>OX457039.1:19787329-20387329 GCA_949752735.1 Lumbricus terrestris | reverse complement strand
GGTAGTTCTTCCTCTTCATCACCCATTTCGAGCAAAGTGTATTTGCCAGGAACTGCACTAAAAATCTCTCTCTCGCTCCACTTGTTTCGTGTCTTATCATAAAACTTTTTCTCAAAGTCTTTGATTGCCTTGTCTTTACCGCATGCGCCGCTCAGATTGTTGGCTCCAGGTTCACCCTAACACATGATAAAAAGAATACAGATAACATAAAGAAACACATCCCAAAACTATTTGCTGTATACTAGTTAACAGAAACATCATAACAGTATCACAATAAATTGGCTTTCAATGGATCCACAAATGTCATTACATGAGTGCAAAAGCAAGTAGAGATGGTATAAAGTATTCCATAGGAATGCTGAGGCTTCGGCTTCTAATCCATGTCATGGTTTAAATAAAGAATTACACTAATGTCACATTTCCGTAACAAAAGGTCATCATGCATCAAAAGTTTACATACCATCTTAAATCTGATTATTAAGAATAGAACATAAAACACGAAAGTCTACTCCTCATAAATCTTGAAAAATAAGTCTTAAGACTTTTTGAAGAATGATTAATGATGAAGATTTGCGAATTGGCAATTTGTAATTCAATTACATTATCTCTAGTAATTAATTGGTAACTTGTAATTCAATTACATCAATTGTCTCCAGTAATTGGTAATTTGTAATTCAATTACATGTTACTGCATAGTTTGTCCATCTGTGGTAAATAGCATGTACTAAGCAGGTGCAATTATTGGTGCACAAGACAACATTTGGTGTTTCACTGAATTTCGACAGAAAGAGCCTCTGATTATTTTCTCTTCATGGAACGCTAAATTATATAAACTTACAATTGCAACGCCAAAATTTTTACTACCTGGGGTCAATAAACTTTTGCTAAAGTTAAATTCAAAGCCAGCCATTTTAACCGACTGTCATACTTACCACTCGTCCCCACCGGGTCCATGTGTAGTACCAGCCTGCATTTTCGAGAAGTTGTATCACATAATACTTATTGTTATTTTGACCAATGTTCGTCTGGTTCAGCATACAATCATAGTCCTCCAACACCTAATCAAAGAGAAAGTTCTGCATTCCTTAAACTGAATCAAAGTAATCTATAAAGTGAGCCAAAAAGTAATCGCTACGATTTCTGCCAATATTTTGGCCAAAAGTGAGTTTAAACCAAGTTTTATAGGCTTAAAGGTTTACTGGCATTCATACTTATGCACAACAGCCAAATTTCACCAACAAAGTTGAAACAGAACAAAAGTTATAACACCTTTAAAATAAATAGTGAGTCAACCCACTGTTTTTTGACAATCCAAAAACATAAAATAGTTTTCTGCTATTGTTTTGCTGCGTTACGTTTTTGGATCGTCAAAAAACAGTGGGTTGACTCCCTAAAAGTGATCAATATAACTTTAGACATGTTTCAAATTCTTCAAAATAAAGACAAGTTGTATCAAGAAACACCAATAATAATATAGACTTTATTTAGGGTCACGAAGCATATCATCCTATACTCAGTGAAACTTTGCTCCACAGTCTCACACTTTCATTCATTCATGACATAGCAACTTTCTTCATTTCTTTCATAAATCATCATTGTTGGAATAACAGGAATAATTCTGCTTATCTGGCAGAAAGACAATCATTATCATTATTCTTTAAGAAATTTGTAACGCACACAAGGTCACACCGAAATGTGAATCTGAGGCACGGATAGTCAGCCGCCAGAGAAAGATGCAGTTAGAGATCCATGTGCTTGAAAGCCAAGGAGAGGTAGGGAGTTTTGAGCTGCTTTTGAGGGAAAGAAAAGAAATTGAGCTTCGAAGAGAGAGCGGAAGCCAATTCCATTCCCTGGGTGAAGAAGCATGGAATGCACGCGACCCATAACTGTTTTGCATCGAGGTTCAGCTAAAAGACTTGTACCCGATGAACGCAAGCGACGAGGAGGAATGTAATGAGTTAGCAGTGACTGAAGGTAGGAAGGTGTGTTGGTGCTGAGGGATCTGTAGGTCAGACATGCCAATTTGAAATTTATCCTGTACTGAACAGGAAGCAAGTGCAGCTGATGGAGTAGGACTGAGGAACCAGTTCGCATTGGGACGTGCAGCATTACCTGCGCTAAGAAGTTTTGGATGCGTTGCAGCCTGCTGAGCTCAAATGTCTGAGAGACACACAAAAACGGGGCTAGCATAATCAAGGCGAGAGGAGACAAGAGAACAGGCAATGGTTTGAGACATATCCATAGTCACGGCTGACCTGATGTGATGTATTGCCATAATGTGATAGAAACAAGATTTATAAATGTTTGCTATGTAAGGTGGAAATGTGAGCTTATTGTTTAGGGTTACTCCAAGTATTTCGACAGTACCTGACAGATGCACAGCAGTGCTGGCGAGGTCAATATTGGAAAGTGGAGGGAAAGAGCGCAGGCATGACCCAAACAAAATTGCCTCAGACTTGTCAGGGTTTATGGCCAAACCAATGAAAGAGAACGAAGCATATATAGATGAAAGGCACTCTTGGAGTTTAGGATTGCAAGATCATAGACAGACCAAGAAATAGACAGAGTACATTGAGCATTGTACATGTAAATACCTACCACAGCACCAATCCCTGATAATCTGCAGTAGTTGTCAACTTTGGCCGTCTTCTTCTTGTTATCTGTCTTCTTGAGATCTTCAATGATCTGTTTTGTAGCTGTGGGTGCCTCTGCTTCTAGTTCAGCTGGAACAGAATCAGCTGCTGCATTCTTGCCACGTCCTTTACCACGAGTCACTTTAGGAAGAGCTGGCGTTTCTGTCTCGGACTGATCACTTTCAACAACTGCCTTTGCCGCTTTTCCACCTCTTCCACGGCCTCTGCCACGAGTTGCTTTTGCAGAAACTGGAGCTTCTGTCTCAGATTGATCACTTTCATCGGCTGCCTTTGCCGCTTTTCCGCCTCTGCCACGGCCTCTGCCACGAGTTGTTTTAGCAAGAGCCGGTGCTTCTGTTTCAGATTGATCACTTTCATCGACTGTCTTTGCCTTTTTGCCGCCTCTGCCTCTTCCCACTGCACCTCCTCTTTTCCTCTTCGGTGGCATGACAATTCACTTCACACAATTCACTTCTGTAAACAAGATTTAACGTAAAACCTTCAACTTTGAAGCAATTAGACGGTTTTAAAATTAACTCAATTATTTATTTTACATAACAAATCATGACAAAAATAAAGAAGATAAATTGCTATAAAATTATATATATCAACTAAGGCAGTATAAGGGTGGAAACATTTTACAAGCATATGAGAGAGACCCACAAATTGGCAAAATTGACTCAGCACGTTGTGTAACTTGGTGATTCATAATAATATAGGCATATAATACTATTTTGAAGTTACATTTGTAATAAGCGTAGATTTCGGTGGGCGTAAATTTTGCAAAATTAAAATTATTTGCGATCGTCTGAATACATTAATCTTATGGTTATAGGAACTTTATAACTGCATTTTTGGCTTGATTGTATAATTTCTAGAACGCCAAAGCTTTACACTAAATGACAAAAACACTGTTAGGTACTTTGATACACTGATTCAATGAAAAAATAACGAACATTTTGATTTTTTAACTTGTGCAAAATTCGCGCAAATTTATCGTTTTTGATGCGCATTTTTTTCAATTTTTGGCGCAAATTTCAGGGGCCCTAATTATATGGATTTCTCAACAAGCCTGCCAGTTCGAAATATTGAAGCCTATGAGGTTTTAGCATAAAAGACAACTTTCATCCGACCGGTTTAAACATTCAATTGCAGAGACTTACTCAAGATTACACATATGACAAAACTGATTTATCATTCCTCAATAATTCTGTTACAAACAGAATAAGGACTACAGACTGTTTTACTAATGACACACGCTTGTTGCAACCAGGAAATGATTGAACTACGTTAGAATCACATTTCCTGTTCGACGGCATTCGTGTCTTGAGCACGACAACAATCTTGGCCTGACTAACAAAAGAGGAAATTCCCCTCATGGTTGATACACAGATTGCTGGTGCAAGACACAAATGCCGTATTCTTCACCATCTACTGCTGCCAACAATCAATGTCCAAGCAGCTTATGATTATACGTAAAACCAGATTTTGTATCCAAACGCATCTAGTTTAAGAGTTCTGGGTTGAAAAGAACTAACCGCATTTGGTTTGCCTATATGACAACTTCAGTGGTGTCTGCAGTGGTGGCGTTCTGAATTTATAAGATGTTTTTACAAAGGAAGGGGAAAGCAGTATAGCCTATGAAGCCACACTAGTGATATACATGTACCTCTCTTCTGAATATAATTCCTAAATCAGTTTTAATTCAGTTCTTCGTTCCTACATCATAAAACGTGTACACATCACCACTGGGCACAGCAGACAGGACAAAATGTTTGTTTGTATGTGCACTTGTTAAAATGCTTAAGGTTTTGTCCTGTTAAAATTAATATGCAAACACAACCTGAGATGCCGAGGAGTTGTTAAAAGTCGTTTGCATGGAGTGTTTAAATAAGCGAAAGTGAACAGCCACGAAGGAAGCCATTGTCAAGTCAATCTAAACTAAGGATTTATGGTTCCCGTGATCAGGTTGAGTTTAAGCATTGACATGCAGTCGATGCTGAATGGAGCATTCAAATGGATTATGGTGCATCAAAACTCTCTCAGCAAGTTTATCATTAAGTTTGTCCTAGTTAGAATCAACTAAGCAAAATCATTTGATCTCAGAAAGAATCATCCCCTGCTCAATTTATCCTAGGAGGAATCAACTCCAGTCATGAAAGAATCAACTACTCATTGTTCGTTTCTAGGAAGAATCGATTCCTCTATCGTTCAATATTATTCGGCTTGCACAGCCTACTAATTTTTCATCAATTCGACTCAGGGCCGTGTTTAAGGTTCTTCGAATGTCGGTGCAAAGTGTTATAGCAGAGGCAAAGTGCCGTTCGGCAGTCTTACAAGATTAGTCATTTTACAAAGATCCGCTGTTCAATAGGCTAACCTACGTGGTTTTTCGACTGTGGCGGCCACTCGCGGGTCAGTAAGCAAGCACGCAACGTCGGTGAACTTTGTGAAATTAATGTTTTATTACACTTACTGATTTTACAAAATGTTTAAGTAACACTGAGACTCGCAAAAGACATACGGTTGCCAATGGCAACAAAACTCGGCTCAGGGGCATTCGGTGCACCGCACCGAATGGACCTATGTTAAACACGGCCCTGATTCGACTTCTACTTTGACATGATTCCTTTTCATCGATCCAGCTTCGATGTGAGCAATAAATTTTTTATCAATCAAACTTCTTACTTGGTCATTGTGACTAACCGCTCGGTAGGAAGTAAACAGTATGGCGGTCACAGATACACGCAAAATAGAGCGGCCTCAACTCCGGCGATCGATAGCCCAATGTTTCCGCTTAATAGTCAATGGTGCAATAAGACAGCAGGCAAAAATAAGTAAGTAAGTAAAAGTCCAGCTTTTCAATTGCGTCAGCTGTTTTATGAATCCAACTTCTGTTTCAATAATGATTATTTTTCATCAATCCAACTCCAATTTAATCGGAAACATTTTAATCAATCCAGCTCCTATTTAATTAACAAGATCCTTATCCATCCAGCTCTAATTTAATCTAGAACATTTTCATCAATCCTGCTCCAATCTAAGCTATAATATTTTTATTAACCCAGCTTCTGTTTCTCGCCTGTTATTTTCGTCAACCCAGCTTCTATTTCAAATATAAGAATACCATCATCCAGCTTCCATTACTTAAGCGTTTTTTCATCAATCCGACTTCTATTTCAGATCTAGAAATACCTTCATCACTTACTTACTTACTTCACACAACATCACTGTCTGAAGCGGGACCCCAATGTTTCGCGCGGAAACATTGGGCTATCGATCGCCGGAGTTGAGGCCGCTCTATTTTGCGTGTATCTGTGACCGCCATACTGTTTACTTCCTACCGAGCGGTTAGTCACAATGACCTCTTACTTAAATGCAGTGCTTAAAGTGTGGAAAAATAAGTGCATGGACGCCCCTTGTCTTTGCACAAGAAGTGCCTGGACGCCCCTTACCTTTCCAGTCATTGCTGGCCAATAAGTGGCTGGACGGCGTTCAGATTTTAAAATAAGTGCATGGACGCCGTCCATGTCCGTCCAGCCACACTTTAAGCCCTGCTTAAATGACAATTATTGTTCATCAATACAGCTCGAATTTCAGCAAGAATCTGTTCATTGATCCAACTTCTAAAAATAATAATTTTCTCCCATTTATCCGACTTCTATTCGGCAAGAATTTTTTTCGTCAATCAAACCTGTTTGCGACCAGCGCTAAAACCCATGCAATGACGAATACTTTACGGCATATAATTGCGGTATACCTCGATTACGCCTAATTTACAACGCTAAAGCGATAGACTAACTTGAAGTTTATACTCACCCACAACACAGGAGTGCTTTATTTCAACCTAGTCGGAATGCACCGGTCAAATCAATTGAATCAACTAAATAAAACTCCCACCAGTCAATGCATTATTAGCAAAGTTGTCATCAGGGATGCCACCAGTGTTGCCACTGAGGTTTCTGAAATAAACCCAGATTTTCTTCCGAAAAACCCCCAGAAAAACCCAGATTATTCATATAAGCTATTTTATACCCCCTTTGTTCAAATTAAGTTGGTTTTTCGCTTGTTCGCATGAGGATTAACAAAATGTTCGTCAAAAGAGTCGAATAAAATGTAATTACAACCTTAAAAGTATCAATTGTCAAAGTTTGTCAGAGACTCGGGATCCATACTGACAATAAGCTTAATCGATATATTCGTGTGCGCATGCGCAGCGGGTCGAGTCTACCAGAATTGTAGCCTAAGCACATAGCACACGTGGCTTAAGTTTACAAAGTTTTAAAGTTGTCCGAGGTTTCCAACCAAATTTTCTTAATACACCAACAGTCCAACGTTTTAAACACCTTGAACATTAATACTCTGCAACAACTTAGCTGTTATACCACTCACTATAGGATTGACCTGACCTACAGTGTATAACTGTATATACATGTTATAGATGTAGGCCTAGGTCTAATACGGCTTTACAAGGAAAGAAACGAGTGATCTGACCTATTTTGAAATGTCAAAATGGTTTATTTCTGTGCAGAACTGTTCTTCAGGTTATAAATTATTTGTGAATTTACAACATGAGATCTTGTTTGTGGTGTTTAAGATTAAAATTTGTGGAAAAATTATGTATCACAACCATTTTACATTGAATTTCATAGAATATTCATGTGTTGTAAGTACAAAATGTCAGCTCACCAAAATAAACCCAGATCTTGCCCAAAAAAACCCAGAAACCCAGACGAAGGCAAAAAACCCAGATCTAGTGGAAAAACCCAGCTGTGGCATCACTGGATGCCACTCTGATTTTTTCGAAAGGTCAGATCCGGAAGAAAAAAGACTAGCAAAGGCTAGATTTAGAAATTTCAGAAAAATACATTGACTTTTTGGGCTTGAAATTTATGACGGCCTTTTTAGTCTGTCAGGCCCCAAAAATTCCAGATTTTTTAGTCATTAGCTTCAAAATCGAAGATCTTTTCTTAAATCTTGTCTTTTACTTTAAAAAACGGGGGGGGGGGGTGGGGCGGTAGAGTAATGGTTAAGACGCTGGCCAAGAGTGCGAGAGGTAGTGAGTTCGAGCCCCCGTTGGGCGGATTTGCTTTGTAGGCTGCCATTGGCGCCGTGTAATTACAAAGCTGTCTGTTCAGTTAGTAGTTAAGTTTAATTAAGATTTCTGCATAACTTGTAAATGTAAAGCGCAGTGCGTCTTGCAGGCGTTTAATTAAAGAAAAGATATTATTATTATTACTTGTCGTTTTGTTTATTTTTTTACCACACAAGTCTATTTTTATAGTCTATTTTTTAATTTATCGGAAAACCCCATGACAAAATAATCTTGATCTTCAAAAAACGAAAAAACCTAGAATACTAGACAAAACCGAAAAATCTAGATCTAGGTGGAAAAAGCTATGAGTGGCATCCCTGGAACTTGTCGTACGAAAGTCTTTGACGAAATCCCATACTCAGCAAAATTGAAATTGCATTGTGGCGCCACCTAGCTCTTAAGCCAATCTGCAGGCACTATGGCACTATGCGACTGCGCCACAACATAGCCTACCCACAAAAAGTGCCAGATTTCATTTCGCCATTTTAAGGAAAAAAACTAGGCCCTACTTCCGAAATTTGTTAAAGAGTTATCATAACGACAAATTTACAATTACATCTACTTTGCTGTAGACCTAGATGCAATTGTAAATTTGTCGTTATGATAACTCTTTAATAATTATTAGCAGAGTAGGCTACGGCTTGTATACATGATGTGAAAAGGTGTGCAAAAGCAGAATATAAGCGTGCAATTAGAAACAAGAAATCTTTGGACGATACTTATGTTTCTAATGACTTGCATGAATATCTTCTTTCAAAAGATACAAATTCTTTTTGGAAAACCTGGCAAAGCAAATTTAAGAGTAAGCGCAGATCCCCTTTATCTGTAGATGGTTATAATGAACCAAAAGACATTGCTAAGGCCTTTGCTAACAATTTTAAAGCTGCATGCTCACCAAATAATGCAAACGCCAGTGAGAAACTTGAGAAGTGCTTTCACGATAGGTTTATCCAGTATAATCCAGCTTCTGAATTTAAATTGATAACAGTAGAAATTGTTGACCAATGCATTCGTAAAATGAAGCGAGGTAAAGCCGCTGGTCTGGATCATATTGAGACGGAACATCTAGTTCATGCTCATCCAAGGCTGGTTGTTTTGCTCTCGCTTCTGTTCAACCAAATGCTTGTGCATGGCAGGGTACCCACCAGTTTTGGTCTAGGCATAATCATACCCTTGGAAAAAGGGCCTAACGTAGATAAAGGTAATAGTGACAACTATCGTGGCATCACGTTAAGCTCAAATTTATCTAAACTTTTCGAAATGTGTATGCTTGAGCACTATGGCAGCTATTTTTCCACGTCTGATTTGCAGTTTGGATTCAAAAAGGGGCTGGGATGTTCACATGCAATCCTTGCAGTCAGAGCAGTTGTCGACTACTTTACAAGTCATGGGTCCACTGTCAACTTATGTGCACTGGACATGTCTAAAGCCTTTGATAAAGTGAATCACTTTACTTTGTTCAATAAACTAATGGACAGAAAGGTTCCTCGGGAGCTATTGACCACACTTATAAGTTGGTATAGTCTGAGTGCAGCATTTGTGAAATGGGACAACATTTTATCAGAGATGATAACCCTAACATGTGGGGTTAGGCAGGGTGGTGTTCTATCCCCGGTGCTGTTTGCTGTCTATGTGAATGACATTATTGAAAAATTAAGTAGGTCTAGTCATGGGTGTAGAATTGGCGATACTTACTTGGGATGTGTCATGTACGCAGATGATCTCATCTTAATTTCAGCATCGCTGTGTGACCTCCAATCAATGGTTGATATTTGCTTTGCCGAGTTAAAAGGTATTGAGATGAAACTTAATGTAGCCAAATCTCAAGTTATAAGGATTGGAACACGGTTTCGTAATACATGTAAGTGCATTAAGGTCAATGGAGTAGATATCAGTTTTGTTGACAAATTAAAATATTTGGGCTGTTTTCTGACTGCAGCCAAGTCATTTAAAATTAGTCTGCATGAAATGCGTGTGAAGTTTTACAGGTCATTTAATTCATTGTATAGTAAATGCTACAAACTCAGTGAACCAGTTTTGTTGCATTTAGTTGCTGCCCACTGTAAACCGTTTCTCCTTTATGGAATGGAAGCTGTGAGCCCTACCAAAAGTGAGCTGAACTCTTTAGAGTACACTTACAGCTCTGCAGTATGTAAAATTTTTAAAGTCTCCCATAGTAGTGTTGCATCTGTACTGCACTTCATGCATGAAATTAATATTACAGACTGCTGGTTATCCAGAAGATTGCGTTTTATCCAGAAATGCCTTTCACACAACAATGTTGTTGTCAGTTTTGCATCATGCTTCTCTTACACGCCTTAAGTGTTTGAGCGCTTGTTATTTTCAGTGTATATATTCTTGTTGTGTATAACCACCACTGTCTGGGAATGTAGCCTACATTTGATATATGGTTTAGGTCAACCTAGAAGTCCTATGCATGCAAACGTTTATAATAAGGAAACTTAGTCTGTTTTCTGTCTTTAGTGCTATGCAGGCAGATATGCTGTCCTGTGAATGCTGTATTTCTTTGTTGTTTTATTAATTGTGCTACCATCATTTGGTGAATAAAAGATTGATATAGTAGCTATAGGCTATGCTAGTTTAGATCTATGCCTTCTGTTTGTTCTTGTGAATTATTTCAATTGCATAGCTTAACTGTAGGTAGGCCTAGGCTACTCATGCAGTAACCGGCTACAGTCTGTCAACCGGATTGTTTTCAATAAGAGAAAATATTGAAAACTAGCATTTAAATTAGGCCTACAGCTCAACTTCAGTGCTTCAAAGTTTAACAATGGGCCACGGACTAACTGACCATGGATTCGCCAGTGTTGGTCTAGCGCAAAGATCTGTTATATAGCCTATAGTTAGCTAGTTGTGATAACAACGACACTGGATCGAACACGTACTAGCTAGGCTATAATATGATAGCCTACTTATGCATGGATTCTTACTTAGGCTATTAGGCCTATAAGCCCAGTGGCGTAGCCAGACCTAAATTCAAGAGATGGCAATTCGATCCGGAAGACATCCATGTTCCAAGTCTTCCAAGCGTGACCAACCACTGGCAAAATCCTAATATCCTGATCAATGTAATTCAAGTAGCCTACCAAATAGCATGAGAAGCAAACTGCAGGAGACAAATGCATAAGTCTATCAGCTATGATAATTATGCTAAATGTTAAGTAATAGCCTAAATTAGGCGAGAACTGTTAAATGGGTCGATAATGAATTTACCTGTCGATTGCGTTGCTTCCTATAGGCTCCTAGCCGAATGACAGCCTTAGACTGAAGAACGTTAGAGTAAAGCGTACAGACAATAATCGGCCTGAATTGCAGACTGCAGCTCAACAACCAACCAATCAACGTATGAGCCCGTCATGTTCGAAATTTTTGGCCTTGTGCATAATGTGCAATTATTAGGCAAACACTATAGCGCCTCCTCACATACCGGTAGTCGGTCAAGCGTGTAGCCTGCAACAACTGGCAGGTTCCACATCGCGCGAGGTGTGCTACTAATGCCTAAATCATTATTATATGTACAGCCAGGCAAAGTTTGCTTATGACCCAGGAAAAGCAAGATTAGGCCGATAGGGGAGCATGGAGCACGATGCTTCGGCTAGGCAACTTGCAAGATTCTCTGGTATTTTTACTTTCGCGTTCCGACACAGTTTCACACGTGTGCATATTGCATAATTTTCTATCACAGAATTCAAAGCCCTATGCATTTTCGTGTAATTTATTGCGAAACGAGTGTTGGTAGGAAATCTGAAGACCTACAATATTATGGTTTTGTTTTGGTAGTATAGTAGTTCAGCCTGCATTCAACCGTTAGGCCTCATGCATTCATTCAGACGACACCCCCTTAGTCAGACGACACCCACCTTAGTAGCTGTTCCACCCCTCTGATCCTACGGTAACTCGACCCGGACCACCACAGACTACTCTTACGGACAACCCTTTTGACTCAACGCAGCGCTCGTGAATAAGCCTCTGCCCCGCGCTTGGCTTTCGAGTGGCGCTTTAGAAATTAGGAGATTACGATTACGATTAGGCCTATTGATATTTAACGGGTTAGAATAATTTATTAATTCATTCGTTCATTCGTTCATTTATTCATTTATTCATTTATTCATTCATCCGTTCGTTCATTCATTCGTTCGTTCATTCATAATCATTAAAGTATTTATATAGCACCTCTTCAAGGAAAATACTCAGATGTGTTCCAAACTCCAGCACGACCAAAACGAGCAGTTTCAAGTGCTTATATTATAGGCTTATGGAAAATTATGTCAGAGAGAACAGACGCAACTCAAGAGAGGGGGTGCCTTCCATCTTAATCAATAATGGTGTTTAAGTTTTAAAACGACTCATTAGTTATGGTATATTAAGTTACAGACTGTAGGCTATGCTGGAATAAATTTTACGTCTGCACGAAGGTGGTAGTTTAATTAGATCCTCATAGGCCTACTATTACCACCCATAGGCCTACTATTACCACCCATAGACCCTGTAGTTTATAGCCTATAGCCTACACAATGGACAATTGAACATGTTGGCCTGGCATAACATGGAAACAGCTATAGTACAAAGCTGTAGATTGTTGGATCGGAATCGAAGATCTGCGTAAGCGTGAAGATCTGTTAGCTAATTGATCCGACTTCTATTTAGCACAAACCCCTCTCCGCATGCAGTCTGTTCCCGCCCTCTCACGTCTGCTGATCAACTTAATCTCCAAGTTCCCCCGGGCAAGTATACCCATGGCCCAACACCGATCCTTTGCCATTGTAGACCCTCCTATGTGGTATGATGTGGAATGACCTCCATCCCAGTATGCATAGTAAGATCCTATTGGAGGCGTCATCTTCAGACCCTCCGCTGCTTAAAATCTTTCTTATTTCCTCGGGGCTGTCAGCCTGTCACGCTGAGAGCGCCTCTGAATAGTTAGTAATGAAGAGGCGCTTTATAAATGCTCATATACAATACAAAACAATACAGCACAATACACTATGGTCAAAAATTCTATTGAATGATATTCATAATTATAATATTATTCAGTAGAAGCGCCGTCTTGCCCCGTTCTCCCCTAAGTGTTCTGAACATGCTTGATATAGCCCAAGCCTGAGGCTATACTTCGATCACTTACCATGCATGCACCGGCTTTAAACAGCCAATGGCACTGGCAGAGCCGTAGGTGACTGTGGTAATGGCTGTGCTGCCAGGCAGCCGTAACAACAGAATTAACCGTCGCCCAAACATGCCAAAACGCGAAAGGACAAGACTGCAAACACGAGCGGCTGCGACGTCTAGGCGTATTTAGCCAGTGCATGTTATACGTTTCTTCCAGGGGCGCAACCAGAACATTTTGTTGGGGTGCTCATATTGATAGCGCCGAAGGTGCGAACCCGCGAGTGCCGACGGCACGAAGCCCACTCCGAATAGGGGTCTGGGGGAGCGTCGCATATGTTCCCCCAGCGGAGTGGGGTAGCTCCAGAAACCAACGCATTTTGGCTGGTGATATCGACTAGAGCACGTTTCAGGTTCTTGTTTGCCAGCTCTTTCTAGATGCACAGAAGATCTTCTTCAACTGCATAAATACATTTTGAATTTGCACATTTTGTCAACAACTGCACGTTTAAAAACCCTGAATGTGCCCCTCCCTATCATCACATTTTTAAAATTTCCACACTGTAATGGTAGCATTTTAGGCTATCATTTGAACGAACTTTCTCGTAATTTCATTGCTGAAAAATACATGGTTCAACACTTCAATGAAATAATGTCACCCATAGGCGTAGGAGAAGGGGTCCAGAGGGGCAAATGCCCCGCCCCCAAATTTCGGGCAAGTCTGTTTTTTCGGGCAATCAGACCCGGGATAATATTAAACAACTACACTTGAAGTTCGACGCTCATTTGCACCACATTATCTCAGTTCCAATTTAACCGAATCGAGTTTGATAGCCTACTAGCTCACGACCATGGATAAGAAATTCGTCGAAAAAGTTCTGAATTCACGGTAGCATTTTGTAAATAATGGGTAAAATCGCAGGAAATTCACGAGTCGAAATTTTACCCGAAAATTGCGGGCTCAAGCAGGGTCGATGGGGAGAAATTACTAAAATCACTAGTCAGAGCTTTCACGGGTCCCTAAACTATCTAATTAAGGCTAGGACTATAATTATGAGAAAAAAATAGGAGCAAATTGAAATAATAAAAGGTCGGGCTCGACTGGGAGCACTTCTGAAGATTCACCCTACAAGAGGTGCTCTAATATATGGATAATTAATACGGTACAATGCAAAAAACAATAGGGGTCTATACAATTATGAATTTATTCAGTTGTTCATTTGAAGTTGAAACTGACGTAGTGAAGGCATAGGCTACCGTACATCATAAACGTTGCAAGTTCGCATAATAATATTATTATACGCCTAAAATTAATCAACCTGGGCCCTAAAAATCGCCATGCCCAGTATATTTGCCCCCCCTGCTCCATCTCCCTGGATGCGGGCGCAAGAAGAGAAACTCTGCTTTTGTACAAAAACATAGGTCTAGGGCATTGGTTCCCAACCCTTTTTTGACTTTAGGGCCACTATTTCTAAGTTGGAGGACACAAGGGCCACTTTTTCATAGTTGAGGGACATTAGGGGGGCCACAAGGCTAAAATTTAATTAGCTAAAAGCAAATAGTAAAATTGTCATAGGACTAACTGAATCAAAATAAAATGTTTGATGCTATTTATAGACGCCAGAATAAAAAAATTACAATAGAAAGTAAATATGTGTTTTATCCTGTGCCAAACTATTAATTTTTCGTATAGGCTACTTTTGTCAATTCTTTGAGAGATGCGGGCCATTTTTTTAGGCCACTGGACCTTTCAAACCCAGATCTCTTTCAGCTTCGCACATCTCAGTCGCTGCGCCCATGGGCGCCCGCACATAGGGGCAAGAGGCAGAGGGGCACTTGCCTCTGGAAAAGTAAAATCTTTTTTAAAAAGCTACTGCTTTTAGGTTTTTAACAAATTTCTTCGCGTTAGAGAATTAATTATACTAACGATGGGCAAAGTGAAACTAAGAAATCTACGTTTAGAGACCTCTATAAAATAGACATGCTTTAAATTTTCTGCCTTGCAATTTTCAAGTTCTTACTAAAGCTGTAACCATGGCCATTGGGTTTCACCTAAAACTGACGTACGTATCGCCTATATTCAAAGGAATTCATACGCTACCGCTACTCATCTGATCTTTGGATCTTTCACCATCCAATCCTAAATGACACTCGCCTTAACAGCTACTCTGCCCTCCCTCCCTCTGAAAATCTGACTTGGACCTTCAGCTGATCACCATTTAACTCGATGAATAAGCTGACTTTCGAGTGGCGCTTTAGAAGCTTAGAATTACAAATAGCCTAGAATGTAGAAATAACTAGATGATGCATGAATGAATAGCTGAATGAAAAATAGGTGTCAGTTTTCTAGAGGGCAAGTGGCCTTATTGCCCCACCTTCAGCAACGTATACTTTTTGACTATCACTTTTGGATTTTTAAAACAAATTTCTTCGCACTAAATAAACTATTCATATTAAAAATTATAAAAACGTGAAACTGAGAAATATACGTCAAAAAACTCCATGAAAAATAACCATGCATGATCCTAATTTACTGGTTTGCATTTTTCAACCTCTTGATATAAAGAAGTTTAGCCGTGACCGTCGGCTTTTGCCCCCTCGTGCAAAAATTTCTGCCGACGCCCATGGCTGCGCCTCCAAATCTTATAACCATCTGCCGTCAAAATATCATATGCAATAGACCCATGGCTTAATTAGCGCCGAAGAAAATAAAAAAATTAAATTGACGATTATGACAAATGTAACTGACGAGAATAGTTGATTTTCATGTAAAGGAAGAAGCTTTGTAAATAATTAGAAAGCAAAGTGTTAGATGATGACAGCTTCACAATCTGTCATCCTCATTGAGTTAACTTTGTTCAGTGTAGGCCTACATCGAATACAATGGCGGCATCGGTTGTATTGTTCCATCAAAACCATTCGACATGACATTGTATTCAGTTGCGACGCTCGAACTGACTTTGTCATCCATTGGTCGACTTTTGAGCGTTCGGTAATCTTCCTGCTTCTTCTTCTTCTTGCTTTCGGTGTAGACTCTAAAAATGTGTAGGATATAGTAATTAAAGACAAGCACCGGTGACCGGACGTCCTACTGAAGTTTTCAATAGACCTATTCATTTGAACCAATGTAAATTCCAAACGTTTCAACTGATTGCTTCAACTTCCTAAAAACATCTATACCGTAGCCTACAGCTGTTGGCCCACGAAATTTAGTAGGTCTATCGATCAATCAGCTGGTGGCTTCCCCAGCAGTCAGTGTATAGTGCCTCTCCTCGGAGGGAATCACTGTTTCTGGGGAGACAAACGAGCGTCGGACGAACGATCGCAGAGGTGCGTAGCGTCCAAGAGGGGCGGCGTTTGGGGAGAGAGATGTGCCCCCTCAGGATTTTTTCATTTTAAACTGCCATCTTGACAAAATTGCCCTACTATTTCGAGTGGTCTACGACTTCAATAAATATAATTATTTATCAATAAGTTTGCATAGGCCGTAGGGGTCTGCGGGTACAGACTTTTTGCTACCAGACTAGCACCCGTACACAGGACCGCTCACCGCACCCGCACCCGACCCGTATACTAAAATTACTATCCGACCCGACCCGTAGGCTACCCGTGAATATACCCGATGATCTACTTTAGCAGGGCCGCAGATCCTGGGGAGGACATGGTAGGAATGCCCCCATCACCTTTAAGTTTGAGACAATGTGAAGAAATTCCCTCCTCTCTAGCTGAAGTCTGGAGTAATGTTTTGTTCAATGCATTCGTAAATGACTACAATTCTTACGCAGCAGACATAGGTCTACTATTATAGGCCTAGGTGAATAGGCTTCTTAAGGGCAGCTTTCCCTCTCCGCATGTTGAAGAAGATTTACGGTTTTGACGTTTAGCCAGTGATTTTTATCAAAGGACGCAGAAAGCTACATCTTGGCCTAAGCTAAAAAAACATTATCAGTTGCTTTGTAGCCACGTTTTGTTCTATTTCTATGCTTACGCGGTGATGTTTTTCAAAAGTACTCAGAAAAATATTGTGGTATGAGAACACGCCGGTAAATAATTCTTATCTCATGCTTCAGACTGTCACACAATTATCAGATGTTATCTCAGTACAGAAACAATTCAATTCTTATCGTGTCGACTCTTATACGTTACAGCAAGGACTCTGTATTCATATAGGCCTATTTATAAATCCCAGGTGCAACTGTACAGCGAATGCATCTGTTCGAAAAACGCTCTGCCGATAGACGGACTCGAACCGATTGAATTATCTGTTCGACTGGAAGAAGCTCTGGCGATTGCGTCACGGGCAGAAATTTAGGGAACCCACGCAGTAAGACATGTTTCGTTTCCATTAGTGCTCTTTCAAATATAAGAAGGTTCTACTCTGGACATTAGAGCTACACTATGTAGGCCTTTGCTCAGTTTTTTGTTTGAGTATTACTTTCGTTGTACGTACATTCTGCATTATAATTAATTATTAGGCCTATGCATTGAAACCTGGTTTTGCCGCCACATAAATATAGGCCCAGCAGAGGTTGTATGAAAGCGATGTTTGAAACTGTTGTAACAGTGACCTCATCGTTGATTAAGTAACAGAAACAGACTCGCGTTTTGGAAAATTTCACAAGACATATCGGCATTTCCAAACTCAAGACTGTAGCTATTTCTGCAAGTTATTTCTGCAAGCTATTTCTACAAGTTATTTCTACAAGCTTGAAGACTGTCTAAGAGATAATAGGCCTATGCAGTCTAAGGCTCTTATATAGCTCTATGGAGCCTATCCACAGAATCCTAATAAGGGCCGATGTGTAGTCATGTCCTTCTACTACTCAGCTGGTAATGGACGATTCTATGGGTCTGCTGCATGACTTGCCGCTGATTCCTACGTGTTAATCGCACAACCGAAAGGAAAACTGTTCTTTAAGTAGGTATATATAAGATTATGGACCGTAAGACGTTTTTTCTCTTCACAGATGAAGGCATTCGGTTCCTTGTTGATCGCCAGCATTCTGCTCGCTCACTCCTTTCACTCGTCGGCTGTACCACCGTACGACGGTGAGTATGTGACGTATGCAGGATCGATGGGACGAAATACATGCATGCAGTTAAGACTCGCCTGATGTTCGTCGTTGGGACGGAATCAACGGCTCCTCAGCAATATTCCTAATCGTAATTGTAGGCCTAAGTTTAAATTTATACAACACCACTTCAATAAAACTCACCGGAGGCGCTTTCAATAAAGATATTTAGAGCCAACTTGTTGCACTGCAGTCAGCGTAAACCTATTGTTCCAGACGGTCCTGATTTTCTGACCAGGACACAATTTAATTAGGCTATCGTTGGTTGCTTGACGGGTCCGTATTTGTCTTTAGTGAGGAATTAACATGACGCTATACAAACGATGCATTCTGGTGGGCCAATGATTATAGGCTACACAGAGTCACAGACATACGATAAAATGACTTCTGCTTACCTTCTTAGGCAAACAGCTCCGATGCACATAATTGCCAGACAGATCGCCAAAGTAATTCCACAGATGGCAACAATAGCTAAGACTTAAAAGAAAAACATACCACATGTGCATTAGGCTAACTGACTACATTGTAGCAAGTCAAGAATCAACACAAACATAAAGGCCTTCTACTGTTTCCGAGTGTTTGCTGCTATGGTTTCCTATATCCAAAATCATATTAGGCCTATCCATTTTATTTGTCATCCTAATGATCCGACTGTTACTTTATGCGTCATAGGCCTGTTTATTAGTGCCAAGCATTCACAAATATTGAAAAAGTAAGACATTAATTTTTACCTTGCTCTTCTCTGGATAATGGTGATGTGGTTTCTACTTCTGCCACTGATTGGTGCTTCAGAATATCTTAAATGCAATTCAAACATTGTCATTTCTTCGAATTCCTACTTATTGGAAATCTTTTGCTTAAAAAAGCATATGATTATTAGGTCTACGTAGCTACATTAATTCCGGACATTTTCAATAAGAAAATGCAACACCAGAAAAAGAGGTTAGGAAGAAGCGTCAAAGACAGTAGGCTAGCATTAAATATCGTCAAATGTAAACATTTTGCAGAAATAGGTCTACTGGAAAAGACTATTATATGAATCAAATCAACAGAACCATGATGTTTAGGATATATTTGTGGGATGCACCATGGTTAGCAAAGAAAAATGATAGGTTACGAAAAGAAGTACACTAGTACAGGGTAGGGAGCGGGTGACGGAAAGAAAGTAAAGTAGGTCTAACACTGCGTGGAAACGTTTAGAGAGGGTAGAGGGAGAGAACGAGAGAAGAGACAGAAAAGGTATAGTTGGCTAATAGCAAATTCTATGTAAGTATTCTATGTAATGCCTAAGAAACGCATGGCAGTCTTTTCAACGGCTCCACCGTATACATTGCATATGCTGACATACGCATTTTTCTTGCAATACAGCAGACCGCAAATGTCTGCAACAATTATAGGTTAAGTCACGAGCGTTAGAAACGCGACTACGGTCGACTCTAGTGTGACATCATACACATATTTTGGAGAGTGAGGTTCCTACTTTGAGCATAATATTGTCGCTTTTACTTAACACTGTCTTGCTGTTAGAACATTGAAGTAGAACACCTGATAGGTCCTATGTTGCGATCATAAAGCAGTGGTTTCATATTCTCTACTATTATATTCATGCACGCTCAGTGGATAAAATGTGAAAGTTGGCGAGCTCATAATTATAATGGTCAAGTTTATACAGGCAGCTGTTTCACATCTATTCATCGATGATCTTATTTGCCTGAAGATTGCACTTACCATGTGAACAGTTTCCCAGAACACCAAACCATCTCCCTTCCTTGCAACTGAGTTGCCATGTATGACGACTCGAATAGCAGCCAATTTGAATCAGGTCTCCATCTCTCTTTAGCCACGCGTCTTCTGGTGGAATCACATCCGAACAGCCGACAGCTATTGGTGTTAGATAGACACAATCAATTTGAAGTCAAAGCACACATCAAAGCATCAGACTATTGAACCAAGGAATTACAGACTCTGCAGTTTTGTATCGTTTATAGTCTATTATTATTGTTGTTGTTATTATTGTTATTATCATTATTATTTTAATCCTTTTTATTTTTTCTACACAGCAACATCAGTAACAGGAAGTAGGTAGGCTACAATAAACAAGGGAAGCGGTAGCTACATGTAATTTCGTGCAGACTACTTTTTGCAGCAGAGTGTCTCTTACATCAATTTGATTGTAGCCTATAGTTTCCTCATGTTTGCAAATCTCTTACTGCGACTATCGCCTGCTCTCTAAAACTTACTGTTGACGTGGTTCTTCCAGTTTGTTTCTGGCTGATGTTTTCTATTTACCCGCTTACAATAGATCTATAAGCGGAGCAAAAGTTCAGAGCTACAAACAGATATTTACAGTTCTGAACTTTTCTAACAGAGAGGTTATCAAAATTAATGTTAACCATATACAGGCCTAGTGCATGTAATTCTGTTTTGCATGTGCTCAAATCGCATACATAATATAATATTATATATTATATATATATTATATATATATTATATATGGGTCTATACTCTATAGCAGTGGTTCCCAACTATTTTTACTTTAGGGCCACTTTTCTAAGTTGGAGGACAAGGCTGACATTTAATTAACTAAAAGCATATAAAATCGTTATAACTGAATCAAAGTGAAATTTTAATGTTATTTATATACCTCAAAATAAAAAAATTTGTAATAGAAGTTAATTATATGCTCTATCACTCTACAGGCCTATGCTAATTAATTAATTCTATGGATTTATATAGAGCCGCTTCAGGAGAGCTACTCAGAGGCGCTCCCAGTCCAGCCAGGGCGAAAGAAAAAAGACGAGAGATTTATAAAACAAAGTTTGACTGGTTAGATGTAATAAATGCAGCTTTGAAGAAAGGTTCGACCGAGAAAATAATAATAAAATTATAGGCCTATAGACTATCGAGACGTCATAACAATACATGTAGGCTATAGTTTCTTTTCAATGACGTGCTAACCTTTGACTTTTATTACGAAAGATGTTCCTTGTCTTGTGAGCTTAGATTGATCAGATGGGTTTAGAAAAACGTAGACGACATTTCCCGTAGACAGGAGCAACTCCTGTTCCCTTTCCGTTCCTTCGACGCAGATCGATGCATTTCGTTTGCCTGTCTTATCGACGACGAATCCCTGACTGGAACACGAATGCCTCTGTTTCGTCTGGGTGTTCATAGTCTGCTGTGCCATACTGAAATCCAGAAGGTGAATGCTGATTCTTTGGCCGACCGGTGCTTCCAGAAGCCATGGCTGAGATGTCGTGCCACAAATGTTCACAGCTTTAACCCCGATATGAATCGGATTCTTCAACACAGTGACCATGCATGAACGTTCTTCATCTGCAACTAGAATGCAGAGAGGCAGATGTTTAATGAAAGGATCCGATTGCAGCGTCATTATCTTGCTGGGAATCTAATCTAGTTTTATTGAAAGTTCCTGCATGGTCGATTCAAATTAGAAGCGTTTTCGAAGGCATCTCTGCCAGCAATTGCATGAGCACTAAACGGATCCAGGTGCACGGCTCCTATATAATCCCACGTGAAAATATGGGTCCTGTACATAAATGGACTACATGAAGCCATGCTGGAAGAGGTAATTCATTGACCAAGGTCAGTGGAGATATCTGTGAGGCTAGCAATCATGAGCATTGACGGGATACAGGTGAAGATAACCTGACTATGAAACAAGTTGCACCGTTAGGGAAGACAAAACCTATCAGAAGAAGATTTTTTCATTGGCATCCAACGGTAAATTATACCTATTACCATTTTAATACTATTTATTTTCAGGTTCAAAACCATTGAAAATGGCTTGATGTCAGTCAATGCAATGTTTTGACAGAGCAGGCACAATTTTAAGTTACTGGTAATTTTTTACATAGATGTCATAGACTAAGTTAAGAACTTACTGCTAATGCAATCGTAGCTGGCTTCAAGGTACATGAACAGACCCGGCAAACATGGTTTCGTATTTTCAAACGCGTTGTCGGTAAAACGAACTTCACATTCAGACTTTCCAGAGCATAGTTGATCAAGAAATGGCAGAACATCGGCTGAACATCCAAGGATGCGAGGGTCATCTCCCCCAGCCAGTGACCTCTGAGCATCGACTTCTTCAGCCGTTATACATCGGCCAATGCGCATGCGTCCATAGGTGGCGCTCTGCATAATAATCGCCTCATTCTTCAAGCAGCGAGGTTGAAACGTTTCAAATTGACAGTAGTCTTCTTTTGTTTCTTGTCACAATCAATAACAAGACGTACAGAATAGATTATTGTGGAAAGAGTCATCTGGGGTGGTGATGGTGGTTTGGGGGGGGGGGGGCGGCGGTAGACAATACACTGGTATGGAGAGCAAGAGGAAACGAGATCGCACCCCAACCTCCAATTTTTCCTCTGTCGTCCCAGCTACTTCGACCGCCGCTTACATGCATGGGCGCCCGCAGAAATGTTTGCAGGGGGGGGGATTTTTTTAGTGGCGGTTAAATTTTTTAGTAGCAGGAGCTTGAAAAATGCACAACTGTAAATTAAGAACACGGGTAGTATTCAAAGAGGTTTCTTATGCAAATTTCTCAGTTTCATTTTGTGTATAAGTTTTAATACGAATTGTTTCCTTAGAAATTTGTTAAAAATCAAAATGTAGATGTCAAAAAGTAGTTCCTTAAAGGTGCGCTATATAAGTCCATAGAACGAACGAATGAATAAATGAACGATAAAATAGGTGTCAGTTTTCAAGGGGCAAGTGCTCCTCTAGCTGCTTCTAAAGCGCCACGTGAAAGCCAATCGCGGGGCACCAGCGTTTTCATATGTGCTGCATCGAGTCAGAAGCCTATTCCAAAGTGTAGTCAGAAAGAGGTCCGAGTCTGGTAGTCAGAGAGCCAGAGTAGCTGTTAATGTGGGTGTCGTTTAAGAAGGTGTAGGATTCGAGGGTCAGATGAGTGTGGGTATCAATTCTTTTGGACAGATCTCTTTGTCAGTACTGTTTTGGGTGTAAATCCCGAGGCACGATAATTATCAAAGTTTATCTAAATTTTGACCTCCTGGATTCTGTAAGTACTGGCAGCTTGCAAAATGGACAAAATGGAGCCTGGCTCATAGCAGACTTGGGTTATAGGCTATAATTACAATGCTGGTGAATAAGCAGATCTCCCTGATGCAAATTCAGTGTAATTTGATAAATTTTAAAATGTTTGCATTAGGGTAGTAGGCCTATTTAATTTTTTTGCAGTTGTGATTATTTGTACTGCAGCTAGATTCCACTCAAGCAGGCCATAATTGATAAGCCTGCTGTTGGCATGGGCACCCGCAGGAGGGTTGAAAGTCAATGGTTATTGTTACAGTTTTTAGAAAGAGCTTGAACATGCAAGGCAGAAAGTTATAAGAGCATGCTTATTTCTATAGAGAACTCTGAACGTACATTTCTGACTTTCACTGTCTGTAACATTCGTATCATTGGTGCATTAATGCAAAGAAATTTGTTAAAAACCCAAAAGTAGTAGTTAAAAACATAGATGTCAATTTTCCAGGGGGGGCAAGTGCCCCTTGTCCCTAGGTGCGGGCGCCCATGCTCACATGATTCATTCGACACAACTCTGAGGCTATAAGTTTGACGCAATAATTATTAGGCTATAATATTATGCCTAGGTTTGACGCAATAATTAATTATTATGCTGTAATATTATGCCTAAGTTTGACGCAATAATTAATTATTATGCTGTAATAGGCCTATTATGCCTAAGTTTGACGCAATAATTAATTATTATGCTGTAATATTATGCCTAAGTTTGACGCAATAATTAATTATTATGCTGTAATATTATGCCTAAGTTTGACGCAATAATTAATTATTATGCTGTAATAGGCCTATTATGCCTAAGTTTGACGCAATAATTAATTATTATGCTGTAATATTATGCCTAGGTTTGACGCAATAATTAATTATTATGCTATGATAGGCTATTAATATTATGCCTAAGTTTGACGCAATAATTAATTATTATGCTGTAATATTATGCCTAAGTTTGACGCAATAATTAATTATTATGCTGTAATAGGCCTATTATGCCTAAGTTTGACGCAATAATTAATTATTATGCTATAATATTATGCCTAAGTTTGACGCAATAATTATTATGCTATAATATTATGCCTAAGTTTGACGCAAACCAAATTCAATGGAAACTTTTTTGACGGTCATGAAGGTCGAGATAAGGGAGACACAGGGGCAGACTAATAGACGGGCAGTGGCATTCAATACAGATGGCAGGGGAGATTCAAAGACGCACTTGGGGAGGTCAACGAAGAGAGTATTGCAGTTTTCAATTCACGAACAACAGCATTATTAATCGAGAAAGGGACAGATCTTCGGCTGGCTGTAAGCATCATAATTATGAAGCAGGAGCAGGAACAGGGGCAGAGGCAGGAACATGAGCAGGAGCAGGGGCAAGAGAAGGACCATGCAGGAGCTGGTGAGGTTATTGATGTAATCAGTAAGAGTTCTGGTGATATCAAGTAACAAAAGTAACAATAATTTGTTTGTATGTGCACTTGTTATAGCGCCCCTTGAAGCTCTCTCTACTCAGAGGCGCTCCCGACTGCAGAGCGGACACTGCAGCGAAGTTTCACGCCGAAGCGCTGAGCAATTGCGAGTGAAGGACTTGCCCAGGGTCCCTACGCGGCGACGTGAGGTGGATTCGAACCTCGAACCTTCCGGCTTCAAGGCAACGACGCCACCACTACACCACCGCGCCCTACAATTATAATGATATTAACCGGACGATGTTTGTCTGTGTCTTCAACTGGGAGCTAATAGGATATATAGAGTGCTTGTGGGGAAGTTCGACACATTAAGCATTTTTGCGAAATTTCTAGGCTAAAACGAGATCGTAAAATTATAACAAAAATACTTTATATTAGTACTATATCTCCTTAAGCAAAAGCAATAACAATTTAATCCTTGCAGTTTATTTCTTGGAATTACAAACACCTTTTCTGGGGGCTACAAATTGTCGAATTTACCCTCACTGTGGGGGGAATTCCGACAGTTACTGTCTGTCACTGGTATCAGTATTTACAACGTGTGCAGATTAGATAAATGTCATTGACAGCATATGTACACGTCTCATGAAACCAACGTTCACACATCTGGCACCTTATCCATTCTTCTTCCTGGTTCTTGGGTGGATCAAAATATGAACAACCACATTGAGCAAAGCGTAATTACATGGATCACTGACATCGTTAGTATTGGTATCATAATCCATGCATACGTACATACATACATACATACATACATACATACATACATACATACATACATACATACATACATACATACATACATACATACATACATACATACATACATACATACATACATACATACATACATACATACATAGACATACATACATACATACATACATACATACATGCATACATACATACATACATACATACATACATACATACGTACATACATACATACCTGCATACATACATACATACTACATAGTTACATACATACATTAGGGTGTCCCAAAAAAACTTTTTCTTGAAATTCTTAGGTTTCTCCAGTCAAAAAGTTTCCTATGGAGATGATAATATTTGTGTAATTTTTTCGAATTTTTACAATAATTTTTAGAGGTCCCCCCAGGAGCTCCAAATTTTATATATAGCGTACTATGATATTCGTGTGCAAATATTTCAATATATGAGGCAACGTCATTCACACCACATATATTTTAAATGCTTTTGCACAAAATATGATATGCCATACAATGTAATTGGTCAAAAAATGTTATGCTGTATTCTGTTCAGACTGGTTTTGCAGTTAATTGACTGAAATTTGACCAAAATTTATATATGCACAGACTTTCATATATTATTAGAATTTGAAATATTATTTAACCATTATTGACTACTATAATAATTCGAGCAGTTATTCAAAAAATAGTATACTTTGAGATGGCATATTGGTACACAGTACCAAATGTGAGATAGTCACATGTTTGGTCCAATCAGTAGTTCACTACATCGGAACAAGTAACTCAAGTGAGTCATGGTTGCAATTTGGGAAGTACTTTCGATGTTTTTCAACAGCCTGCAATTGGAACTGTTTATGACTTTCATTTTTTATGGCATTAAATGTCTGTATCAGGCACAACCATTGACACATGCCAAGTTGTTCACGATTACAATGGCTTAATTGAACGATTTTCCAGATGGTCAAGCAGCAGGACTCTCTAGAAAGCTGTCGTCAATGCCGGTAGTCTGGAAAAAGCTTTGAGAGATATAATTTTATAGCTCTGGTAAAGTTGTGGAAGAAACTTGACCAAGTGAGATCCAATTTCGGGGTCATGTGTAGTATGAGAGTTGCTTCCTCGTGTGGTGTTAAGAGATCGGAAAACAATTCAAGAGTTGTGTGCTCTGGACTGAAGTATCAAGAATGGCATTGCATTACTTTAAGTGCAGTAATACTGAGACCATGCAGGATAATCATAATTATGCTTGTAATCTTCTAACTAACATGATGCAATTAAATGGAGCATCAGCTGAGGTCTGACAGTGCGCCAGGTTAGGATGTAGGCTTACACTGATACAACAAAAACGGTTAAAGTGTTTTAATTACATATGAATGTTTGTATCTGTTAAACAGATGACAGTCTCGTTTCCATAGGACAGCAACTCCATTTTCATTGAGTAATATAACGGCCTTTGCCATACAACGTACTCTATCTGAAGAGCATCAAACTTGCAAATACCAGTTATGTCTGGTACATGTACATCCATCCCACCATCAACTCAGCAAATGTAAAGAATTCATGGAAATCCTCCATATGGTGATGCTCTGTGAGCCTGATCCAAAAAGCAAGTTTTAAAGCCCTCAGATTACATCATTACAATAATTATCTTTTGGGATTTATTGCTGCAGAAACTGACGTTTGTTTAATTTGAACCAGTTTCATCAAACATCTTGAAAACACAGAATATCTGCAGCCTTGTAGATGGTCAAAGACATGTATAAAAGTCGCTGGAAAGCATCACCTCAAAGATAGCACAAGTTCTCATATAGATGGTTAATTAATCAACTTTGACAGTGCTTTAGTTTTACTGTGGCTTTCCATGACAATAAAATTAACCAATATTGTAATATATAAAATATGTAACCGTTAACCCACATTTGCATTAGGGCCTATGTAACAGACTGTAGTGAAAAGGATATATCAAACAATCTGAAATTTCGTTTTGCACACTTAACGAAATGGCTGCTCCATACATGCAAACCTACGAAACAACAGCTCTGCATGAAATTATATATATATATGTAATATTATATATATATGTATGATTGTGTGTGTGTGGGTGTATATAGCATATACATATATATGTGTGGTGCACGTATTCATAATGAAAATGGTGTTGGGCTGCAAAAAAACCAAGGTTCATGAAATTACGCATGAGTGATATTGATAATGATAGCGGCAGACCACAATGTATTTTTATGATATCTTATAACCCTGTGGGGGGACCTCTAAATGTCCTTGGAAAAATTTGAAATTTTTTCCCTAAAGTTATTTTCCACCAATGATACTTTGTGGCTGGAGAAACTTAGAATTTTCAACAATAACCTCAAATTGGGACACCCTAACATACATACATACATACATACATAATACATACATAAATACATATATACGTACATACATACATACATACATGCATACATACATACATACATACATACATACATACATACATACATACATACATACATACATACATACATACATACATACATACGTACATACATACATACATACAATACATGCCTACATGCATAGTGAATTAATAGCAAGTCCATATTGGATACATAATGTTTTTGTATAAATTAGGTCTGTCTTCTTGAACATCTCTTGTAGGCAAAAAATTAATCAGACTCATTTTATAGACATTTTGCATCTACAGTAATGATACACGCATAAAACGAATCACATAATCCCACGTATATGCATGATTCGTACACTGTCGAACTTACCCCAATCAGGGGTGTCGAACTTACCCGAATTTGGGTGGAAGTTCGACAGGTCACTTACTCGGCGACCCACTGTGTAATGAGCACTATGCATCCTACCAGCCTACTTTTCATTGCCATTAGACGTAGTTCAAGCATTGACAACAATAAAATCTCCCTCGAGATGAGCGATATGCAAATAAACTCTTAACATGATTTTACATTGGGCAGTCGGATGCATTGATCATTTATCAGGTGCACTGATTTAGCTCAGGGTTTCGCGGATTGCATGTGGTCAAATTTTAATCCGAGTTGGCCAAAACAACAACTAAAGCAAGCTTTATTAAAAAATTTATTCGCAAATGACGTGTCATTAAAGTTCGTGAGTAAGTAAGCAAAACAGTTACGACTGTCGAACTTCCCTCCCGTGTCGGACTTCCCCCCCAAGCACTCTAAGTTATGAAGAGTGGGAAATAACAAATCGCCAGAAATTTGATGCGAACTTTAAATGTCATTACCTGGCTCCCTCCTCTTTACTGCTTCAGACGATGGCACGTGACTCAAAGTTAAACAAATTATGAAGCTCATCTTCACTGTCATCATCGTCATCACCGTCGTCGTCGTCGTCGTAGTCATCATCGTCGTCGTCTTCGACACCTGGCACGTCTTTTGGTCTTGGAAAGACAATGTGTTGCCTCAATTCGCCTAGAACTAGAAACTCAAATAGGCTACATATCTGAGACCACGATTTGTGGTAAATGTCTTATAGACCTATATAACCATGACTTCGTAAGGAAGAATACGCTGCATCGATATCTTGCAGTTGCCTTATACGCGCATTAATTTGGCTACTAGCCTATAGATATATAGAGTATTCAAAAGTTTATTAATATTATCAAAAGTTCGGGGGTCGTCTCAAATTATCATGAAAATTCATCAACTTGGCTATGAGACGCATTTTTGTGCTATAAGATAAAATTGGGAATTGGTCTATGATCATTTTTATATAGGCCCTAACCCTAATTATTGGGACAACCAGCTGGTCTAAATTTTAATTCTTTGGAACACAGCACAACACTTGATTGATGTTGCAAGTTGATAACCAGTTCAGATTAATTCCCCGCACAGTCGCACACCGTCATTTTCAAATTATTTTCTTAATCAACGCACATGGCAGAGCCGTTTTAAGGTCCTGCGAACGTCGGTGCAAAAGCTACCACAGGGGCACATGCCGGTTGAGAGGCCGTTTTTGGCCAATACCATGTGCGGCTTGCATCAGGCCTATATGCAATTATGCATAATTAAGAAATTTATATATATAACTCTGGTTTAGTAATGTACGTTGGTGCTCCTAAAACCGGGTAGACCTATACCCGTACCCGCAATGGCTCTACTCGTATCCGGCCCGACCCGTGAAATGCGTACCCAATCCGTACCCGACCCGCGGTACGTTAAAACCCGGCGGGCACGAGTAAACCTTCAGTCTCTAATTTGGACGTGTATCTTTGGTACTGAGACAAGTATAACTACTCAATGCGAGGGGTGGTTTAAGAGATGGAGAGAAGAGATGGAGAGAGCAGCGAGAGACAGGCAGAAAGACAACTGCCCTTGTGTGAGAGATGCCCCTATTATTATGTCGTAGAAGACGTAGAGGAGTGCATGGACGCTGCATGGACGGGGTCCAGAAGTGCACTGTGCTGGCTTAATAATTAGGAACACAACGTCGTAGATAGATACAATAATGGATACAATATCATAATGATAGGCTAGCATGCAAGCTGATTACGGAACCCTAAAGTAGGCCTATGTCATGTCATGTCATTCCGCCATCGTCGCTCTGCGACGGTTGGCTGCACGAATGGATGAGCATTTTCCACAGTTGTCTATCTCCTGCCATGTTCATTAACCTCCTCCCCGAAAGTCCAGTCAATTTCAAGATGTTGTCTATCCATGCCATTCTTGGTCTTCCTCTTCCCCTTTCTCCCTCCATCAGTCCCGTCATCAGGTTGTTTTCAATGCTTTCCTTTTGATGTCTCATCATGACGTGTCAGAAGTATCGTAACTTTCTTGTTTTTACGTGGGTTAACAGTTCTTGCTTTGTTCCGGCTATGGAGTACACCTGTTCGTTGGTCATTTTTTTTGTCCATGGGACTCTTAATATTTTTCTAAGACATTTGTTCTCGAATGCTTGTATGCGTCTTTCCTCCTCTTTCTTTAAAGTCCATGCCTCACACCCGTATGTCGCCACTGGCCACACCAATGCCTTCAGTAGTCTCGTTTTTGTTCTGTTGCTGACAGCTTTATTTTTCCAAATCTTCGTCATATTTACCAGACTCGTCATTCCCATCGCCAGTCTTGATTTTACTTCTCCCGTGCAATTTGCATCCTTTGTAACCCGGCATCCCAAATAAACAAATGAATCTACTTGATCCAGCTGTCCTGCGCTCACTTCTGTTGTCAAAATCTCATCAGTGGTTGTCATGACCTTTGTCTTCCCTACATTTATCTTCAGGTTGAACTGTTCTGCTGCCTTCTCTACGCGGTTCACTATTTGCTGAAGTTCTTCCGGAGATGTAGCCATCAGAACAATATCATCAGCATATCTGAGGTTGTTTATAATCCTCCCTCCGATTCTAAGGCCTCCCCCAAAGCCTTCCAATGCTATTCGCATCACCTGCTCCGATAGAATATTAAATAGGCATGGTGAGAGGTTGCACCCTTGTCTGACCCCTCCCTTTACCCTGAACCATGCTGATGTGAGGTCGTTCGTTCTCACGTTAGCGTGTTGTTGTCTGTATAAATTTCTGATTAGTTCTACCAGCTGCGGTGGGAATCCTGTGTCGAGCATGGCTAGCCACAGCTGGTTGTGCCTAACCATGTCGAAAGCCTTGGAGAAGTCTATGAAGCAGAGGTACAACGGTCGATTTAATAGGCCTATTTAGTAGGCCTATAGATTGTAATAATATCCCGTGGTTGAAACCACAGCCTCGTCACTATAACTTAATGACGCACAGTCAAGTCTGTGGGTTCATGCCCGCTTCAATTTCATTTTGTGAGGAGCCTAATGCTCAAGGAGCCCTACGAATTTTAGGGGCTAGCGTTCTTGAGGATTCGGAGCCATTTATCATTTTATGCTTGAACCGTTCTAGTTTCCTTCGTCATTTTGGTGGTAGGTCTATACATGTAGCCTACGTCTGCGCTGAATGTTGTCATGAGAAACACTTAGCCGATATTCTAGTGCATGGGAGGATCATAAATAGTCTAAGACGCACATTCACACTCGCGGTGTTTGACCTAAGGGTTACCAGTTGCCTAAATAGATGATTAAGGTCGATAATCGCTGCACTCAGCTATACTAACAACTGCAGCATATGATGATTATTATCTATAGTCCTAGTAATGCCAGTGCCACCTGGAGATGTGATGCGCGAGGTGCATCCCCCCGCTGCATTCCTCAACCACAATTTTTGGCTACGCAGTGGCTTGGGAGTAGATAGGCTTGCGAACATGCGCCCCTCCGGTTAGAAAGCACAGAACATAGCGCTACATCAACGTGTTCCAGTTCCAGCTAGGTATCACATGAATGCAACAATTTCCTTGCCTGTAACAACAGCCAATAACAATCGAGATTTTAGGATCTCTCAGTCGAGTTGTCCCAACGGATCATCTATAATTGTGCAAGGTCACCCGTTCCGAATACTAATCTAGTTTGACATTGTCTGAAAAGTCAACAGAAAGACTAGGCCTACTAGACCTACAACCAATTTCAATTCGATATGATTTGTTTTTTTAAGTGTTGGAGAACGATGACGAAGAACAGCTAGACCAACTGTCAGATGAGAAGCGGAAGAACGATGAAGAACTGGTTGACGATGATTATGCGCCTCTCCTTTCATATCTCGATTCAGTGAGGAGAGACAATAGACGCCAAGAAATTGTATCGGATCTATCGGCTCTGCCAAGTAAGTTGTAAGATCGTAATAATTTGTTTTTATTTCTGTGTGAAGTTTAGCAGTCAAGACGTAGACAGTTCACTATAAGAAATATGAAATTTACGCCTAAACTGCTACCACTTGATGGCCTGGCCATCATTTTGGACATATTCCGCGACGTATAAAATAAATATGCAACGTTATAATATGTAGATCTATGAGTGGAACCGTAGAATTTTACACGTCATTCACATAGGTCTAAATACGAAGAAACAACTCGTCTAAAATTTAGATTTAAAAATGCAGATTATATAGAAATTCGTACGAGAAAAACTTTAATGTAGACTATCACTTGAATAATGACAAGAGAAGTGCTACGCAGGTCGGCTCAAGTAAAGGTCACATACTTAAAGTAGACATTTAAGCAAAAAGTCTATCCAACTAACGCTCCATCTCATACCTTTAGGCTACCTCTGAATTTTCTGCCAGCAATCTTTGTGTTCCCTTTGACCGACATATCTCCTTCTCAAACCACTTCTTCGACCTCTCCCGCTCCTGCTACACATTTATAAACCTATATCGTGACCTCCGCCGAGTCCAACCTGTGCTCGATTTCAAAACTGCTTCCACCATTTAGCCGTCAGACAACATTTAAATAAAACCCAAAGCAGCAATTTGAGGGTCATATAGGTAATGGCTATATAGGCCTATGTATAGTTGTGCATCACTCTAGTGTTAAAACGTGTTGGGCCAACTTGAGATTCAGTTTGTGGTTTTTCTAACCTATGCTGATTTTTCCTGGTATTACGCGAACAACAAGAGAAACAATTTGGGGGGAAATAGTTATATTTCAAAATATGGTTGCCCGCGTCACAAAAGCAAAGTTTAAAAAGAATAGCAGCCATTTCCTTCACTTTTGTGGCACAATTAAGCAGGAAATGACTCGCTGCCCATAAACAAGACTATTATTATGTTACATTTGGCGCATTTTACTCTCCTCTAGATGCAACAATGTTGACGAATCGATTTTGCTTATTATTTTCAGCCTCGGATGAAGACAAACGGAAGAGACAGAAAGAGACAGAGCACTGCTGTCGCTACTTTTGTCACTGCTGTCCGTTTAAATGTCGCTGGATATGTCCACTCTGCTCGTCTCTCGACTCCCCATTATACAACTAGCTGCTTCTTAAATGCAAATGGGATCTAATTAGCAAAATATTTCTCTTCTGTTCAGAGAAACTGAGTGATCTGATGAGCCCATAAATGTTTTGGTGTTATTACGCAAAGTAGTGTTTATTTATTTATTTAGCGTTTGCAGTTCGCGCAAAGCCATCGCAAAGCATCTTCATCATCAGCAATATGCATAATGCAGGGTGGACAGTCCACCAGGAAAGCCAGTTATTCTGCAGTCATTAATTATGTGAGACATAGTCTGCACCTCTCCGCAGTCGCAGAGAGGGTTTGAGGCCTGCAGTGTTAGGCTATCTGGTGTTTATATTTTGATAGACAGTAAAAAGCCTCCTCTTATTATATTCTCCAACCCTTTCCGTAACACATCTCCACCTGGTCCGAAAAACAGAATCGGTTGTGTAACGATTCAGACATGTTAGGATCAAGGAAACGGCAACACTTGAGCTCTATTATTTTTTTACTTATACTCTTAATCTGATCGTACTCTATTCTCTTCTACTCTCTGGCCTCTTTCTGCATTCATTCTTGCCTTTATTTCTGTAAAACGACGTCCTTGTGACTGCACAAAAATTTAATATTAAATGCGCTGTATGTAGGCCCACATTCTCATCTATACATTCATTAAAGGAATTCCATTTATTTAGATAATTTATACAGCACCATTCAAGAAACCCACTCAGAGGAGCTCCCAGTCCAACCACGGTGATAGCCTACAACAAAAAGTTGTTATGGAGTCTGTTAAGCATTGACGAGTCAACTCGTGGTAACCAGTGGTGTAGTGGGGCGGGGACGCGGGGGGACGCCGTCCCCCCACTTTTTGCAAAATTCTTGCAAGATTGCACTTTTTGCTACAGTTTCTACTTCAATTTTCCAGGCGTCCCCCCACTTCAATTTCCAGGCGTCCCCCCACTTCATTTTTTAGGACTACACCACTGGTGGTAACAGACGAATCTCCTACGGGAGATTATAATTCTAGAATCTAGACAGATGAACAATTGACATAGAACTGAGAAAGCACGACACTGACAGGTTAAGATTTCAACACGAAGGACCAATATTATTATTCCAGCTAGAAGCAGAGCGAAGGACTCTACGATCTAGGACAACAGACACTCCGTAGCAGAGTCCACATTGAAAAAGTAATTTCACAGACGGCAACAATAGCTAAGACTCAAAAGAAAAACAAACCACATGTGCATTGACTGACTATATATTAGGGCATAGTGACCCGAAAATATTATGTTTGGCATATATTAATTTGGTTCTCCTACGCATAGGATAGAAATTTTGTTTCTGACGTGCTGCTTAACTTTGCCGCCATGACCCTGAAGTTATTCATGCATAGCCTACTGTTCTATTGAACATTGCATTAACACTTATGAAATTTGATTATTTTCTTAACTGAAGTAGTAATTAGGCTTAAAAATAGGAATATCGGGAGCCGGATTTTATGGCACATGGTCATTTGTTTTGCAATTCCGACAACTATAAGCTACAAGCAAGGGCCGTCCATAATAATAGTAATAATAACAATGACGATTTCTATGGCCCCGTAACACAGTTACAAGGGCGCCTCACATAATAAACTAAACAGCAGGATAGGTCTTGAGGAATAAATGAGTCTTGAGTCCAGATTTGAAGGAGTCAACTGAGCCAGCCGCTCGCAGAGCGGGAGGAAGACTGTTCCAGCATCTGGGGCCGACCACCGAGAAAGCGAGGTTACCGAATCGGGTTTTCATCCGCCGTACGCGAAGATCGCTTTTGTCGAGCGATCTAAGTCGCAACCCGGAGGCGGAGGAGTGAGTCCCGATGCAGAAATCACGCACATAATCGGGCGCGGCTCCGTGGAGGGACTTGTACACAAGTAGACAGATCTTAAATTCAATCCTCTGTGGAACAGGCAGCCAGTGTAGAACGTCGCGAAGTAATGGCGTCACGTGATCATATTTCGTCCGGTTCCACAGCAGTCTAGCAGCAGCATTGAGGACTGACTGCAGGCAAGCCAGAAGACTCTTGGGCGAACCGACCAGCAGGCTGTTACAACGGTCAACCTGAGAGGTGACAAAGGCAGCGACGGCCGCCTTTGCAGCCTCGAAAGGCAGGGATCTGATGCAGCCCCTCAGGAGGCGGAGCTGACGGAAGCAGCATCCGACAGTTCGCGCCACGTGACGCCGCATCGAGAGGTCGGATTCAAGTATGACGCCGAGGTCACGTACAGCAGTCACGGGTCGGATCGAAGACCCACAAAAAAACTCTTAAGTGCTGTAATACGCATAGCAAATTTCTGTCCAGGGTAACTGCCTCTGTTGTCTTAGTCCCTGGTCAAATCGGATCCATCCATCAAATTTATTGCATCGGACTTTGCCGCCGAGCACCTCAAGTTTCGTCTACTTTTGCACCTGCAAACCATGCCATACGCATTTTTTCTTGCAATAGGCTACAGCAGACTGCAAATGTCTGCAATAGCCTAATTATAGACAAATTTATGAGTCTGCGCCTTCTTGGGGGTCTAAGCCCGGGAAGCTTATTTCCAAAATGTACATTCCAGCTGCAACCAGCCAATCACATAGGGGAATACAATGTGGAAGAGGCGAAGACCGTAGGGGGAGGAGGTTGTCGAGTACAATTTCTGACCATCCCTTTGTAAACTATAAACAACACGTGCGTGTGGCCAGGCTCTGACGATTTTAGACGAATTGCAATGTAAAACGTTTAAAATTTCTTACAAATGACCCTACGTATGGAGGAACATTTTGCACAGGTTATTATGTCTCACTTTAGCGCTCTTCATCGTTAAATTTAAGCATGGCTATAACATAGAAGACCTATTATAGGTGTCGTTCGCGTAGGCTATAGGGTATATAAGGTTTCGCGTCGTGAGGGTCGGTTAGGGTTAGTGTTAGGGTTAGTGTCGTCATTAGATTCTTAAGATTTTTGCGTTGCTTCTTTAGCAGTTGTTGGTCAAGCTAATAGCCTACAGCTTCACCAATAACTGCTAACATCAACTACTTTCTCCCCCCTATGGTCTTCGCCTCTTCCACATTGTATTCCCCTATCATGACACGCGATTGGCTGAAAACCCTGCGGTTGCAGCTGCCATGTACATTTTGGAAATATGCGCCCGGGAAAAGATACCGTTTACAAGGCCAAAAAACTGAATCTGGATCTTCTTGGGGCTAAGCCCCAAGTCCCTGATAAACTCCGCCCATGCCTACACGTATACATCATGTAGGCCTATAGGTATACCTGCAATTTCATACAGTCTGTTGTAGCCTATCTTAAGAAAACACAGCCTTCCTCCTTGTAAAGTAGCCATCATCAGGCCAAAAGCCAAAACAAATCCCCCCTCTCAAAAAGCTGACTTCCGCCCAATCTCCATCCTCCCTGTTCTCTCCAGAATAGTTGAAAAACAAATAGTTCAGAGATTTATATATACCCAACACTTACCCAAGCCCCTCTTGAATCTCTAGTATCTGATCAATTTGCCTTCAGACCCACTGGCTCCACATCAGCCGCCATGATATCCATCATACATCACACAAATCCTCCTAAAAACCAATGAATATGTCTCAATAATCTCCCTTGATTTCTCCAAAGCATTTGACTCTGTCAGGCACTCTGCTCTTTTTGACAAAATTTCTACTCTTGACATCCCAGACCAAATCTATAACTGGCTAGTTGAATATCATCTTGAACGCTCCCACCTCACTATTTTCAAAGACCACACTTCGACTCTCCTCCCAATAAATGCCAGTATAGTTCAAGGCTCTGTCTTATGACCCACCAACTTCTCCATCACTGGTTCTGACCTGCATCCTGCACAACCACTTAACCTCATGCTCAAATTTGCTGATGACACTTACCTTCTTATAGGTTCCACTCAAGCTCATACAGCTCCATCTGAGCTGCACCTGATCTCTACTTGGGCTTCTGCCAATAACCTAACCCTAAATAGCTCTAAATCTAAGGATCTGATCATTTCCCGCCCCCGTCACCAATTTGACCCTCCTCCACCACTGCCTAATATAGCTCGAGTCAAAACTATGAAGATACTGGGAGTCATCCTTCAAGATAACCTCAAACTCACAGCTCATATAGACCACCTTACTGCAACCTGCTCCTCCTCCCTCTATGCCATCAGAAAGCTCAAAACCCATGGCCTCTCCCCCTCATCCATACATAATGTTACCAAAGCCACAACCGTTGCTAAACTATTCTATGCCTCCCCATCCTGGTGGGGCCTCACTCTGGCTTCCGACAAAGAACGCCTTGAAAAACTCCTAAAAAGAGCTAAACGCCTATAGGTTACTTAGAGCAAACCTTTCCAACAGTCTCCGAACTTGCCAACATAGCCGATGCAAAACTCCTCTTCTCCATTATACACATCCCCAAACACGTACTTCACCAACTCCTACCTCCTCTCCGACCCCCCTCCTCTCACCAATTAAGACCTAGAACACACAACTTCACTCTCCCACTTAAGGACAACTCCCAATTTATTCCACGATCGTTATATAAAAATATATACTAACTTATTTAAAACTAACTAAACGTACTTTGAACTTCAATTATTCTTTTTCACTCATGTTAACATTTTCTGCGTAATTGTCATAATGTCTTTTTCTCAATAAAACGAATATATATATATAATCATATATATATATATGCGTTTTTAGCGTTCTTGAGGATTTAGAGCTGTTTTATGCTTGAACGTTCTAGTTTCCTTCGTCATTTTGGTGGTAGGTCTATACATGTAGCCTACGTCTGCGCTGAATGTTGTCATGAGAAACACTTAACCGATATTCTAGTGGGAGGATCGTAAATAGTTTAAGTCGCACATTCAGACTCGCGGTGTTTGACCTAAGGGTTACCAGTAACTGTATAGTTGCCTAAATAGATGATTAAGGTCGATAATCGCTGCACTCAGCTATACTAACAACTGCAGCATATGATGATTATTATCGAGTCCTATAGTAATGCGCCGTACTATAATTTATAGCCTAAACAAACCATATTTGAGGAGCAGACAGCGTGTCTATACAAACGGATGCTGGAAGAAAGCAAACGTCATTAGCCTCAACGCTGCACCGCAGATTCTCACAGACCGCATAAAAAATGATCTAGCCTATTAGGTGCACATAATGCCATAGATAATTTTCGCAGCGCTCTCTCAGTCGATTCATTGTGACCTATAGGTGCATGCAAAGATAATGACAGTCGCCTAACATCCGCATAGTTGCGCCTCAATTACGAACTAACGCTGTGTGATGCAGAGTAAGGTTGTGTAAATGAGAACAGCCTATAATTATTATATGCAAGTGTAGGATACTTCTCAAAGCCCATATAATAGGCATATTATGCGCGTGCAACGTGCATTTCTGTTTCAACGAGCGAGAGAAATAGAGATCGTCTTGACTAATAATTTAGCACAGAATTGTTTGATGCAAAATGACAACATTTCTGGGGCCGCTTTTGCTCTTGACATCGGTGCTGATAAGATGGTCAGCTACAGAAACATACAATTCCGATTCATCCATGAGCGAAACTCGTAAGAGATCTATGTTTTTCACAAATTTTTATTACAATTTTATTTACATAAAGCAAAATTTAATCTTTATAGACCTACAGGTTTTTTGCTTAAGCTTGGTTTTCTCTGCCTATAACTCTATGCAGAATCTACAGAGTTTAAGATTTTTTTCACTGCTGAAAATATCTGGCTGATTGCTGCAAAAGCAAACGCTGCCTTCAATCCAGGTGTTGCATGTCGATCAGTTGCGTCAATACTTGGGTTTGTGCATTCTATGATCGGTAGGCCTAGGCTATCAGCCGTATACAATTTAAGGTCCAACCGTATACAATTTAAGGTCCTGATTTTGGTCCTTAAGTCTCAAATGGTTCTTGCTCCGAAGTATCTGTGCGATCAGATACTTCGCCCCTTTCTGCCACTTCGCTGCGTCCTCTTAGGTCCTCTGATCGGCTTGACCTTTTTGTCCTCCGAGTCAGGACCGCCATGGCTCAATCCAGATCATTTGCCTGCATTGGTCCATCCCTATGGAAAGGGCTTTCCCCATCAGTTCACTCTTCCATCCTCTCCGGTAGTCTTTCCTCGTCTTTCTCTCGTCTAAAAACTTGCCTTTTTCTTGGGGTTCAACGCACTGGGAGCGCTTCTGAAAGGCTCTTGCTGCGAGAAGCGCTTTATAAATGGTCAGATAAGATAAGATAAGTATTTCTCATATTTGTTTAGTTTTATGCCTGAAATCCAAAGTTATTCTCAGGACTCTAAGCCAAAACATTAGAATAGTCATATAAAATTTATATAGCGCCAAGACATGACTGATCAATGTAACAGATGCTCAGTCAAAGAAATGTGGATAGTGCTTAAAATTTATGAAAATGAAGATGAGAAATCGGGATAGAATTTGTGGGAAAGGTTTGAGCTAAATAAGTGCGGAGAAACTGCGCATGTTGAGATTTTAGTGAGTATATAGTCCTATGTTGGATGGGCAGACTGCCTAATCGTCGTAATTCTGACCCGGAGGTTATCAGGGCTATTTTCAAGTACTTTTTAGAACTGCGCAAGACTTATTTTCTCTTCCATCATCATCATCCATAGTAAATTGCTTGACCAACATGTATGTACTGAGATGCATTCACGCGCTTTGACCGGATGGCAGTGACCGTTTAGAGCGAATTTTAACTGCACAGAAGTGCTTCTACAACTGCACAAATCCATTTAGAACTGCACATTTTGTGTACAACTGCACGTTAAAAAAACGCCCTGGAGGTTATTCCAGAGGCAAAAGCAGCTTCGGCTCTGTAACGATTTTAGCATCTTAGGGTCAACCGTCAAGGGAATGGTGGAAAGTCTTTGGGCGAATGACAACGGTTCGGCGGAGTAGTTTGGTAATAAATAAATGTGGGTGATAAGAGGATTATGAGGATTGAAGTGTGTAATAGGCAAGTGACGGGGCTTCACTCCATTCGCTAAGGTATTTTTAGATATAGCATAAAGCAGCAATTTCAAGGCAGTTTATAGTCTGTTGTTGCTAAAGAATGTAAGAGCGGGAAACCAGGTGGGTTATATTATCATTATAATTATCGACAGGTCTAAGTTTTGATTTTAAATATCGCACATCAGTTGCCGAACTGAGAATTAATATAGGCTGTAGTAAAGTCGTATATGGAGGCAGGGTGAGAACTGCGGGGGCGTTGATGGTTTCAGCTCTGAGGGTCTTTCTAATGGGATCGGTTAGTTAAGCCTTCGTTGAAACCCAAACCCCAATTAAGTGGATCAAAAGCTGACTTTCCGTAATTTTTCTACAATTCTCACACTGAATGGAGGCAGACGCCAAGACAAGTTGACGATGATGGATGTTAATCTTTTTGATACTCGGGCTTAGCATATGAAAATGCCAACCAGTGGAGAATTAGTTGGTCATATAAAAAGATGCCATTGCATCATGACCCCAGGACGGAAATTTTTAAGATGACGTTGATTGTCAACTCTAAATTAGATTTCGTTTACTTCCTTTGTTGCATTCAATGATACATAACTGTATAAAAATGGGGTCTGCCTCGCATGTCCAAACTGATGTCTGACTGCTTTGTACGATAAAACATTGCAACCGATGACAGTTCGGTGCAAGTTAGGAGATTGAATCGAATGTTTCCTGTTTCGGTTAAGTTTGAGACAGTGACAATGATGATGCATTATCACACATAAGGCAAGTCTGGTCCTTGTGCCACCTGGAGATGTGATGCGCGAGGTGCATCCCCCGCTGCATTCCTCAACCACAATTTTTTGGCTACGCAGTGGCTTGGGAGTAGATAGGCCTACGAACATGCGCCCCTCCGGTTAGAAAGTACAGAACATAGCGCTACATCAACGTGTTCCAGTTTCAGTTAGGTATCACATGAATGCAACAATTTCCTTGCCTGTAACAAGACCCAAAAACAATCGAGATTTTAGGATCTCTCAGTCGAGTTGTCCCAACGGATCATCTATAGTTGTGCAAGGTCACCCGGCCGTTCCGAATACTAATCTAGTTTGACATGTCTGAAAAGTCAACAGAAAGACTAGGCCTATACTAGACCTATCAATTTCAATTCGATATTATTTGTTTTTTTAAGTGTTGGGTAACGATGACGAAGAACAGTTAGGCCAACTGTCACATGAGAAGCGGAAGAACGATGAAGAACTGGTTGACGATGATTATGCGCCTCTCCTTTCATATCTCGATTCAGTGAGGAGAGAAAATAGACGCCAAGAAATTCTCTCGGATCTATCGGCCTTGCCAAGTAAGTTGTAAGATCGCATAATTTGTTTTTATTTCTTTGTGAAGTTTAGCAGACTATCACTTGAATACTTCCAGAGAAGTGCTACGCAGGTTGGCTCAAGTAAAAGGTCACATACTTAAAGTAGACACCTTAAAGCGAAAAGTCTATCCATTGCAACTAACGCTTCATCTCATACCTTTAGATTTTAGACTACCTCAGAATTCTCTATCTGCAATCTTTGTGTTACCTTTGACTGACATCTCTCCTTCTCAAACCACTTCTCCAACCTTTCCCGCTCCTGCTACACGTAGGCTATAGGCCTATATTCGTAACCTCCGCCGCATTCGACCTACATTGTATATGCTCGATTTCAAAACTGCTTCCACCATTTAGCCGTCAGACAGCATTTAAATAAAACCCAAAGCAGCAATTTGAAGGTCATAGGCCTAATGGCTATATGTAGTTGTGCATCACTCTAGTGTTAAGACGTGTTGGGCCAAATTTAGATTCAGCTTGTGGTTTTTCTAACCTATGCTGATTTTTCCTGATATTACGCGAACAAAAAGAGAAATAATTTTGGGGGGAAGTAGTTAAATTTCAAAATATGGTAGCCCGTGTCACAAAAGCAAAGTTTAAAAAGAGTAGCAGCCATTTCCTTCACTTTTGTGACACAATTAAGCAGGAAATGACTCGTTGCCCATAAACAAGAATATTATTATGTTAGGCCTACATGTAGCACAATTTACTCTCCTATAGATGCAACAATGTTGACGAATTGCTTTTGCTTTTTGTTTTCAGCCTCGGAGGCAGACAAATTGAAGAGACAGCAAGAGACAGAGCACTGCTGTCGCTACTTTTGTCACTGCTGTCCGTATAAATGTCGCTATATATGTCCACTCTGCTCATCTCTCAACTCCCCATTATACAACTAGCTGCTCCTTAAATACAAATGGGGTCTAATTAGCAAAATATTTCTCTTCTGTTCAGAGACACTGATTGATCTGATGAGACCATAAATATTTTTTGGTGTTATTACGCAAAGTAGTGTTTATTTATTTAGCGTTTGCAGTTCGCGAAAAGCCATCGCAAAGCATCATCATCAGCAAAATGCAAAGCGGAAAGTCCGCCAGGAAAACCAGTTATTCTGCAGTCATTAATTATGTGAGACATTGTCTGCACCTCTCCGCAGTCGCAGAGAGAGAGAGAGAGAGAGAGAGAGAGAGAGAGAGAGAGAGAGAGAGAGAGAGAGAGAGAGAGAGAGAGAGAGAGAGAGAGAGGGTTCGACGCCTGCAGTGTTAGGCTACTTGGAGTTTATATTTTGATAGACAGTAAAAAGCCTCCTCTTATTATTTTCTCCAACCCTTCCCGTAACACATCTCCACCTGGCCCAAACAACAGAATCGGTTGTGTAACGATTCAGACATTTTAGGATCAAGGAAACGGCAACACTTATGCTCTATTGTTTTTACTTATACTCTTAATCTGCTCATACTTTATTCTCTTCTACTCTCTGACCTCTTTCTGCATTCATTGTTGACTTTAGTTATCTAAAACGTACGTCCTTGTGACTGCGCAAAATTTTTAATATTAAATGCATCGCATGTAGGCCTACATTCTCATCTACATATTCATTAAAGGAATTCCATTCATTTAAATAATTTATACAGCACCATTCAAGAAGCCAACTCAGAGGCGCTCCCAGTCCAACCACGGCGATACAACATAAAGTTGTTAAGGAGTCTGTAAAGCACTGATAAGTCAACTCGTGGCAACAGACGAATCTCCCACGGGAGACTATAATTCAAGACAGATGGACAATTGACATACGACTGAGAAAGCACGACGCTGACAGATTTCAACACGATGGAACAATAATTATTCTCAGCTAGAGGCAGAGCGAAGGACCTAGGACAACAGACATTCGGTAGCGGAGCTTACATTGATCGACAGAAGAATAGCAAGGTGACAACGCCAAACTAGCGGACCAATTCCGCACTCGATGCTCTGGAAGACAGGAAACCAGCGCAGAGTGCCACGCATATAATTAGGATGAAACAGAGGCAACCCAGAATCTGCATGGTTCAGGACCTTGCTCTTAAGTGCTGTAATACGCCGAGCAAATTTATGTCCAGGGTAACGGCCTCTGTTGTCATAGACCCTGGTCAAATCGGATCCATCCATCCAATTTAGAGATTCGCAAAATTATTTAGTGGAGCAGTAGAGCGAAGAACACGATTCAGTCGGCTTATCAATAGTACCGGGTATAGAGGCAGATAAACCAGAATAGAGCAAAGGCAGCGCCGGTGAATACGCTGGTCTCCCTGACGTGGTTTTTGTAGGCGCTGAGAAATTCTCGAAGATTTATATTTACATTACAACAGTAGTCCAAGCGACTGAGCTCATGAGGACAACAGCATTGACAAGGGTGGCAGCCAGCAGCATACTGGGAAAGGGAGCGAGATATGACCGTTAGCTGACGAATTTGTTAGTTACAGCTCCGAGCCAGCTGACGCGTGCATTGAGAAATCAATTTCCTCATTCAGCGTAACGCCAAATTCCCGGACAGACTGAAAAAGGTGGCATGAGGAAATGCTTCGGTCACCGCAATTGAGTCTTGCTCCGCAGTCCGTAGTGATTTGCCTGCATCCCTGTGAAATGAACTTCCCCCCATCAGTAGTTTTTCGTCATCGACCTCTCGTCTCAAACCTGCCTTTGCTCTCGGGGTCGCAAGCACTGCAGGGAGCGCTTCTGGAAGACTATTGCTGCAAGAATTGCATTTTAGATGGGCAGATACCATACAATAGAGGACTTGTAAATGTCATCTAGGCCGACATTATTTTTAGACTTGTTAATTTCGTTGGCGACTTAAGTTGGAAACTTGTTAATGTCGTTGACTACTAAATTTATAATTGCAATAAACGTCTGGAGGCGAGACCAGAATGGCGATCGGTAATTATAGCGTAATTAGCGTACACTATAGAGCTTACTATGAACGGCTGCGCTTACGAGAAGAGGAAGTTGTAGGCCTACGTGTTGCCGTATGACATAATTATATGTGACAAACTATAAAAGTGCATGAAACATGTACAAATAAAAGCAGTTAAATGCTATATGGGAACCTGGGCCTCACTAGTCTATATCAAAGTAGACCTATATCATGTATCTGAAGCTCGCCATATCTGTTATAAGTTCAAACTTGTAATGGGAGATTGGCTTCAGCTATATTCCAAATAAAAATATCAATGTTCAATTGTCTAAGATACTATCCAGTTGCAGGTAATCTAAAGAAGATCAAAATTAGTGCCGGGTGGGCGCATGCGTTGGTGTCTTTGTCGGCGCATGCTTTGGTGTCTTTGTCGGCGCATGCGTTGGTGTCTTTGTCGGCGCATGCGTTGGTGTCTTTGTCGGCGCATGCGTTGGTGTCTTTGTCGGCGCATGCGTTGGTGTCTTTGTCGGCGCATGCATTGGTGTCTTTGTCGGCGCATGCGTTGGTGTCTTTGTCGGCGCATGCGTTGGTGTCTTTGTCGGCGCTTTTGTTTGCGACAGGGTCGACGTCGAGTTTACTGTTCTGAAAAGCAAAGCAACGTTCATGAAAGTTTCTGCAGGAATGTGATGCCTATTCAATTTGCATTGTAACACCTGACACCGTTACATCAACACGATAGCAGGTACATGTAGACTTTACTGTGCTCAGGCTCCACTTCTCATTGGGTCTTTCGCTATGATCACTCGAAGTCCCAGGCTCTGTTCATGCAACGTCTGAGTTCCCATTTTTATCTGCCGCAGAAACTATTGCCCATGACGCTCTGCAGTGGACCAACTAATCGAGGCCTAAATGTATAAAATATCTTCAAATATATATTAGCAGCTTGCGTCAAAAACCGCTTCTTTAGCCTACAGGTTGTGGTGAGGTCGTATGACATTTTCGTCGCCAATCTGTAAAACAATTCTTAACGAAATAGCAAGTAGGCCTATTGAACCGTAATTATGCGGGAAGTTGAAAAAATGGAAAATAATGTTTAAACAGCTGCTGTAACTTTGGCAATACAGAAATATCCATATTGTGCAATCTCAGCGATTGTTTAGAAATCCTTCTTCTACAAATCTTGTTATTTTCACAGACAAACCTCAATTAGTTGCCGAGATAGATATAGAATTTTTGCCGGTGGGACATTTTTTGTTGAGCCACCCTGAATATATATTTTTAATACTATAAATAAATATTATTTACATAGGCTACTTTTGCAGTGATTTACTGCTGCTAAGACTAATCGAAGAATTCATATAGGTATTGATATGCCCTACTTAGATGAAGCCTTGGCTGAAAGACCAGACTTTGATTCCGCAAACTTCTCTTTTCCAATTACACCTTTCATGCGGACGAGTGAAAGCTTCTTGGCCTTATCTTCCTTATCCTTATCCTGATTTGTATTTGCTGTTAACTTTGCTTGTTCGTCATTCGCAACTGGAAACAAAGTAAATGTAAGAACATAGAAACCAAGTCATTCAGAAGATCTCTTATTTCTAAAGCATATCATCGTATATTCAAATAATCCGAGTTTACGAATCAGTGTGAATGTGGTGCCATAGACCTACTAGAACCCTTAGGCCATCAAGGTTTATCCTTTGCAAGAAAAGTGTATTGTGTAATCAACTGATAAAACAATCTACTTTCAAACGACATTTAACAGTATAGCCTAAATAAACCTATGCAGAGACGCAAAATGCGCGCATAGATGCAACCTGCTACAATGAAACATATGACTACATCGGCTGTAGGCCTAGATTTTTCCGGAAAAAGATTGGTATAAGAAACTGTAAGCATCATACCTTTTGGGGCGTCCCCTTTTTCTTTGTTGGGGTCCCTTTATAAATAACATTGGCAAGATTTAGCACGGCAGAAGTTAACTATCACTAATTAAACAATATTAGTCTAACTCCAATCATTGCCAGAAAAGTGGAGACGACTTCGGAAGTTATCAATAACAATATCATCGATCGATCATTTAACGATGGATTAACCCCATATTTTCATTTGTAGTGCTAACTTGACTAAACACAATTCCGCTTTACATTTAAATTGAATATTATTAAAATAAAAAATAAAAATCGACATGCGTTTGGTCAATATTTGTATGCATGTAGGCTACGGGCGTAGCCTATGTAGGCTATGTGCGCATACACGTAGGCCTATGCGAAAGCGTGCACGTAGGCTATAATGTGCAAATGACTATTCGCGTGTTCAAAAATTTCTCAACGCGCTTAAACCCTGCCAACTCACAGGTCTGCATAAATTATGTGCGATTTTATTTTGGTTTGGTTAAGAATGTTTTGCAGTTGTCTCTTTAAGGTAATTATGAGATCGCACAACTAGCAAAGATTTACAATGAGGTGAATCTTGAAAGAGACATAATGTAGAATTCCCTTAGCTATGAAATCGCAGTGATTGTAGCATGAAGTGAATCTTGAAAGTAAGCATGCATGCTGTCAACGCAACATGCCTTTCTTGCAACGCAACATGCCTTTCTTGCAACGTAATATGCCTTTCTTGCAGATATTCAGCAAAAGTTAGGCTTTCTTTCAAAACACGTCTAGTTGAAATGGCGCATTCAAACAGAACCAATGCGTTAACTGTTGGGGCGGTTAAATTTTGGACAAATTTTTGGCTGTGAAGGTTGTGCAGTTCCTGATAGTGAATTTCTGGATCTGCCAACTCCGACACTGGCTGCACTCTACCAGCGCCAGCCCAAAGCCTGGATAAAGGAGGAGGGTGTCGCTAATGATATTTGTTATAACGCAGTGACGTTGAATTGAAAATAATACAACTCCGGATCTGCTCTCTAAAGTTAATATGTTCATTTATATAACGCCAACATTCGCTTATATACGTGAAAGGCTAAGATTTAGATAATTGTGACGATTTGGCAGGTTTAAGAGTGCTGCAAAGTAATACATAGACAGAAAAATTAATTCCTTAATATGCTTTTGTGCGAAATTAGCAAACCTATGCAAAACTATGCAAATGGATCATTTCAACTGATTGAGTTACCGAATTATTAGCCAGTAGTAGACAAAGCCACCGCCCAAGACGAGAATTAATATAACTACGACTGACACGATTGTTGTCAATGGTGAGCTGTCAGTAGCTTCCAAAGTAGACGTTGCATTTTCTGCGAAACAATACGAGAAACAGAAGACAAGAAAAAATAAACACAACAATCAACTTATTTTGTTTAAGTCATACAACTATTATTCGCTGTTCAACGCACGCAAAATATATTGTCATTCATTTCATTTAAGAGATAAAAATAAGATAAGATAAGATAAGAATATTCTTTAATTCACCAATTGCTAACCGCATTTTGGTTTACAGACGTACTACAATTAAATGAAATATATACATGACATGTAATAATAATAATAATAACAATGACGATTTCTATGGCGCCGTAACACAGCCAAGGGCGCCTAAATGTAATAGGCAGATACATATTAACGGAGTAATGGATAACAGAGTCCAGTTGATTTCCATGTTTTCCGACGAAATTATATTGTTGGAAGTCCGTAAAGAAGATTTCAAAAAGTATTATTAATTTGATTTCGATGTACATCCAGTTGAGTAGAGCATGCATGGTCTGAAAAACACGTGTATCAACAGGATACATGATAATTGTCCGAGAGAGGACCCAAGATTCACTTTTAAATGATTTATATGGGCGCTTATTCTGAGTATCTACTCAGAAACGCGTAACCTATAGGCCTACATGTGAAATGTCGTATGGGAACAAACGCTTTTTGTACTGCACAACTGTTCATATTATTTTAGCCTAAGAATGATCGTCAGAAAGGGTAATCTATAAACAACAAATAAGCAGCAAAATCTAGACTTTTATAACTTTATTATTATTATAACTATTATACCTCATAACTGTGAATTCACATGCCTCAGCCGCATGCTCGAGCACTGGTGGTAATTTCACTGTTTTATCAGTATTAGGCCTATTATTAGGCTATTATTATTATTATTGTCAGTATTGTTTCAACACTTGCGGATCGAGTCATGGTCTGAACTATCGCGCGCACACATTTTATGTTATTTAACAGAAATTAAGTGCTTTTATATTCAAAATCGGAATTGTGAGGTAGCCTACTTTTATATTGCGTCTATTTTTACGTTAGGCTAGTTATTATGCAAGGTCTATGGGTAGAGATAAAATTATCGTCACATATCGCACGTGAACGGTTTTACGCGAACTACGATGTGCGGCCATGGGCGGAGACCTTGGAGGGGACAGGGGGGACGGTCCCCCAATGGAGGTGTTGGGGGACGGCCCATGCATTTGTCCCCCCAATCGTTACGCCACGATTAAAAAAAGGTCATCAACTTTTTTGGCTGCGAAGATTCTATTTCGTCGAGATTTCGCCGGTCGTCAGAAATTTTGGCCGGCAAAAGATGAAAATTTTTCGGCGACACTCAGAGCCATTCGTCCGTCAAAAAATCTCGCGTCTTTCCGTCCCCCCCCCCCCCCAAATCTCCGCCAAGGTCTCCGCCTATGTGTGCGGCGGTGTCGCGTGACAGAGTTTCCCCCCTAAAAGTCTCTCCAGGAGACTTTACTGATTACTTCGAAACGGATTCAACTCAGGGGATCTGTTCCAGAATGAATTCGCTCCCCGGAGAGTATATTCTGAAATAAAGTCTCGGAGGGGAGATAATATTTCCTCCGTCAACAAAATACAGTCCCCGTTCAGCGTGAAGTGGGCTACAATCGCATAAAATTAATAGCGGAGTAGGTTAAACCGTTAGTTTATGTTGCTACAGCATTTCACAAGAAAATATAGACTATAATACTTTCACACCATAAAATTTCTTCCAATACTGAGTTTTAGACAGTAGGAGACTCTGTTTCAGGGTGGGACTTTGTATCGGGGGGAGGGCTTTATAGCGTGACACCGGCAACACCTGAGTGTGGGAGATACAAAGAGACCGAGAGACAGCGAGACAGGAAGACATAGAAACAGAGAGAGACAGCGACAGAGACAGACATAGAGACAGAGACATAGAGAGACAGACAGACAAAGACACAGACAGTTGGGGGTAAGAGGAATGAAAGCCGAGAGAGGTAAACGGCTGAATTAGCTAACGATATTATTATTATTTTATCGGTGAATGAATTATTGTGAGTCGAGCGTCGACAGACGACGACGACGACGACGACGACGACGACGACGACGACGACGACGTGTGCGGATGACAAGCGGCGCTCTTCGAAGTGACACATCACCTGTCTTCTCGTCGATGAATACAATCCCACACCCAATGACGTTTCAAAACTCGACCATTGAAAACCAAAAAAATAAAAAATTAATAGGATGCAACACCGATCTGGAATCTTTTGCATGCTGAAGTACGTTGGACTTGAAAGCCACCAAAACGATGAATTTCTTTAAGCCTCTTAGCTACTTTCTGCTCAAAGTACACGGTCCTGTCGCGTGGACCGATGTCGTTTGCCAAGACTAGTCGCTCGAGGGGACTTGATGATGAACGCCTGTCTTGCGACTTACATACATGTGCATGTATAAGGATTATGATTGAAATCTTTAGCAGACAAAGCATTTTATATGATTCTTGCACACATAATGTGTCTCATGCTACTATTCCATTCGTCGTTTAGAAAAAGTTTATTTGACGTTTTATCACGGTGTCATATCATGATCAACAGTGAACTGTACGACATAATATTATTATCTTCATGGTTCTTACCGGTTGATCCTTCATTCGCTGACGTAGATGGTTTCGCATGTGCAGCTGGTAGCACAGTAATTGTAGCTGATGGTTTGGTTGGCGCTGGTGTCCTCTCAGTCGCCGCTAGTGGCGTTGCTTGCGCATGCGAAATGAGCAGACACCAAAGTAAATGGATCCACCACAGAAGCTGGAATTGAAGGCTCTGTGTACGCAGTAGAATTTTTCTGTAATTCGACATCAATGGAATTCAGGCTTTGACCTTCTGGAAGACATGACACATCACACCAACACATCACACCAATTGCATATAAAAGAATGCTTTCAAATGCAGTCAGCTTCCATTTCGTGTTTCTCAACGCCACGAATTTGATCAAAATCTACATACCCGACATACAAAGGTTACGGTATACTATAAGCATTTAGCCTTTAGGTAGTATTCAACGTTAAGGTTTCATCGTAAGTTTTTCTGGAGGCATTTAATCAGCAGGTCAGTGGACCATTTTCACTATTTTAAATTTTTATTTTAATGAATGTTTGAAAATAAAGAATCTAAATGCAATCAAATCATATCAATCATAAAAAGAACTAAAATCGATTCTGGCGCTGAGAAATGGAAGCGGTAAAAACGCAAGAGAAATTTTTTTAATTACTAAATGCTTCCATTTGAAACATTTAATGAAAGATATAGGTCTAGCAGAGGATTATTTAAATCAAACGAAGAAAAGAACAGCAGAAAATCGCGAAATTGGTCATAATTAATGGTTGAAATAGACCGGTATAGGCCTACTTCATCAGCTTTCACAGGTGCACTAGATCAGGGGTTCTCAACCGGTGTGTCGCGACACACTGGTGTGTCGCGAATAGACCGGCGGTGTGTCGAGTAAATATGGTGTGTCGCTGGTGTGTCCCGAAGAATTGGTGTGTCGCGAAGAATTTGTGTCGTGAATTCTCACAGCATAAGCCGTCGATCTTGCATTACACTGACTTGATTACTTTAGCAGTTTGACGAGTGTGGATAATAGATACCCTTTGCACTCTGTTTATCTATTGCATTTCATCGCATTCCCTACATGAAATATTCTGCGCATGACGCGAAAATCTGCCCTCTTAGTCTTAGCTTACAACATAGCACGTTAGCGATGCCACCGACTATTTAAACTTTTGCCCAATGCTGTAATATTCGAAAATGGGGAAAATTTAAAAAAACTGGAAATTTTGCGAATGACGCGAAAATGTGTCCTCTCAACCTGTTTAATTGCGTATTCAAAGTCAAACAATTAACGTAGGTGTAGGCTGAGCTTCAAATGACACAAAAAATTTTACCTAAAAATTTCCTGCAGGCCTACTTTTCAAGTTTTCAGTGACAATAATTGGACGTTTAGATGGGTATACCGTTTAATTTCGACAGTGGTTAGCTGTCTTTGTCCTGTATAGACAATGTTTTCATACTTTGATGAACTGGATTGGACTAAGTGGATAATTGATGATAACTTTCATGCTTTTTAACCTTGAAATAGTTTTATATAGCTATCCTATATCAAGCCCATTCGTTATTCTCGTTAATGGGTAAGGCCCCAATCTTAAAGTGCCCATGTAGGGACCCTAGCTAAGTTGCTATGCAGCTGTAAGTACCGGTATTGCACTCACAAACCTATCGATCCTGGAGCATCTTTCTATATAATTATACGATGCAAAGAAAATTCAGGAAAAAGTCGCACGTAAGGTAGGGATAGTGTCATAAAAAGACGTGGAATCGTAGATTTAGGCCAGTGAAATTTAGAATTTTTAAATCTTAGAATTTTAGAATTTTTAAATCATTGGAAACTGTAAAGTATTCAGTGTCAACATTTCAATTCATTAGAATTAAAAAAAATTAAAATGGAAAAAATATATTTTAAATATGACATAGGACTATTTTAAATTTGAAGAGATTGACATAATTTATGAGGATTGCATGGTGTGTCGCGAAATTTTGTTGCACGTTTAGGTGTGTCGCGAGCGGAAAAAGGTTGAGAACCCCTGCACTAGATTGACTAGAACATGAATCAGTTGAGAATGATGAATTTGAAACTATAGAGAATGAACTTGAAGCAGTTCATGAACTTCAGGACGATAAAACTGAAACTTTTGACTGGTCTGATATTGGTTCTTGGACATTGAGTTTGAAAACAATTGGCAGCGTGATTTTCTGGTTGACAGATAGGCCTATCTTTTGGAAAAAGAAGAAGGTTTCTTGCGGATCTTCTCTTACAGCCTACGTGACAACCGTCTGCTGAGTTCCGTGATGAAGGTCAGGCCCTCCTGGTATTATTATCTTTATAATAAAATAATGATTATTATAAATGCTTTCAGAAGTCTCACCATGTTGGTACATTTTTATGCAATTTACATCTCGGTTCAACACTAAATTATAGTACATTTCCTTTTAAAGAAGTTTTTTGAGGACATAATTCGAAAATTGTATACGAAAAAGCTTGTCGACAACGAACTGTCTAACGTCACAAAATCTTTTATGATCTCAGGAGTGTGACGTATTTCATTATTAAATCGTGACGTCATATAACTTCGTTGTAGGAAGACGTCCAGCTTATTTTGGCCCTCAGCTGTTGTGGGACCAACAATGGGCGGGGAGTAAGTGTGCGATCGGGTAGGCTTGTTCACCACATGCAACGAGGTCGCTGCAGGCCGTTCCTCTTAGCACTCAGAGAGTGTAGAACAGTAGAGAGACCGAGAGCAGACGTCGAACATTTCCTCAGTATCGGAGGTGGCAAACGTTTCACAAAATAGTGTAGCCTGTAGATGTCAGACTGTGCTTAGGGAAAATAATTATCATTTGTAACAGGGCTGTTTTAAAGGAATTTTTAGAACTGCACAACTCCCTCTTTCTTTTCCCATCCTCCATGGTAAATTACTTCAAATCGGAGAACAACGACCTTTTTTTCTAGTTTTAGCTGTGCAGCAGTGCTTCTACAACTGCACAAATCCATTAAGAACTGCACATTTTGTGCACAACTGCACGTTAAAAAAGTCCTGAATCCGACTTCTATTTAGCGAGAATTCTTTCCATCAATCCAACTTGTTACTTGTGTACGACCAGCAGATGTGTTTTGAACTTAAGATTACCACTTACACACAATGTATTCTACCCGGAGGCGTTTTTGGGTGAGTTTTGTCCGGGGGTGGTTAATGTCCGTTCTCGAGGATGTCTATAATCCCTCAGGCTTCAGATTTTAATTAGAAATTTTAACTATAGAGTGGCCATCCATGTCAAGATCTGGAAGAACAAAAGTGCTGTGGAACGCAACAGCATTAAAACGCTGAATAATAACTGACAGGCGCTGAAACAAGAACTGGTTTCTCTTGGTTCGCCTGAAATTTGGCTGAAGAGACGACCCAGGTCGGCGAGAAATGCCTGTCTCTTGGCGTTGATTGGTCCCATTGTTTCAAAAGCCAATGAGACAAAGTGGTACGATATTGCATCAGTTGTGCATATTTTCTGCATAATTTGTTTGGGGGGCTAAAAGGGGCAAATCGCCCAAATATTTCATTTTTACATGAAAAAAATGGATGACCTTCCTTAGGGAGGGGCTTAGCCCTCTAACCCCTAGCGCCGCTACTGGTGACGTCCCATGTCAAACCACAACTCGAGCGCCAGGGAGTCAGTGTAAGACCGTCTGGTCTTTTACCGTCGTCGTCGTTCTCATCGTCTTCATCGTCCTCGTCGTCGTCCTCGTCGTCGTCATCATCGTCGTCATCATCGTCGTCATCGTCATCATCATCATCATTATCATCATCATCATCATCATCATCATCATCATCATCATCATCATCATCATCATCATCATCATCATCATCATCATCATCATCATTCATCATTATTTTCTGAGACTGCACAGTGCACACAAACTTATCTAAACCTAATTTTCTAGCGTTTTATAAATAGTTGAAACTCCAAACAATGTGACTGATTTATAATAAAAATCAACTGCACGAATACTGTCAGACACATAATAAAAAATAATAATATGCCACATGAACGCATAATGTGTTGAACAACCAGATCTCTCGTCACATGTTATAACAGTCTAACCGGAAGTAACTACAAAGTAATTCTGTTCCCCGCTGAATTGTATTTCCTGTCGTCGAGAAAATGTCGTGGATGAAATCGAGTAGAAATGGAATTACATCGGTGTTTCGGCTTGGGTGACGGCACTGGCATCGGCGTTTGATACTCTGAAAAAGAAAACGGTGCCCATAAGACTAGTAGCAATCTCTTTATGACCCGAACTAATTCATATGTACATGTAAGCTATTCTCAGTATCACCAACAGACTGGCTTTTTCGCTTCACCTAGATCGGGAGCGCCTCTGAGTAAAGATCCTGAAGAGGCGCTACATAAACTCTGATCGATTGATTGATGAAATCAGTACAATCCATCAGAGGTCATTGAGGAGTTGCATTCTAGAACGGCTGCCGAAAGGTACCTGGGTAATAATTATGGCATCTGATAGCTAGACCGTATAGACGCCGTCCTATATGTATACAAAGCCCGAAATAGAGCAGCCTCTTTGTCTGGTTCCGTTTCGCGCAACCAAAAGATAGGCCAGTAAAGCACGGAAATTCAACTAAGTAGGTGCGCCAAACCGATGATCGCCCGTGTTGACAAACTGAAGCCGTGCTATAGTCCTGGTTTCAATCGCTCGAGATCCATCCTCTGCAGACGTTGGACGGAGTTGCCGCAGCCGACGGTGGAATCCCGCGCTCAACCTTGATTGGTTCAAAACGGAGCTCAACAGAAGGAATAAATTCCAGATGCCAGGTCGGTGAAGATCCGGACAATTCACTCACTCACAGTCATCCCTCGATCCACGACTCATGCGTCGTATACCAACACCATGTTGCAGATCTTATGGCACGATGCGGATTGCTGACGGCTGAATTAAACATTAGTGAGGCCCAGCAGTCAGTCCACCGCTGAGAATTCACTCGGGCGTGGGGGGGTGACGCAAAACAGTGCGCCACCTATCGGTTCGCCACGTGGTAGGCTACACGGTAGGACCACACGCTACACGCTCTCAAAGTGGCGAGTGTTTTCTTCCCGCCAAACTATATGGAAACTTTTCTTTAAACGAGCTCTAAGCTGTTGTCAGTTGCAATGATCTAAGGAGCATGAATTACTATTACTTCGTTTACTGCTGTCTTCATAGCAGGAGATTTTGTTGTCTTCGGGAAGGTGTTATTCGCTGGCTGGAACCTTTGAACGTTGTCCACTTTCTCTGGCATCTGCTGAACCACTCGCTTCCTATAGTTTCACTCAGGCGCTGGAGACTTGCTGGCTGGAGCCTCTTCGCTTCTAGCATCGTTCACTCGCCGACCTTGGAGCTTCTCTTGCCTCCCTGAACCTTTCTTGCCATCATAGCCTTGCTCGACAAAACTTTGCTGAGATTCAGGTTTAACCTTTCTTATGAACTTTATTGCGGTTGAATGGCGCTCTATTCCTGTAAGTTATTCAAAATATATTATATAAAGGTAGAATGGAGAGTATTTATAATAGTAAAATATTGTAATCGTTTTCGTGGTGTGTGAGTCCATATTCCAAACAAATTCAGCAAACCTATGGTGATGTCATATACTTCATTTAGGCCTGTATACTTCTTTAGATTGTCGAGGAAGTGAAAATAACGATTCCAGCCTAGTGCAATTTAAGCTGCTATTCTGACTAAACGTACTTGGCATTTAAGTCGAGTAATAGACACAGCAAGAATTTTTTGAAAATGTAGATAGCTGTTCGTGAAAAATAAATATACTTTTAAATCGTAAAAATAAACATCAGAGACATACGCTTTGACAGCATTTGGTTTTCCCCGTTTAGGTGCAGCTTTAGCAGCACCACCAATTGTTGTCTCTTTCTTTGACTTTCCACTTTTAGCAATATTTGACTTTTTCTTAGTTTCTTTCTTCGCATCCTGATCTGTATTTTCCAGTAACGCTGCTTGTTCATCATTCGAACATAAGAACAAAAAGTAAAGTAAGAAAATAAAATGCAGACCAAATCATACAGAATTATCTGTAAAGTAGCCTACACACATTCATACGATCCAAGTTGATGACTTTTATATCAATATCAATTAAATTTAATTAAAACTGCAAATATTTCTTACAACGGACTTTTATAAGCTAAGTAAGCAATGCACGTTAACCTTACGTTGCTATAAGAGCTTGACGTATCAGGTTCGGCGGTTTATCCTTCACTGACAAGGGGAGGATTTACCCAAATTCCAACGGTAGCAGGATGGTAAAATTATTTAAACATCTTAAGCAAATTTTTCATAGCTCCTCTAACTTCTAGTAGTCCTGCTGTGACATAGTTCCTTCTCACTACAACTTCTGCTTCTGCTACAAAAATTTAATCGCTAACCCAGATACTGGATTGACTGCAATAGCCTATACTGTGGCTTTAATTGCACGTTTTCATCGTTCATCCAATTTCTACTTAATATGCTCATCCAAACATCCACACTTCCAATGTTTCTGCACGAATTCCACTTTTGCACCGCTTATCTAACCTCTAATTTACCCTAATATAATAATTATTATGAAGTGCGGAAATGTTGGGGATTCGGATAAATGCACGCAGGATTCACTGCACGGAAGTCTTCCTGACCACGTGAAAAATGCCCAATATTTGGAGACATTTCAATCGCAGTCACAAAGGTTTATTGAAAAAGCAACGGGGAAGTGACTTACTGAACCTTTTAGCATCAGTTTTCGTCAGTAGCCTTAAGGTAAAAGAAAGAGAGTAGGAATAGGATTATAGGAGAGACTTTGGACACGTCGATTGGAAGAAACAGACACCTATGGGAAAATGGTATAGGCCAAACCTTACACACAGCTAGAACTACATGTAAGCAAGAAAATAGCTGACAATAGAAGGAACGGCAAAGGCAAAGTCGTTGCTTAGAAAGAGTTCATTTCTTGTTTGAAGTCAAGACATTGACACGCTTATTGTATCAGCTCCTGGTTTAATAAAAGAGGCTGGAGAAGGGTGGTGGAGAACTGGGATGGAGAAGTCAATGCAGGATGAGATTTTGAGAGTTCTGCTCCTCATCGTAGAAGTTGGAAATTATCGTGCTACGTTTTTGTGCCCTACTCGTTTTTTGCCATTTCCACCAGGATTTTGTACGTTTAGAAGGTAGGCCTACTTTATTTGTAGGCCTAAGTCGCCTTAACCGAGGCGACTGAATCACACGAATCCCTTCAGATGTATCTCAAGTGCAAGGACCACGCACGCCTGCATTAGCCTCGAGCTTCTCAAAATGACGCCAACCGTTAGTCATTGCAGACGATTCAACAGTCACCGACCAACATCATTCTGGCATAGGCTACACGTCACGTGGCACTTCGACGAATCACGATCGTCTGCCATCTTCTACCAAAGAGAGACTGGGAGACTGATCGGTGGCAGCGTCATCGTGAAAGCGTCACTGTCCTCTGTCATTTATGAAGTCTATTGTAGGCCTTAATGCCAGTCCAGGTGATGCTATTCATTCATTTATTCTACATTTATATAGCGCTTCTTCGTTGAAAATTGTCAAAGGTAATAACTACATGTATATGTCCTCCTTTATATTATTTAATATCTATCCAGCGCAGAGCGCGCTTTTCTCTCGTCTCTCCAGTGTCTCCACCATTTATTACCGACGTAATTTGGTTCATAGACTCTGAACATCAATTTTGTCAAGTGTTTCCATTGATGACTCTTCTAGTTTACTTTTTCTTGTGTTATCAACTGATATTGCAATCTACTTGCAAATGACGTTTAACAGTAGGCCTATACTAGGTTGCATAGGTTCATGGAGAGACGAAAAATGTTCCAATCGACACAACCTGAAACATGGCGAGGCTTTCCGAGAAAAGAAGCTAGTAAACAATGTAGGCTAAAAATGATTTTGTGTCGAGGTTGATGAGCAACCGCAAGCAACCTACCTTTTAATTCTTCTGCGTGTCTTCGTTTTGAGGCCCTTTATAAATAACATTGACAACAATTAACACAGCAGAAATCAGAGATGTGTAGATAATAATAAAAAAATACTCTTTTGACTGCAGTTATGGCAGGCAAAGATGAATAGAAGAAGTCTCCGGAAGTTATCAATAATTGTTAATCGATCGTTCTTTTCAGAATGGACGGGCTCCAAATTGTCATGATAATTCCAACTTAATTGAACACAATATATTTTATATTTCAATTGCATGTTAATCAAATAAACAAACAAGATAGACAGGTGGTTTGGACAATGTTTGTATGCACTACGTGCGAATGTATGAGCGTATGCACGTACGAAAGAAAGCATGGGCGTATGTATAATAATTATTATGTGCATAATCAATTCGCATTTTAAAAATTTCGCTACTCACTTAAATCTGGCCAACTATCATTTCTAAATATCTGCGATTTTATCAGTTAAAACTGTGTCCTCTCTCTCTCTCTCTCTCTCTCTCTCTCTCTCTCTCTCTCTCTCTCTCTCTCTCTCTCTCTGTGTCTCTCTGTCACTCTGTCTCTCTCTGTCTCTCTGTCACTCTGTCTCTCTGTCTCTCATGCTGTCTCATTCTCTCTCTCTCTCTCTCTCTCTCTCTCTCTCTCTCTCTCTCTCTCTCTCTCTCTCTCTCTCTCTCTCTCTCTCTCCCTCACACACTGTGTCTAGCACTCTGTCGCTGACTCTCTTTCTTTGTATGTCTGTCTCTCTCTTTATTTCCTTCTCTCTTTCTATCTGTCTCTGTCTCTCTTTCTCTCTCAGTCTCCCTATGTCTGTCTCTCTCTATTATGCATGCCTCTCTCTCTCTCTCTCTCTCTCTCTCTCTCTCTCTCTCTCTCTCTCTCTCTCGCATATGCGTATGCATATGCGCAGAGTAATGTTCCTATTTTATTGGCACCCATAAAATTATTATTGCGCATGAGGTAAAAATGATATCCAAACGCCTAAATGATACTGTGCCGCCCCTTTGTTAATTAACTATCTGAGCCATCTAATAGTATCACTAGCGTGAGGATTGACATTGCTTATGATAAAGTAACCAGACATGTTTGATGCAGAAAATCGATAGGCCTACACGTGTCAATATATTCATTAAAAGTTAGGCCTTGTTACAATAAGTGTTTTGTTGAAATGGCGCACTCAAACAGAACCAATGAGTTAACTGTTTGGATGGCTAAATTTTGGACAGATAATTATTATACGCTGGCTGTGAAGTTCGTGATTGCGAATGTCTGGATATGCTCTCTAAAGCTAATATATTCATTTATGTAGCACCAACATTTGCTTAAGTGTGCGAAAGTCGAGATCTAGATAATTGTGACAATTTGGCAGGTCGAGAGTGCTGCAAATAAATAAAAAAAAATAGAAAAATATTTAGTAGGCTATGTTTCTGGGCGACATTTATTTAACAAACTTGAACAGATTTTACGCATGCACCATTTCAGATCAGACGAAAGCTATAGATGAATTACCTTATAATCAAAGCCCCAACGATGCCGACTAATACGAAGGTGAGTAGTAGAACGGTGACGATTGCTATGATTACCGGAAATAGTGACTTTAAATCGACCGGAGTCGTATTCGGAGTAGAATCTCCTGCGCAATAAAAACAGAAGAGCGGAGAATAAACAATACACGAATCGTATTGCTTCGTCGATCACGTGATCAATTTGTGTGTTGTTCAACGCAAAATTATACAGGCCTATATATAGCCTAGTGTCGTATGGGGCCTGAATTTTCTGTGCTGCAAAACGCACAACTAACTGCTCAGCAAAGTTTATAGGACTATATAGTCTCTAAGAATGGGCAATCAAAGGGTCAAACTTCCAGCGACACACAGACAAAAGCAAAAGCAAGCGAATATAAGTTTAAAAGTTATCACAAGCATGTTATATAAAAACACATAATGTGTCCAACAAGTCCAACCATAAGTGGCAATGCTGACAGTTCCTATTGTTCACATTGACCTAAAGTGTTTTGCCTACTGTATTATAAAATAAACGGTAGTTTACACATATATAAACCTCACTACTGGTCACTTGCATTAGCCGCAAGCTTGAAAGAGTATGCCAGTGGTTCCCAAACTTCAGTAGGCCGCGGACAGGAAATAATTTTGGTGACGCTCGGGGACCGCTAAATTAGGCCTAAATGGCGATGGCAAACAAAAGTGACCTAAATTATAAAGAGACTAAAATATAAGACTATTTACAATTAGCCTGCATTTATATGTCCTTGCAGCCTTATTTGTTTAAGATTTATTATGAATAGGCTGCTTTTAAATGCTATTTGTGCAAGATTCCTTTTTTGCTTAGGCGCGCCAAAAATAAATGGCAGTTTAATAGGCCTAATAATAATAATAGCGTGATAATGGTCTTTGCGATGCGTAGAGATGCAAGGAAAGATGCTTTCAATGCACAAACACTAACCTTGGTGTTTTTAAGCATCTGTGTCTGATGTTTTCCGATTTGTTTGCTTACGTTTGCTCATTTTTTTCATTCAAAGGCATTTGTTTATATTTAAAGTTTTAAACTAAAAGTTTTATATATAATTTTAAATTGTTTTAATTCGCCATCTGGCAAGTTAAAATAAGGCACGTTGATTTATTTAAAGTTTTTAAACATTAAGACACAAATTTGAATAAATTTGGGACAATTTGAATAATTTCACAATTTAAAACAAATAAACTAATAATGACAGTTTATTTTTTATTTTTAACTCTTCTCCGTGGACCGGCGATCATACTTCCGCGTACCGGTGCCGGTCTGCGGACTTTGGTTACCACTGAAGTATAGGCTACCAGTAACGTTTCCCTGCTCGTCCTCCCCGAATGATCTCTCTACTAATAGTACCCGGTAATTTTTTTTATGTAGCCTACTCTTTTTTGTAGCCGGACCAGATATAATGGGACGTCATTCGAGCAGAATTCTTGAAACTTATATCTGTCCTCGGGTAATTTTGTTCCGCAATCTCTCTCACGATAATCGCAAAAAATAATCGCACGCATAATCGCAGACTCCAAATTTTGCATAGCGCCATTCGAAAAACAATTTCGACATTGATTTTAGATAATTATGTAGGGATCTATGCGTATAATTAAAATCATTATTCATGCAGACAATCAAAATGCATCTCGTGCTCCAATTCATTTACAATGGGGAAAAACTTAATTCTGGTGATGTTTCACGGTGAGCGTTGAAGAACAGTGAACTGTCGGTCATAATTATTTATCTTAATGGTTCTTACCGGTTGATGCTTGATCAGTGACTGGCGGTGCTGTTGTAGTGGGCGCATCTAGTGGCACATATGGAGCTGTTGTTTCAGCTGGCATTGTATCACCAGCCGCAAGTGGCTCCACATCAGAAACGGGAAGCGAAGGCTCTTTAGACACAGTAGCATCTTTCTGCGGAGCTGGAGAAAGTTCTCCATCAGCTGGAGTAAGTTCTCCGTCAACGGAATGCAGATTGCTTTGACGTTCTGAAAGACATGACGACGACGCATTAACACACTAACAGTCTGTAGCCTATGTAGAATTAATTACGAATGGTTTGAAATGAAGTCTGCTTTCACCCGGTGTTACAAACAGTGTCATTTAAGTTTCATTTTACTTTCAGTTCAGTCTAGTTTGGTTTCTATTTTTAAGTTTAGTTTCACATTAGGTTTTCTAATCTTTTCGATTTTAGCTTTAGTTCAAGTTTTCAGTTTTAACGCAGTTTTTTTCCAAACATTCAATAGAAGGAATTAACTATTTTTGAACGACCTACATGGTGATTAGCGAGAACAACAGATTTGCTTCCGGTAGCACCATCTCATCAGGAGCTGCATCAAGGCCGTAGCCAGGATTTGATTTCGGGGGGTGTTTCACCAATTTCCCCTCCTAAAAAAATGATGACTTTTTTAGTCATCCGTCCGAAATCTTCCAAAAAGGGTCACAATTTTCTTCCCAAAAAACTGATGACTTTTTTAGTCATCCGGCCGAAATTTTCACAAAATATCACCAAATAATTAATTCGATTTTTACCATTTTCCATTTCGGGGTGTTTACATGGTTTTATTTCATGCTTTTTACATCATGTGCTCGTAAATGCATTAATTGTTTTTGCATTCTTCATTTCGGGAGGTGTTCAAACACCCAAAACACCCCCTAGCTACGGCCTTGAGCTGCATCAAGTCTCTACTTTTCGATTATACGCATTTTTCAATAATTGGGATAGATCATAGAATGGTGCATCCCCCGGATAGTCTATACCGGCATATTCCATCCGGGGATAGATTGATTCATCCTCGGCAGTTTTAAGCTTTTTTAGCTTTAAGGGAGATAGAATATCCCGTTGACGTCCTGCTTAGTGCATCTCTTTTAAATCTATACTAAAGTCATTCTTGCTCTTTAGGGTTTATCCCGAAATCCCACCTGTTAGCTGCGTCTTAAGTGGCCTTTGTAGGCTAATGGAATGGAAATGTAATTTGAACCAAACTTGAAAAATGCAAAAATTACTGTGGCCATGAATTTTCTTAAGGAAAGGTTCAGCTATGAGTTAGGCAAGCGTCGTATCCTGTTTCAGTTGATATATCTCGAGTTGTTTTCATTACAATTACAATTTTTCGAAACACCCATTATTTTAAATATATTCTGATAAATTCAATGTTTCGATCATTTACATTCTTTAGTACTTACTCAGTAATGGATCGCATCGTATTATTGTGTGCAATGTCGAATGTGGAGATTGTGAAATTTCATCCCAGTTCAATTCGTGAATCCAACACTTTGAGGTTTCTTCCGTGATCCAATCCACCGCGACGCACAAACTGCCATCGCTGCAGATGCTTTCGCAAGCGTCGTTTGTTGAAGCGGTTACAATGAAGCCATTGCTCATCCTGCTTGACACGGAATTAATGAAATATCCTGGTCTTCCTGGAATTAAATTAGGCATCGTTCAACAGTAGCAATGTTAGTAAGTTACACAACTCATAAGAATATAAGCGAGACCGAAAGACACACGCGGCGCGATGGTGTAGTTGGTATGTCCGTTGCCTTGCAGCCGGGGGGGTTGGGGTTGCAGGTTCAATCTAGCTCGAGTCGCCGAGTAAGGACCTGGGCAAGTCCTTCACTCGCAATTGCTCAGCACTTCGGCGTGAAACTCCGATGCAGTGTCCGTGCTGTAGTCGGGACAGCCTCTGGGAAGAGAGGGCTTGAAGGGGCGATATAACAAGTGCACATACAAACAAACAGACAGACAGACATAGAGGCACATACGCAGATATTTAGAGAGGAGGGAGGAGTGACAAACGCACACAACTCATGAACATGATTAAAAGAACCGACCTTATTATTCAGCAGTTAATGGACAGATACTTCATCAATTAATCGCTTAATCACTCATACACTTATTAAACTCTCGCCATCATCAAATGAGATCGTGGTGATTATTCTGTATGATCGGAATTGATAATAGGATTAAATAAGTAAGTTGACTATTACACGAGTAGGATAGATAGTCACACAACTCATATAAAAAATTGAACCGTAGCCATCGTGTTTTGCCTCCTCCTGCAACACTTTCTGCGAGCGCCCATGGCAGATCTGAAGGAGGCTTACTATGTGTGGTCTATACCTATAGCAACTGAAAAGGGAAGCCGCTGTCTAAAAAAGTGTGTGTTTCTTTAAACTATGTGCAAATAGAGCTACAGGTTCAAGACGCAGACGGGGGATTTGAGAGGCGAACCTGAGATGAGAAGCAAAGATCCTGCAAGTAACCAGGGTGTAATCTGGCGAAGAGTTATGCCTGCAAGTAGGATATAATAATTAATGTTAAGCTTATCTCTTTTTATCTCTATTTAAAGCCTACAATAGCAATAATTAGATGAACTGTTCTCACCTTTCGCCTTCGCAGGACAGACACGTGCGATCGAGTAATAATCCCAGCTGATGTTTGATTGTAAAGATCCAGCGACCGTTGAACGAGGATAGCATTCGGAAGTTGAAGGAACGACGTCGACACCGACGCAGGATTGCATCTCGATGCACATGTAGATGCAGACGAATGTCGGAAGGATGTGAAGGCCGAGGGAATTAGATAAGTGTATTCCAGCTTTCTTGACTACTTTACCGGAAAATTCTGCAATAGAAAAAAAATCGCTGCAACCAGTTATTTTTCCCCGTCATTTTCAATCAGTATAATTATTTATATCTACAAAGGACAATGTTGGTAATTGGTATGTATGTATGCATGTGTGTAAGCAAGTATATATTATATATTTAAAGCCTATAATTTATTTAAGTATGTATGCGTATGTGTATGTATGTATGTATGCATGTATGTATGTTTGTATGTATGCACTATGTATGTATGTATGCATGTAGGTATCTATGCATGCATGTATTGCATGTATGTGTGCATGTATGTATATGTGTATGTATGTATGCCATATCCTTGCATACCTGTTACTGTAGGCTACAAAAAGCACTGGAACATCGCTAACGAGGTCTTAAAAGATGTGTCCTTCCCTTTAGTACAAAATTATATTTCATTGTTATTATCATTTATTATCATAATCAAATAATAATAATCATTATTGTTATTGTTATATTATTACTATTATCATTAAAATTATTGCTTATTTGACTATGCGGCGATTATCGATCTTTCCTTCCACACCATCCGTAGCAGCTCCTCATTCGCTATGTATACTCCGTCCAGCTAATCATTTCCATCATCCGCCATATCCACATTTCAAAAGCATCCAATCATACATCGGGTAAAAATTATCATAATGCAATGACAATAACAATAAAAACAATTTTTTACGGATTAGAAACCATTGTTTTCAGGTCGATAGTTTATAATATGCAATTCTGCTCAGAGCAAGAGGCTGGGCAAGAGTCGTTTCTCCACTCTCTCCAGAGAGCAATATGAGGGTCTATTCGCATTGAAAAACCACAACCAACTGAGGTGAATACGCATAAATATCTGCTAATCTGATTAGATTTCTAAGCAGCGTTGCATGCGGCAATCGATTTTTCGTAATCGACGCAGATGAAAAATTTTAAAAATTCAAAATCACAAAAATAATTTAAAAAAAAAATAATAACGACCAAGTTTATATGACGCCGTAACGCGGCCATATACCGCTACAAGGGTGCCTCACAAGCTGCTAACTGCGGGATGATCCTCAGGCAAACAGATACGATTTAAGCTTTGATTTGAAGGAGTCCACTGAGTCGGTCAATCTGATGTCAGGTGGAAGACTGATCCAACACCTATGGAAAATGCACAGTCGCCGAAAGTGTCCTCATCCTCCGTACACGAAGGTCGATCTTCCCGAGCGACGTCGCAGCCCAGCATAACAAGAGTAGGCCTACTTCTATTATTGTCTGTGAGCTAGGACCGTTAAGATGAACTTGTGCGAGTAACAGCAAGAGGTTTGAATTGATTCTAAAATGTGATCATACAATGCAAGGTCTATCACCGTTTGTCAGTCCGAACGCACTACACACAACTCTGTCAGACGGTTCTAAACGACTGTGACTTAGAGGAAGCGTTGATGCTAAGTAGCATGGTGGTTTCATCGTATAAACCAAAATCTGGTCGAAAACATCAACCGCCTTCTGCGACAGAATGATCCGAACAGACGTTCATTCTTCAACTTCTATTTTTTTTGTCTAGCGCAGTTCAGCGAAAATGAAAATGATAGCAAGAAATGATCAAGAAATTGTATGAGTTAGTCTTAGATAGCCTATGCATGTCTTATTCAGGTTATCGCTATAATTTTTATTATCTTGTCTAAACAACGGACTCACGTGTACAAACATCGCAGTACTCCCTTTGAGGACCACTTGGTCCGTCGATCATACACCATGGTCCGAAGGCCGTGTCGTAGGTTGGGTTGCTGAAACACACAGGCCTAGATCTGTCTGGATTTATAGCAGATTATCTCACTGTTAAAGAGAGATATAATTATGCCTGACAATAATTAATATATCCTACTTGCAGGCATAACTCTTCAGCAGATAACGCCCTGGTTACTTGCAAGATCTTTGTTTAACATCTCAGGTTTGCCTCTCAAATTCCCCGTCTGCGTCTTGAACCTGTAGCTTCATTTGCACATAGGCCTAGTTTAAAGAAACACACACTTTAGACAGCGTCTTCCCTTTTCAGTCGTTAGGAAGACCACACGAAGTAAGTCTCCGTCAAATCTGCGTTTTCTTTTAACAATGGACCCTGCATTAAAAAAGTGTTCTTATCGCCCATATTGGTTTAGGATCGCCTCTGAGTAGATATATATTCTTGAGGGGCGTCATAGGACTACAAGCGATACACGAACTAACGATGGACAGAAGTCTTAATTCGTTGTTTGTCTCGGTTTTGCGTCACTGTGTAGTAACAAGGATCATTAGCGTCGCCCTCCTTCTTTATCCAAGCTTGGGACTGGCAATTTCAAAGTGCTAGCAGTTTTTCTTGCTATCTAGATATCTATGTTATGACGTCCGGTGTCGCGTGACAGAGTCTCCCCCCTAAAAGTCTCCCCGGAGACTTTATTTCGAAACAGATTCTCCCCCCGGAGGATCTGTTCCAGAATAAATTCGCCCCCGGAGACTATATTCTGAAATAAAGTCTCCGTGGGGGAGAGAATATTTCCGCCGTCCACGAAATAAAGTCTCCCCCGTTCAGCGTAAAATTGACTACAGTTGCATCAAATTTAGAGATGAGCAGGCTAAATGGTTAGTTTACGTTGCCAGATCATATCAAAAGAAAACATATAATACTTTTACTTCAAAAAATTTCTTCCAACGCAGAGTTTCAGCTAGGGAGAGACTCTGTTTCGGGGGGAGACTTTGTACCGGGGGAGACTTTATTTCGTGACACCGGCCTGTCTATGACCGTGCATGCGATGTCAGGTTAAAAAGCGACCCGATAAAATCTACAGGTAATAATTATGGTCCTACAACATGCATTTATACATTGTCAAAGGTCAAAGGGTGACGGCGAAATTCAATATTATTCATTTATACACTTCAACTTTGAAATCACATCACACAAGTTACATAATTTATTGTTGATATTATTCTAATATTTCAATGCTGATAAAAAGAGTGGTTTAAGTTTGCAATAAATATAATTATCGTTACAATAACAATCTTTCTATATGTATCATGTTTAGCAACTCAGTTCTGCTGCTGCTGGACTATTAAAATGAATAACTGCAGACAGAAGTGTATTTATATAAACTGACCTTGTAATAAGGTAGGTCAAAGTCAACATCAGTCATCAGAAAACAATATTTGTGTCCAAGATTGCATGATTGGCGCTTTAGCCGCAGAGTTATTCGACCGAACGGTTGTCAATCGTCAGACAGTCAAACAATTCAACCGCAAATGGAAAATCTTATGAATAGCAATATTTTGTATACCGGCAGTAATTGCTGGCCACCTTTGAATCTTCCTCTCCAAAGTCAAACTCTGCAGACACATACTTTACCCAGGGGATACAGCTGAAATGATTTCTTGAATAATTCACTTTTCCCAGGTATTTTGTTCCTCTTTTCGACAGTCTACAACCTGTATTCGAATAAAACAATGCAACATTTAATACGATTAACTGCGGTTAAAGGCTGTCATTTATATTCCCATAGTAACAATCATACACAGCATTCATTTACATGGCGCCAACCAGTTGTCTGTCTGCACGTGCAAGTCGTGCATCCGTCAAATGCCCAAGCTCATAATGTAGGCTTACATTCCACTGGAGACTATAACTGTAAGAGGATTATAAAACGAGTATAACCCAGTTGGGATCTGAATGCAGCGTATAGTCCTACCTCCGCAGTTTTTATTATGAAAATGCATTATCGCCATCGATATGTGATGTTCATGTTTTTATATTGAAATGGATGATGCAATTAGAATCGAGTCCGAATAAGTATGAGAGAGAGAGAAAGAGAAAGAGAAAGAGAGAGAGAGTGTATGTGTGTCATACTTCCGTAGTCGGTTAGCATAGGTGTCTGAGATTCGGATGACAAACGTTTGCCAGCGCACGAATCGCAGTATTCCCATTCCTTTGCGTCATCCATGGTGTAGCACCACGTGGCATTCTTCTCATTAGGATCCGGATTTCGACAGAAATTCTGTGCTGCTGATTTGTTTTCGTCGGGAAAGTTTTCATCGCTTATAGTAGACTTAACTTTATTCGGTTCGTTTGTATCCCAGCGTTGGCAATGTCTTGATGATTTTGTTACATTCAACGATCCCATGTAAGTCGTTCCCTTCATCGGCATGAAACAATCTGTAAACACCAATCATCACACGACAATTACTCAGATACCAAAGATCTTCTAACCAGTGGCATAGCTAGCTTTTCGTAGGCTCGTGTGCAGTGGTCCCGTATGGTCAAGGGCGGAGTTTGATTTCCGTTCTTGGAGGAGCTAAAAAAAGAATTTGGGCTTTGTTGGGGCTGAGACTTGGTCCAGAACGAGCGGCGCCGACAAATATTTTCTCGGCCAAAAAGTTTGATGACCTTTTTCTCTTTGTTTTTAGTCATGAATTCGATTGAAGTTTTATTCGTGAAAAGAACCATTTTCCCCAAAAAATTTACGAGTCTGCGCCTTCTGGGGGGGGGCTAAACCCGGGAAAAGATACCATTTACACCGTTACACGGTAAAAAACTGAATCTGGACCTTCTTGGGGGCGTGGCTCCCTAGCCCCTGATAAACTCTGCCCTTGCGCATGGGCCTCTGTTTGACCATGTGAAGCTGGTATCTTTGCGTTCTTGGCACTACTTGAAATCAAAATCACCAAAACTAATCAATGACATTAATTTGCTATTACCAGAATTATGCAATGCAACTCAATCATAGAATAAACATGAATATTGTAAGAAATCAAATTAGACAGCTAAATTACAGTGTTATGACTGCAGTGATTTCACAGTGATTATTTTTTATAACCTACAACGCTGCATGCGGACTTTTTTTTATTTATAGTAGCCTACTAGCAGTAGGCCTAGGTCTACGTAGGCCTAATACTTAAGACGATGACATGGAATTGAAGGGTTTATTTCCAAAACCTGTTAAGTCCACTTTTTGAAACATTTAAGTTCTGGGCACCAGCTGCAAGTACATGTAGGCCTATATATGGCAATGCATGTTCTCTGTAAAGTTTGGCGTCAAAATCGCTTAAGTCCCATATCAGCAGCCTGGTAAAATTCGGTGTTGTTTCCAAAAGCGGTTAAGTCCTACCGGGCTTTGTTTCCAAAACCTGTTAAGTCCTACAGCCAATGGCGCAACGGTTTCAGGTCACGTGATATTTACTTCGATCATTGCCGAAAATATTTGTGAGGATTATTCCTGGCTTATTTCTTCTGATCCAACCGAGAAAAAAATAAAAATCGCGATCCAAAAATATTTCCATATCCCGAGTAATAAAATTTTTAAATTTTAATGTGATAACAACGAAACATTGAAGACGGTTTCATGTTCACTAAACTCATGACGTCATTATTTTTAGCTCAATGCTTACGTCACATCAGGCCTAAACGCAGCTAAGTATGATCGCGGAGCAGAAATATGGTGTTAGGCTATGGACGTAAATAATGCCGATATGACTGCAAATAATTTGAATGAAGAAGCGTAGATTTGAAAAACTTCTTTTATCTAAGTTGGCTGCAATGGTAGCAAAAAAGTTTTATGTAAAACGCACGTTGCAGTGATTGGTAGTGACTTTTCATAAAAAGGCGTTTTTCTCAGTTTCATGTCGAGTGGACTTAACAGGTTTTGGAAATAAGCCCTTCAATTATAGTTTTCTTTCTAGTCCTTGTTAAGCAAATTTGTGAATCATCTACCAATCCTGGTTCATGATTTGCAATGTGCTCATAAAAAAGCGACACAATGTTTCGTAGTAGGCCAACTGACAGTCATCTTCAGCCACGCATATTCCATGCAAGTGTAAAAATAGAGACATGATTCATTAGGACCCTGATCGAAACCTGCTCAATTAATAAAGTACACAGACTTGAGTGATTTATAAAACAGTGTTTGATTGGTCAGAGGTAGTAATTATACGCAGCTTCGACTTGAGGACATTCCAGATGGTTGGTGGCGTCTGCATCAACGAGCTCTCGGCGTATAGCAGCCATGCGAGTCATACGAGTGCAACTAGGAGTTCCCGTCGTTAGGCCTATTATTAGGCTATAATTTATTTTATTTTATTTTTTCATTATTATCACTACTAGGCCCTACAATTGATTTATCAACGACATTTTTATAGTTCAGGCGGTCAGCTTTTTATGCTTATAGCAGGAATAGACCTTTCTTATTCACATTCTCATAAAGTATGAATAATGAATATATTGCCACTTTATTATGATATTAGGCCTATGGAATTTTCGCAGCAAAGTCTGAAGCATAAACCGACCAATAAATAATGCAAATTTAATACGTGAAAAGAATGAATTCCTTATGTTTATGCGAAGCAACTGTGTAGTCAAGTAGAAGCCAAACGAAATTAGGAATAAAACTGTTGTAGAATGCTCAACGTATCTGTTAGATTAGAAAGGTCCTGCATCAAAATTAAGCTATATGTCTACGTGTGGTTCAGCTTACTACGTTTGTTTGTAATGACTCACAAGGTACGGTAGGCTATCAGGATATTAATATTAATAGATAAACAGAAATAATTAACTCACCCTCCTCCATCTTGCCGTTTTTCAATAAATTCCCGATTGTGCCAAGACAGAGATAAACTCGAATGATTGACGGTCTACTTACTTCATACATATATACCTGAAACAATGGTACACCAAATACAGTTTACCTTGGTCCTATTATGCTACATTTATGGATTTGATGGTTTTCATGCACGCGATACTTTTATTTCGATGATAATATGATGATAATAATAATCAAGGCCGTAGCTAGGGGGGGGGGGTGTTTTGGGTGTTTGAAGACCCCCGAAATGAAAAAAGGTAAAAATTAAATAGGCTAATGCATCTACGCAAAAAAAAGAGAAAATCGCGATCTATGAAGAAAAAATCGTGAAATTAGATCGTTTTACGCCGTGATGAAGGTTTTTCGGGCGAAAAATCCTAAAAAAGCTTCCGATGACTAAAAAAGGTCGACTAAAACAAAGGTTGTCAGAAATGTTTCTGGAAAACATCCCCCGAAATAAAATCCTGGCTACGGCCTTGATAATAATAATAACAATAATAATAATGGTAATTATTATAATTATCATTATTATTATTATTATTATTATCATTATTATTATTATTATTATTATTATTATTGTTTCAACAAATATTGCAAACAATCAAACAGTCAAACAGTGCAACAGCTATGTGCATTTGGGCGAGTCCAACCACCCTCATCCATGTCAATTAAGGGCTTAATAAATGAACCTGTGAACTATTTGAACTATTTGCAATTATTATTATTATTTATATTATTATTATTATTACTATTATTATTATTATTATTATTATTATTATTATTATTATTATTATTATTATTATTATTATTATTATTATTATTATTATTATTATTATTATTATTATTGTCCTTCTATTATCTTCAACAATCAACACCAATAGCAGGAAGTAGCCTACAATTAGCAAGGGAAGCAGTAGCTATTGTTCTAAATGACGATAAAGTGCCAATAATTAAGACTCCCAAGGTCTGGCTCTACTAAAGTGACTCGAAAAGACACTGAGTTGAAACGCTGGACAGTTATGATAAAGAGCCGTTGCAACAAAAAGCAGGCCTCTATCAGTTCTTCCATAGACAACGTTATGAAGCGGCCTAAATCTGACAAGAAGTTTAGACCACTAGTGCCAAATAAATGAGACCTAAGGTCTGAAGGGCTAAAGGAATGAAGAAATGTGTGCTTAGAAGAGTGCTGTATTTAGTGTTTTTCATATCCGTTGCGATCTCGGCTGCCGGGCTCGTCATTGATGCAGTAGCCTGGATATTATGATGGTACAAGGGTGTCTACTGCTGTCGCAACCCACACAAGATGACGACCCGCACGTCATGGGTCTTCTGCCATCCGCTCGTAGTGGTTATTTGATGGATGGGATCCCTGCTTCTGAAAAGGAGCGATATCATTATGTTATTGATGGCAATATGCCGAGCTATCCGACCTCCACCCGAACGTTCTCGTTGTCTAATCTCAGTCCGCATGCTGTTATTGTTAAAGCATATAGACAGTCGCTGCCATGGCGTGGGGTTATGAGACAGCTTTCAATCGCGCGATGTTATACAAACCTACTGTATTTTTTCAAACAGTGATGTGGCAGTTTTCTTAAAATGGAGTCTGTCCCATGATGTTTGCTGATGTGTAGGCATGATTCCTGCGCCATCAAATTCCGTCTTGGAGTGCCAATCGGACGTCATGGCTTGTAAGTGTGTGCATCCGTTTCGAGATGAACAGAGCCCAGAATGAGAGTCTGGATATGGAGAAAGCTCGCAGCTGAAGCCAAAGAGAACTATTTGCAATTATTATTTATCGTTATTTTAAATGCACTCAGACGTCTTACCATGCTGGTACATTCTTTAACAGTTTACATTCTTGACTTAACACTAAAATATAGTAACGTTTCTCATAAAGATGGTTTTGACGACATAATACGAAAATTTCATGCGAAAAAACTTATCGATAATTAATTAACGGTCTAACGTCACAAAACATTTTATGATCTCAGATGTGTGACGCATTTCATTATTAATCGTGACGTCAAATTGGAATTCTGAATTAGAAGTAGGCTATGATTCATTCTCCTAATCAAATGTAGGCTAAGTTTAGTTAGGCATATACAATGCCAACGACGATCGTATGTGAAATCAGCATAAAGGATGAGTCTTGTAGTAGTTTTATTGCTGCAGTGATTATCTGCTGGTTAATTATATTGTTGATAATTATCATTATGTCTGTTTTGAGCAAGGTTTTTAATGAAGGCCCTGAGTATGAAATTCGTGTCTCCGTTGATGGTGGCACAGAGTTGTGAGATCTTGGCCGAAGACCGCTTTCTAGCTATTGACGGCGGAAAGAGGCCCCGCAGGACAAGGGAGTTGTTATGGCCAACCGTCCGAAGTAGTCCACTTTCGGATGCATCGAACGAACATTCCCTGCCTCGATACCTGGAAGGACCCCCATCGTCCGGGCTCGTTGTAGGAAGAGGTCCAACTGATTTCGGTCCTCAGGAGGTTGTGAGGCCCAACCACAGGCGAAGAGTTAAAGTGGGATCGGGGTTTAGTGTCAAGAGTCAAGACTTAATTTTCTCTTCTCTGACTGCTTGTCTGTATGTGTGAGTTTGCTTGCATGTGCACTTGTTATATCGCCCCTTCAAGCTCTCTTCCTACTCAGAGGCGCTCCCGAATGCAGCGCGGACACGGTATCGGAGTTTCACGCCGAAACGCTAAGAAATTGCGAGTGAAGGACCTGCGCGGCGACTTGAGGTGGATTCTAACATGCAACCCTTCGGCTGCAAAGTGACGAACATACCCACTACACCACCGCTACCCACAATAATTATGTATGAGCACTTGTTGTAGCGCCAATTAAAAATACCCATAGGCGCTCCCGAATACAGCGCTGAATCACAGTTTTGCGCCGAAGTACATGAGCAATAATTACGAGTGGAGGACTTGCTTATGGTCACTACGCAGCAGCTTGATGCGAATTTTTGAAGCCGTGACGGTGCCGAACATATTGAAACGTGCGGGGCTCCAGGGCGTTCAAATCTTACCCCGCTTCGGAGGCCAAGTGAAACGAGGACGCTCGAGTCGAGGGCCAAGGCCGTAGCCAGGATTTGATTTCGGGGGGTGTTTCTTTCCCGCCCGAAAAACTGATGACCTTTTTTAGTCATTCGGCCGAAAAATCGTCAGAAAATGTCGCCAATGAATTCAATTTTCCAATTCGGGGGTTGTTTTCATGGTTTTATTTCATGGTTTTTACATCATGTGCTCGCAAATGCATTCAATTATTTTTTGCATTTTCCATTTCGGGGGGTGTTCAAACACTCAAAACACCCCCCTAGCTACGGCCTTGTCGAGGCCCATGGCCTGTTGATATTCACCCCATCTCCTGCACCAAGTAAAACGCGGACGAGTTGAAGGCTTTCCAATCTTAGCAATCATTCTTTTGTATCAACTCCTACTTTGGGGTCAATTGAAACGTTCTCTTCGGTTTGTATTGCCATGGAGCCTTTTGCGAATACTCGCACTGTTGGGGAATACACTGTGGGTCGCCTCTTCCTCAGGCGCCGGCTTCAATTCCAGACTCATGGTGATGGGACGAAAGGAAAACGAATTCTTCTACTCCAGAACTCTTTGTACTCTTATGGATTGGGATCACCACGATGGTTTCTTTTTCCTGCCTGATCTATGGCTTGGCGAATGGCCGGGTTAACTCGATATAGTGCGACAGTACCAATCTCGGTCTACTCATCTGGGTTCAAATCCCACTCAACAGTTTTTGTCATCCGTCTATTCCCCCTCCCGACAAAAGGTGCTCCATCAATCTACATTGCTGCTCAATCATTAGTCCTTGCTGTTTGAACATATTTTTTGTTTTAAAGTTCCAATTTCTCCTGGCGTTCCATAAGTTTCGCTACTTTGGAATCTTGCTGGGTAAATTGATCCGCTAAATTAATCAATACAGCTCCCTGCTATTTCTGATATGTTGTCATATCAGCCAATCTATTATATGAGCTCTACCGTAGGTAATATTTTCATCGGTAGGTGATTCATACATTTTGTTTCAAATTGTCTGATTTCACGTTTCGCTGTGATTAATTTAATTGAAAGTAAACGCAGTTATACTGAATCACACATAAAAGTAAATTTTAAGTTCACATCAGAATGACCGTAAGAGATATTTGTAGGCCTACCTTGTCGCCGCAACAAGATGACACAGCGAACAAAAACCAGAACAATAAACGAAACTTCATCAATTAAATGAAGAACTAGAATAATTGCACAGATGGAGGATTTCTGGGTAGGCCTATATCCCAAGGATAATGCCGTACGCAAAATAGGTAGGTTTGTCCGGGTGCATTTGTCCGATGGATAATATCCGGAGGATAATAACACTATGGGAATGATGTCCTTAACCGCCAAGGGAGTGGTCCTATCTGATATTATCAAGCAAAAGCGACCAGCTTGGAAGTTGTGGTTGGTTGCCGTTGTTGCGAGTTGATGCATTCTATTGTGGCGACGCTCGACCATCCTCGTGCAATATTTCACATTGCAATCGCTGATCCAGATAGACTTGCAACGCCTTCTTGGCATAACAAAACAGTTCATTGAGAATAAGATTGTCTTCTTCACGCAGAGTTTGCGGGCACTAAGATATTTTATAGATTTACATTTGCATAGCCTACATATTTTTCAATTTCTAGTCAAGAGTAGGCTATGGCGACCACAACAGAGGTGGTTGGTTTGTGTTCGCATGTTAGGAGCTGTGTGCGTTGTAACAATATTATTGTATACTAGCTGGGGTACCCGGCATTGCCCGGAAAATTTAGGATTCACAGTCACTTGCTCTCGGGCAATTCCCTACTTCCCCTCACTTCACCCCATCCCACCACTCCTATATTCCACCCAACTTATTTCCTCCATCCCACTCACCCACCGACCCCCTTATAACCCGCCGGCCCACCTTGTCTCCACATCTCTGTGGTGCTCGGCATTGCCCGGTAAATTTCGGTTTTGGCCCACCGAATCCGCTCCAACCGCCCACTACTCAACCCCACCCCACCCCACCCCGCTCCCCAACCGCACCCCATCCAGCCGCACCACACTGCGATCTCCACTGGGTGCCAACTCCTCCATGGGTTTTGAAACCGGTACACCACCCGTGAAATTTCGTTTTCTAGGGATTTTTTTCTCCATCTAATAATATCCTGCCCTCACCCGGCCCCTGCGGGGAAGTGTGTGTTGGGTGGGGGAGGGCCGGCGGGGTAACCCCGGTAGCATTCTGTCTAGCTGCAACGTTTTAGGTGAAGAGCGGTGAAACTATGGCGACGGAATGGAAATTGCAAAAGTTTGGGTTTTCTCCCCCACCTTGGCCCCATGGTGGGAGAGATTCATCAACCCCTCCACTGGGTGGTACTGATGGCCCTCTGTCTAGACGCAAAGTTTCAGATCAATAGCTGCGAAATTGTGGGCGTGCATTCTGGACAAAAATACATACATTAGGCCTATATCCTTTCTTATACATGTAGATATAGACATTATTAATGTACCCGGCACCTGGATATATGCCCGATATCGCGATTTGCATCTTAAATTTCATCAATAATATTCGTACTAGGCTATCATTATTCACCCAGGTAGCCTACGTGCTATCTCTCATGAGTCTAAAACATTATGTTAGAGGTGTTGCTGAACGTATGGAAATTATTACAATTATCATTATTTTTTGACCAAAGTATTTATAATCTCTCTGGCGTTCCAAACCATATCCGGATATGTAATTGATGACGCTCAGAGACGGCAACTCACTCGACATGACTGTAGCAACTGTGTCTATTAATTATAGGCCCATGATGGCATATCTCAAATGAGGCTGCGTCCACATTGCCACGGAATCAAAGTCAGACCGTCGGGTCTTTTCTCATCTGTGCGTGAGTGATCGGGTGGTTCCCTTGATGTTTGACATTCCAGCTTGTGTGAGACTTCGACTTATGATAACATTTAGTCATTTACCGTTACGTGTCTGGCTAATCGGCCCAGGTCTATAGGCTATATGATAGGCCATGCGAACTTTCTGCTGTCACATTCATCCCACATGGACACGTGTGGGGTTCGCTTGTCGTCGATCATAGTCGGAGACCCACCGCCTGCACTCTGATCGTCTCTTCATCCATTCGCAGCCCACATGATGAGATCGGGGGAAGGGCGAACAGCCAGTCTTCAGCGTGATGCACCTCTGACGCTTTCAGCCTTGCCTTATGCATGGTATGCATCGTTGCCTGCTTCGGTCTTCAAGTCCTTCGATTTCTCCACCTATGGTCCGTCCCAGCATACTTGTAGACTATACGTTGCCTGATTGACTGCATGGTTGTGTTGTTTGACCTTCGTCCATCCATCGCTGCAGCATAAGTTCCTACGCTTATCCTTAGACTACAATCATGTAACATTTAACCGGAAGATTATAAAACTATGGTCCTTATTATTATTATTGGGATATTGTTATTATTAATATTATTGGTAGTAGTAGTAGTAGTAGGCCTATTTCAGTATTATTATTATCACAATCATAATTATTATTGTTTGAAACTGCATACAGACTGATCTTAACCTAATCTTCTAGCGTTTCAAATCAGTGATACATTGATAGTCTAATAAATAATTGACAATAGAATATTTGACTGACTTTATACTAAGATTAACTGCACGAATAGATCTACTTTTAGATACATAGGCTTACATCTCATGAACGCAAACAGTTTTGATCAATCGCATCTCTCATCATTTGACAGTCTAACCGGAAGATTACAATATTCTGGTCCTCCCTGAATTATAATCTTTTGTCGTGAAACATTCGCAGACGAAATCGAGTAGAAACGGAATTACTTCGGGGCTTCGGCGTTGACGTCTGGTTCTCTGAAACACAAAACGGCGACCGCAAGATTACTAGCAATCTATTGATGACCCGAAATAATAAAATCTCTGACTTTATCATCATCATCATCATCAATTTTGTTATTATTTTCCAGCGTTTTAAGTTTGGATGGAGACTTAGTCCTTAGTTTGGAAGACGGACGAGTTGCCGAAGGACAATCGCCAAAACGCCCAGCCGGAGTAGGTGTCTGGGTTGGTAGGGGCGGGGGTACCTTCGCAATTGACGATTTTTTTGAATTTCCACACTGCAATGGCAGGACTTTAAGTTGTCATCACAATGAAATTTCTCATAATTTCGGTGCGGATATCGATGATTTATGACGTCAAAAATTGTCGCTGTCGTCACAAAAATTTTGCTCAGATTACTTTGTATCACTTTGTGCATCATTAGTATAATTAATTTTCTGATGCGAAGAAATTTGCTTAATACCCAAATAAAGTGGTAGTTATAAAAAATACGTGTCAATTTTCGAGGGGCAAGTGCCCCTCTTGCTGCTATGTGCGGGCGCTCATGGCTGCCATTGTGACTAAACATGCTGGCAATAATTATAGCCTAAGTCGAGCAATTGAATGATGTAGCAAGAAATATTTAAAAATGTAGGTAGTTGTTTGGAAAATATAGATAAACTTTTAAATCCTATAAATAAACATTATTGACATACGCTTGCAATGGTGTACTGGTGTCAAGAGCAATCGCCGGTTCCAAAGGCGTTGTCACCCCCTCTGTAGGTGCTGCGGTGACATCAGGCGTTGGCGCCCCCTCTGTAGGTGCTGCGGTTAAATCAGTCGTTGGCACCCCCTCTGTAGGTGCTGCGGTTAAATCAGTCGTTGGCACCCCCTCTGTAGGTGCTGCGGTGACATCAGGTGCTGGCACCCCCTCTGTAGGTGCTGCGGTGACATCAGGTCTTGGCACCCCTTCTGTAGGCGCTGCGGTGACATCAGGCGTTGGCACCCCCTCTGTAGGTGCTGCGGTGACAGCAGGCGTTGGCACCCCCTCTGTAGGTGCTGCGGTGACATCAGACGTTGGCACCCCCTCTGTAGGTGCTGCGGTGACAGCAGTCATTGCTTCCTTTGACTTTCCAATTTTAGAAATACTTTTCAAGCGGATAAGCGACTTTTTTGTAGCCTTGTCCTTCGCATCCTTATCCATCTTTGCAACTAAAGCGGCTCGTTCATCTTTCGAAGGTGGCAAAAAAGGACAAAAATATAAAATGTAGACATTTGAATAGAACAAAATACTATTCTACAGTATTAGCATGGTCCAAATTAATGCATATTTTATATAGGCCTAAATTTAATTTAATTCCAACTCCAAACATTTCTTAGTCGACTTTTATAAGATACAAGTAAACCAATGCTGCTAAAAGCTTCAAGGATCAAGTTTAGCAAGTGTTCATCCTCTGACACGTGTCGCATTTACCAAAATTCCAATGCTAACAAGGTAGAACAATTATTTAACATATTTTGTTTATTTTTTCATGGTCCATGTCTCTGATCCACACAAATTTACATTCAATATCAATGTCTTACCGTTTATTCGGATTCCCGCTATTTTTTATTCTCAATTGATCAGAATTCTTAGGCTTATAGGCCTTATATCTAAATTTATAAGTTTATAATTTATAAATTTATAAGTTTCTGTTTATATTTCAGGTCTAATCAAAAAATAACTTCCGCTTTCTTCGCAGACTCCAATAAATAATGTCCTGGCAAACTGCTCTTTAGAGCGGCTTGGTTATCTTGTACCAAGGTTTTAGAATGATAGGAGAAGAACACACACAGTAAAAGAGATACAATGAAAGTGAGCAGGACAAAGACTGAGGACAGAGTTGCTGCTAAGAACGGTCATCGAAAAAAATGAAGGCACGCTAACAAGAGGAGGACCACAACAGATTATGCAGAATTGGCTGATGCAAATCGATATGGCAAGCTCGAAGAAGAGACCCGGTCAACATCGAGATGAATAGATACGTCAGACATTTCAACCTGCTTATAGGAGGCAGAAAAACTAGAGAAAACGATAAACTATAGGCTTAAGAAATTAAGAGTTAACCAGTAACATTTCTTGTAACTGTAATTCTCTTATTTCATGAGGCCAGTCAAAATGATAGACCTGTGTCGAGGATGGTGAGAATCTGTAAGCAGCCTACCTTTTGCGGTGGCTTCTGCTTTTTTTCTATTTGAGGCCCTTTATAAATAACATTGACAACAATTTACAGAGTCAACTATAACTAATTGAACAATGTAGTATTATGACTTCAATTATTGCTGGCAAATGGAGTCGACTTCGGAAGTTATCATTAATATTGATAATCGATCCATCTTTTATCAATGGACTAACCCTTTATTTTCAGGATGGTGCTAACTTAATTAAACACAGCCTGCTAAAAGTAAGCAAGCTATAGTGTAATGCAAGAAGGACGGAGGTATGCTGTGAGAATTCACGACACACCAATCCTTCGCGACACACCAGTGACACACCATTTTGCGCGACACCGGTATATAGGCTATACTAAGTCAGTAATGCGCGAAAAGTCAAGATCTAAAATGTGATAATGCTTTGCAGGGCAGAAGTGCTGCAAAGTAATATAAATATAAAAAATCCTTTATGCAGTATATATAGACCTAGGCCTATATATATATATATATATATAGTAGGCCTATGTTTCTGGGCGACATTTATGTAGTTTATGTAGCAAACTTGAGCAGAGTTTACTCAGGAACCAATTCAAACGAAACTACATTATGATTTACCTTATTATCACAGAGGCGGCAATTCCAACGATTGCAAAAACGACGATTAGTACGATTACGACTAACACGGATCCAGACAATACTGACTTCTCTGGTTTCTCAGTCGTTTCTAGACGAGTGTTTTCTGCGGAACAGAACAACAAAAAGAGAAGAGCGGAGAATAAACAGGGGAAAACATATAGTTTCATCTGAGATTCAGAGTGATTAGTCTACACTCTACATGATCAACCATTCTGTCGCTGTTCAATGCAAAATAATTATAGTCCAGTGTTGTATTGGACTAAACTCTTCTCCGCAGTGAAACGCACAACAGTAGCCTACTGTAGTACTGCTTAGTATATCGGAGTAGTCTAAGAATGAGCGACGAAAGGGATAGCACTTCAAATGACACATAAACGACTATAAGTTTAAGCTTAGGCCTAAGAGTTATCACACGCATTTATTATTAACACGTATTTGGCCTACCGACAATCCCTATTGCTCACATTGGCCTAAAATGCTTCACTACTGGTCACATGCATTAGCCGCAAGTTTGAAAGAGTAACGTTTGGCGGATTGAGAAGGCGACATTTGTTTTAGCCTACTGTTGTGCGGAGTTAAAAATCGTCCTAAAATTTGCTGTTGCCTTTCGGTTCTGAACACAACTGTGTAACAAGTTGCGAAATTTTCTGATAACCAGTTTTCTTGATTCTTTTCGGCGTTTAGTTTACTGCTAGTGTATGCCTACACATGTCCATCTTCCTAGCTTATACAGAGCTTTCTATATTTCCTTCCAAATAATAATTCGTTGGAAGGAAGAGAAACAGTCTCTTAGGTAAACCCAAGAGGCACCAGTTCCTATAGATGACATTGTGGTGTTATACACGTCATTTTTCTCAGCCTCGGCACATGACGGTTAGTGGCCAGTCTTCTCATCCTCACCGAATGATCTCTCTACTAATTGTACCTGGTAATCATATAACCCTGCTCTTTTTTGTGGCCGAGTCAGAAATAATGGGACGTCATTGGAGCAGAATTCCCAAAACTCTGCTATGGGGTAGATTTTGTTCCCCAATATCTCGCACGATAGCACATCAGCATGCTGGTCGTTAAATAATCGCAAAGTAGAATGTTTTCAAAATTTGAAAGCTAGTCAACCCGAAATCAATTAAATTCGAAAGCCAAGCGCAGGGCACATGCACCGGTTTCGGAAGTCCGTCTACAGGCGAAACCTCCCTTTCCCAATGTTACTGAGGCGCCTTGATAACATTGTCTGTCGCCCATGCACTGACCTCAACACGCAGCTGTAGGCCCTGATCATGCGCAAGCGGCATGTGTTGTCATCATCATTGTATCGATAGTTAGACAGCAGGGGCTTATGTCTATAATTATGTTATTATTCATGAAGACAATTAAAATGCATCTCATGTTCCAATTAATTTGTTATGGGAAAAATTTATTTGGTGATGTTTTACGGTGAGTGTTGATGAACAGTTAACTGTCCGTCATTCCTACCGACTATTTGTGGCGGTGCTGGTGCTGGTGTCGGTGCTGGTGTCGGTGCTGGTGCTGGACCAGTATTAACTGGAAGCGTAGACACAATGATGGGCGCAACAGTCTCTTTCGTTGGGGCTGCAGGAAGTTCTTTGGTATCTGACTGAACGTAATTCAGAATTTGAACTTCTGAAAGACATGACACATCACACCAATTACATATAAAAGAGTGCTTCCAAATGAAGTCAGCTTCCATCTGGTGTTCTACAACATCACGAATTTGATCACAATCTACATACCAACATGCAAAGGTTATAGTACAAGCCGACATACAGAGGACAATGACACAAACATAATTAGAAGAGAGACAGTAAAGTTGTTCAATCATGAATGTAAAGAATCGAGGAACGCAGCAACATAGAGAAAAGACTTTTTAGGAGATAGACGAAACATAAGAAGGTCAGTGAGGATGGAATTGCAGTGGTCATACGTGGACAAACAAATTCATGAACAATTGAGGTAAAGGTTGAAGATGAAACAGACCTGCGAATAACCTTGAGACACTTTATCTTGAAGTAAGGTGAGCGATTAAGCGTGGAAGTGTGTTCATATCTCGGCAAGAGAACTGTCTAGTGTGGCACCAATAGCATATAATATCTCGAACACAAGACGAAATGGTAAATTGAGGTAACATTTCAGAGAGTAATGCATAGTTATGTTTTTGGACCTGCTGGGTAGTGCCAAAGCAAATCAGCTCGGTTCTGGTTTGGGGACCTTTAGTATAACGAAGCATAAATTCACTGTAGCAGAATTTCATGGTCAGCCATTTGACATAGTTCTTCTTACACAATGTCTTAATAATATTATTATTACTCTCATAGCATCTCGTTCCAAGATTGATGACGCTATACCCTATACTGGACCTACTGATAAGACAATGCCTATATATAATTAGTCATCTGTAGGCATATTAGCCAATTTCATGACATGCAGGTTTATCTTGACCCAGGAAACAAAGCAGGACTAGCCAACTTGGCAACTGGGCTATATAAATTGGCCACAAACGAAACATTGACACTGCAATACAAGTCATCGTTGGCAAACGTCGCCATGTGCACAAAAAAATGCAGACAATAATTATAAGTTGCTGTCTGCAATAGGATTGTTATGAATTCCCAGCTTTTATTACTTCACTTATTGAAATATCCTATACACCGTAATGAGACAGTTTTTGAGGTATTTACACGCCATAGCAAAATGAACAGTTTATTTCGACATTTTATTTTACTGTACTTACTCAGCAGTGGATCACAGTGTAGTGTGATATGCAGCGTCGAAAGTTGATCGCGGACAATTTCGTCGGAATATACATCGTGGATCATGCATTCCGTTGAATGAATCGACCAATCGACCGCGACGCACGCAACGTTAATGGCACAGTATCTATCACAAGATCCGAAAGCTGGTGCGACAAAAGGCACGCCAGAGTTCATCTTGCTTGACAAGAAAGTCACGAAATACCCTGGACTTCCTGAAATTCAATTAATTCATTCATTCATTTCGATCTGGATTGAGCCATAGTTGTCGTGTCTTTCTTTATTAGCCTGCACGTGATTATTTACCTCGGACGTTGCTGTTATGTCAACTTTAAAAGTGGTTGTCGGTTGGTATCGCTTTGCCTGTATGTCACCATTGGCGACTCTCCTCTATATAGGCTAACGAGCAACGCTGGCGAACTGACCAGTGTTTGTTCCTTATTGACATTTGACATAATGTAGCCTATATAGGCCTACTGGCGTAGATAACACATCTAATTTGTCTCAAGACGTGACGCTATATAAATTGCCTTAATGATAAACATTTGATTGAGAGTATTCGATGCAGTTTGAAAAAATAGTCCAAGAAATCGAAGAATAATAATTATGCAAACGCAGCATTAGCAAATCCACCGGACAATAACCCCGTGCCAAGCAACAACTAAGTGTTGCACGTGAAAAACCCGTATTCGTACCGATATATTAATATTTACATGACTATGATAATAATGATAATAATATTCATTCAGTTTATAATAATTAGGCTATATAAATTTAATAGACATGCGATATTATTAGAAAACTACGCAACGTCATAATGCAGAATGAACTGCTATAAAGAAAATGATGATTAGTGTTAATGAGTTAACTCAGCTTTAAAAACTCCGCCACTGGTTGCACTCTGCCAGTGCCAGTCCCAAGCCTGGATAAAGGAGGAGGGCGTTGCTAATGGTCTTTGATTGCCACACAGCGACGTTAAACTGCAACTACCATCATCAGCTTTAAAAGGAAGGCTGTGAGCTACCGGTAGGCTACTCCACGAAGATGGTCAATAACACTGCGTTTATTGTAGTCGCGAACGATGGTCAGAATCCTTACGTTTGATGTCATTCATTCATTCATTCATTCATTCATTCACACGTTCATTATTAGAATTTATATAGCGCCCCTTCAAGAAACTATACTCAGAGGCGCTCCCAGCCCAGCCACGGCAAAAGAAAAAAGATGTCAGCATACTTCTTCTTTGGAGATTGGTTGCAGAGAAGTTGCTAATTATTGTAGGCTAACGCTTGTTCACGTTGAATAAATCTAACGAACTAAAATGTAGTTGTTGTTTGGTGTCATTCTTTCACATTCTTTCAATCTTTCAATGTCCACATAATTATGTATTTCATCAGTACATGACTTTTCCTTAATAATTACGGTATTGTTTAATAATTAGTTTTTAATAATTATTAGTCTTTTCTCTGGGGCAAGTCTTTTATGTCTAACACTTAGTTGTTGCTTTTGGCCATTCCTTTACATGCAGCGTTGTGGGGCCCAGGGTAATTGTGAGGGTTTATTGTCCGAGGGGTCATTGTCATGTTACCGTCTGTCACATGTAAACGGCGAAATAATTGCAATAATTAAATTAGCTTTTCTCACCATTTGTTGTCGCAGGACAGACGCGTGTGATCGTGTACAAATCCCAGTTACCGTCATATATAATATCACCACTGTTCAATGCACGGTGATTACATCCGTCTCTTGAAGGAACGACGTCCACACCGGTGCACGACTGGATTTCTATGCACCAGTAAATGCAGACGAATTCTGGAAGCCTTCGTATTGCGAAATGATTAGCGAAGTGTATTCCCGGTCGCTTCATTAATTTAACAGGAAACGCTGAAACCATACTCTTTTTAGTCATATTCAGTCGGTGTACATCTGATGATGATGATGATGGTGCTCTGCCCGAAGGCAGGTTCATTGGCTTTACGCCCCTGGGGATGAGATGAGTGAGGTGGTTTCCCGTTGCCTTCCCCACAGACAATGATGGGTAAGCAACTCGCCCAAGGTCGCTCCGCAGGAGCTTGCGCCCCTGCGTCCCACACGTGCTAGCCCGAGATATCTAAATCTCTAAATGTCAACTCCCAGCCCGGGGCTTGAACCGCAGTCCGTTGCAACCAACAGACGAATGCAGCGCGCGCTTACCGGTGTAGCTAACTAGGCCAGTGCACCGGTGTACATCTACATGTATATAAATAAAGGAAAGATTCTGTCTGTGTGTCTGTCTGTCTGTCTGTCTGTCTTTTTGACCGGGATGCATTTTCACAGTTTTGAGCTTTTCTGTGCGTCCTTTGGAAGAAGCAAGACGCATAGAAGCTGTTCTAGGTGCATGCGTCAATAAATGCACGCCGCCAGTTATTCGTGATTTATTTTTGTTTCGGGCAAACGTAAAATCTTGCCCCATCCAACACCGAAATGTTCCTACGTGGCTACGCCTATGGGTGAGTTAATGTTAGCATGGTGGTTTCACCGTATAAACTACAACTTGATCGCAGACATCAACCGCCTTCTACGACAGTAGATCAGAAAAAAGAGACGCAGTAAATTATTTTATTTCTTCAATCAATAACTTTTTCTAACGCGGCGAAAGGCATTTCAATGAAGGTGAAAATGATGTACAAGAAACTGTATAACGTAGGCTTCAGTTAATTGGTCTTATGTTTGTTTGTATGTGCACTTGTTATAGCGCTCCCTCAATATTACTACTCAGAAGCGCTCCCGGCTACAGCACGAACACTTAATCGGAGGCTCACGTCGAAGCACTCAGCAATTATTGCGAGTGAAGGACTTGCTCAAGGTCCCTACATGGCGGCTTGAGGTGGATTCGAACCTGCAACCCACAGGCTGCAAGGCAACGAACTTACCCATTACACCACCGCGCCCCACCCGTGAGTCTATACAAGTATGCATGTCTTATCGCAAGTTTCGCTATAGATCTATGTTATTGCCTAACGAACGGACTCACTTGTGCTGCAGACGTCGCAGTACTCTCTGTGCATATACCTCGGTCCATCGACAAAACACCATGGACCTTGAGCATCTTTGTAGGTTGGGTTGCTGAAACACATTAGTTTCGTGGATTAAAGATTAATTATGGTAGATGAAGCATTGTTTCATTGCAAAAGAAAGCTGATATCACCTAACATAATATACAATGACTTATGTGCATGCATAACTCTTAAACATATAATCTCAGCCTGGTTACATGCCGAACCTGTGCTTCTCTATCTCAGATTTGACTCTCAGATCCCCCTTCTACGTCTTGTACCCCGTACTGAACTTGTTAACGTCCATTTGCACATACTGTGAAGACACACAGAACTTAAACATACAACGTCTTACCTTTTCATTCGTAGTAAGTTTCATTCAGATCTGCGTGTTCATTTAACTACGCAATCTGCATTACCTAATGTTCTTATCATAGATTGAGTATTCGCATATTACGAATATTAAGATTTTCAAATATTCACGAATATTAACGAATATTAAAACTGCCAAAGAATATTATATTCGTAAAATATTATGTTCTTTCAAGAAATTCATTATTCTTCATTTTTACTTTGTTATTTATGAAAATGTTTAACTTTTACTGAATGAATTGTACAAAATTGAATTAGCTTACGCATGGGCCTATATCAGTAGGCTAAGTTAAAATAACTTTAATAGATTTATTGTTAAAAACTTCCAGGTCTCTACTGGGTCTGGCCAATGTGGCCATACAGCAATCATAGGTCTATGACATTCGATACTTAACGGTAGTCACTTTGTCTAACTCTAACTTCTGACCATCCTCCACAACTGAAAAGAGACAGAGTCACCGATGGCAGTTGGCAAGTATAGTCTATCAGCAATAGTATGGTAAATTATAAATAAACTTTAACTGCCTATAATTGTAACTGCAAATTGATCATGTAGTTTTATATCAGTGTAGCAGGATGAGTAAATATAAATGCCAACGTAGGAGATAATAGTGCCACATTACAAGAAAAAATTATCCCGGTCTCAGCATATTAAGCGCATCGCATATTTCAATTCAGCATTGCCCTGAATGCGAGTGAATGTCATGGAGACATGGAGAAACTTAAACTGCTTTAGCGGGAACCATTGCGGTTTCGGTGGTTCACTTTAATCCGTTAACGAATATTTACGAATATTAAAAAATCTTAATATTCACGAATATTTACGAATATTAAACCCAAAAGTCACGAATACTCAATCTATGGTTCTTATCGACAGAAGTAGTGTGGTGAGGGGAGTTTTAGCGCAGTCCATTACAGCAATTAAAAGCAATTAAACCCGCCCACCTTGAGCCATTAGCCCCGCCGAGCAAGAATAATAAGAATCTGATTGACAGCTTTATTTTTTTTACATAACTTTGAGGACCAACCTATGCCGGGTACAGACAACAGTGAACAGAAAACAAGATCTTCATTGCACAATTGTACTGTATGCACGACACTTAATACCGCGACATTTAATACCGGACAGTTAATCCCAACAACATTTTAATCCCGCGACAGTTAATCCCACTGGCAATATTATTAGTACAGCGATATTTGATGCCCCGACGCTTATTACCTACACATAAAGCAGATAAACGAAGATAGACGACAACGTATCCGGCACAAGTACGATCAATATAAACGATTTTAAACCAGCTATGCGAAGTTTATTCGGACAAAAGTTTCTGTGAAATGGACTCGAATTTCGGTCGCAGTAGCAAAAGGAGACAAACTGTGATACATCGTAATTATGGAAACACTTAACATTGTGACTGTGATCACTGAACCACGGTTTGACGATCATGTCACAAATCGGTTCAGTTGAACTGCTAGATAGTCTGAACACACGAGTTTCTCGCATAATCACTGAGTCAACATTTCCAACCATCCATGGAAATGGTTCAACGGGGCTAACTTGGAAGTCGGTGCCTTCGTTCAATGTCACATCTATTTAACTTGAAATGTACATGGGGATATCTTGTAGTCAATAATAGATTGCTGTTCAATATTATTGCTTTTAAAGAATTTTATTGCCTTTTTTAAAAAGGCCATTTTACGGTATTAAGTGTCGCGGTATCAAACGTCGTGTGATTTTATGTCGGTAGGATTAACTTTTGCGGGATCAATTGTCGGCGGGATTAACTGTTGCGGGATTAGTTGTCGCCGGTATTAACTGTCCGGTATTAACTGTCGCGGCATTAATTAAGTGTCGCGGTCTTAAACGTCGTGGATTCAGTTGTAGGCCTACTGTATAATTTGCGTTTTAGCCGAAGAGATTTTTGATCGTTGTCAATGGCTTGTTTTCGCGGAGATACAGTCAAACATTTTGCATCAAATGATCGTAGGCCTGTAATGTAGCAATAATTTCTTACCGGCAGTAATTACGGGCATCCTTTGCAGTTTCATCTGGAAAGATGAGGTTTGAAGTGACATAATGCACCCAAAGAGCACATTGGAAATAACTTCTGGAATGAGCCACTTTACCCCGGTATTTTGATCCTCTTGACGGCAGCATACAACCTATATTCAAATAAAGTAAAAATATAACAATGTATTGAATATTATGAAATTTTGTTGACTATCAAGTAATCAAATAAAAGTAACCTTACCAGCAGTTGATGTAAATCTACTTCAGGTCAAAGACTAATAGCAATGCAGTTGAGACTACAGTGGCCATGAATGTATGGTATGGTGAAAAAACTTTTCCTTTCTGTAGGCAACATCAAATGCATAATTATAAAGAAATGAAATATCATTGTGCTATAATTGTCATTAATGTATTTGAAGCAGACCTTCAAATTTTTGCATTCAGCATCATGCACAATCTCACAATAGCTAGCACCATCTCAGGTAGCCTCTAATTATAGTAGAAGGCATGAAATAGAGGTTTGACTCCCCTGTGACACTGCAAACCTCATTAGCCCATTAATGCCAGATTTTTAAAATTTCTTCATGAAAGTGAGAAATTAACACAATTTGTGCATATTGAAAATCGGCGCAAGGCACTATAATCAGCTCAACATTTGTTTTGCAATCTATTTGAATTTTCAATTTGTCGGATTCGAAGTATCAGCCAAAAATATTTAATCAAAGCATTTCCAAAATCGCAGGGAGTGCCCATTCCTTTATTATTAAGGTAATTATCGATCTCAGAAATACATGTCTCGTGTTCGAACGAGCAAATTGGTTGCAACGAAGGTTTAACTTTGATGTAGTAGAGAACATTTTCAATAGGCTACTCGTGGTAAAAATCGAAAGTTTATGACCGGTAAGGAACTGTTAGCCTATATTGGTGATGCTGTCGTCTTTAATACATGTAGTTCGAGTTCATAATTAAAATTTAGACAGAAGTAAAAGTCAAGGCTCGCGTTAATGCTACTTTTATGTGCGATATACGATAACTGCGTCTACTTTCAATTCAATTAAATCTTTCAAACTAGACAACTTGAAACAAAATGTCTAATTCGCCTTCAGAGGAAAATATTAACGAAAGTATAGATGATGGATTGGTTGAAATGACAACATGTCAGAAATCGCAAGAAGCGGTATTGATTAGTTTAGCGGATCAATTTACCCAGACCGTGGAACGACAAGATTCTCAAGTAGCGAAATTGATAGAGCGCCAAGATCGTGAAGTAGCGAAAATATTAGAGGCCGCGGCCGTGAGTCCAGGTTTATTCACCTAGAGCAGACAGCGCTAATCGTACAAACAAGCGCCAAGAGGAATTGGAACTCAGTACCGGTATAAGAAAACTATTTGAGCGGCAAGGTAGATTGATGGAGCGCCATTTATGGATAGGCCTATGACAAAACCTGCTGAGGAGGATTTGAACCCAGATGAGTAGACCGAGAGTGGTGCTGTCGCACTCCTACGAACATCATTGTCGCCGATCATCATGAAGCCATACATTTGATAGGGATAAGAAATCGTGGTGTTGTAAGTTCGACTAATTCAGGTCATCCATATCCATTAGATCAAAGAGAGCTCTGGAGTAGAAGGCCACACCTGAAGAATTCGTCTTCCTTTCGTCCCAGAACCATGGGTCTGGATTTGAACCCTGAGAAAGAGGAGATCCATATTGCATCCCCCAACAGCGCGTGTATTCGCAAGAGGGCGCTCTGAGCCTATGACAAGACAAATCGAGGAGTATCTTTCGATTGACCCCCCGAGGAGGTATTGAAATAGAAGAACAATAATGCTAAGCTGGAAAGGACGGTCGTGAAGCGTCCACGTTTTATACGCATGCAGGGATTGCACCAATCAGAAACATGATCTCTTCTGAAAGACGGGAGCTTTAAAATTTTAATTATTAGAACAGCGAACAAAAATAGCTAGCTCAATAGAACTACAATTCTGCACGAAAAATTATTTTAGACGCAGGCAGAAACCAGCTATCCTCTTTACTACGTATATAGATGAGGAAATTTACTAAGCTCGTAAACTAAATTCCGCAAAAACAAACTGCTCGTAATTTGAGGCACTTTAAATACAATGACAGGAATAAATGTATAAAGAGATACCTTAAAGCGATAGGCCTATATAGTCACGAAAAAGTTTTACTGCCTCAATACACATTGCTGAAAGGTTTAGCCATTACATGTAGCCTACTTCTATAATGTGGGCCCTCAAATAACATCCGAGAAGCCATAAGTCTCAGAAAATTACACTAATTTAATCAAAACACCAGTTCTACTGTCTAACTCTTTCAGACCTATAGATATTTTACATGGGAAGTCAGTATCACCCTTAATTCTCTAGTCCGCTAAAAGATTCTGCTTCCATACAATATCACTTCTGGCTTGTTTCTCGAAAATCTCATGACACCAGCAAATAATTGTTCTGTTTCCCTTGTTCCTTATCTTTTCTGGTCCCTTGTGTTCCTGTTCCTTGTTCCTATTTTCTTTGATCCATGTGATTCTTGTCCCCTGTTCTCTGTGTTCCATGTGATGCTCCGTGTTCCTTGTTCTCTATGTTCCATATGTTACCTATGTTGTCTGAGTTGCTCTGTGTTCCGTGTTCCCTATCTCTTCTGGTATCTTGTGTGTCTTCCTTGTTCCTATTTGCTCTATTCCCTGTCTAATGGTTTCCAGTGCTTCTTGCTTCTTGTTACATATGTAATCTGTACTATTCTGTGCTCCTTTGTGTTCCCTGTTCATTGTTCCCTTTTTCTTGTTCCCTGTTCCTTGTTCCCTGTGTTTCTTGTTCCTATGTTCTCTGTTGCCTCGTGTTACCTCGTCCATGTCCCCTTGTTCCCTGTGTTCCTTGTTCTTGTTTCCTATATTCTCTTTCTCTGCTCTTTTTCGATTGTGTCCCTTGTTCCTTAATGCTCCCCGTGATGTTCTATGTCCCCAATATTTCCTTGTTCCATATGTTCCATGTTCTCTGAACCATGTTCCTTATGTTCCCTGTTCTGTGTTAAATAAGAAATATATTGTTCCATGTTCTATTATATTCCCAATGATATAATTCCCATGTTCCTGTTCCTTATGTTCCATGTTCTCTGTTCTGTTCTCATTAAAAATATAATGTTCCATGTTTTTCCCAATGATGTTCCCTGTTCCTGTTCCTCATGTTCCATGTTTTCTGTTCTGTGTTCAATAAGAAATATTATGTTCCATGTTTCCTGCTATTCCCTATGATATTCCCTTATTTCCTATTTGTTCCATGCTCCTTGTTCCTCATTTTCGTGTTCTCTGTTCTGTACTTCTATAGACCTAATTATGTTCTGTGTTCCATGTTTCCTTATAGTTTGAAGAGTTAACGGGAGCTCAACAAGGCATTATTACCTCTGAGTAGGTACCTTTAAGGGGCGCTATATAAATTATAATTGATTGATTATTCCCAATATTGCACAAACAGAAATCTAGCGCGCAAACAGCAGATCCACCATCAATCGGAGTCAAAATGGCGTCCAGTAACCACGCGATCTATAGTGAAGAACTGGGACCGATCATTGGCTGCAGCTGTCCTAACTCTTCTAAATATACGGCTCTGGCTGTATGATGGTATTTAACACTCTGAGGGCGCGGAGAGGTCAGTGCCTTTTTGCTATTCCAGATTCCAGTGTAAGTAAAACGTTTATTACAATTTAGTGAACGGACGGAACGTGCCTCACAAAGTCCTCACAGGAAGAGGCTTGATTGATTGATTCAGTGGCGTAGGCAAGGGGGGGTTTCGGGGGTCAAAACCCCCCCATTGGCTCCGAAAAAAAGGTTTTTTAAGGTTATTTTTCCATTTAAGTAAGAAAAAATAGCAAAAAACAGGGTTTTCGGCCATAAAACCCCCCCATGAAAAATTCCTGGCTACGCCACTGGATTGATTGTCAATCAATCACATGCTCTTAATATCATCTATTAAGTCATAGGTTCAATTGATTTTTAATATTCATATTGGTGCTATTGAAATTGCGTAGAAACAAATGATAAACCTGAACGATGCTTTCATACTTCCATAATCGGTTTCGATAAATGGATTCGACCAGGTTGATACACGTTTGCCAGCACACGCATCGCAGTACTCCCATTCCGCTGCATACTCTGTTGTGTAGCACCAGATCTTATATCTCTCAGTAGGATCCGGATTTCGACAGAAATTCTCTGCCGCTGATGTTGTTCCGTCTGGGAAGCTTTCTTTCCTTATAGTATAATAAATTTTATACGAATCAATTGTATCCCAACGTTGGCATGTTTTTCCTGACATTGTTATATTCAGGGTTCCTATGTAAGTCGTTCCCTTCATTGGCATGAAACAATCTGTAAACACCAATCATCACAAATCAATTATAATTATTAGGCCTACTCCGATGCATAAGATCTTCTAAAATTGTATAAAGGACTAACGTCTCTGAGATTGAAATAAATGTAGACCACCAATACTTGGAAGCAGTAGCCTATAATGATCACGTGCGCCAGCATTAATTCATTCATACGTTCTTTAGACTTATAATTATTTCGTATCTTTAAGAAACTTCAGAGGCATGCCCAGCTCATCCCTAGGAATAATCATTATCAATAGTAGCCTACGGTTGGTTAAAATCACGATGCCCTTGTATTGTGCATTGCCCCCTGCAACTGCAAGCATGAATATTTTGTAAGTTGGGCATACTTAGGCTATGTTCTGAGTGAGCGAACGAGATATCTGCACGTCTTGAATTATATTCAAGAGAACAGAAACTTGATCATACTACGGCAAAGTTTATTATGTCAATTTTGGCTACTTACTGAGCTACTTCATGAAAATGAAATATTTTGTGCTAGGTTTGGGAACTTACGGCTAGTAATTTCTGGCATGCTTGAAGAAAAAGGTCCACTAGAGAATCATAGCCTATATTTTTAATGTTATTTTGAGGAAATTTAGGCGACTTTGGTAAATTAGCAAAATATCATAGATCTAATACTTTACTAAGTATTAGTAAAGTATTATGATGTTTAGTGTTCCGAAAATTGTTCATTCCGATTTGAACTTTCAGAGTAAATTTTTCCAAGTCGATTTTTTCAAAACAGTGAAATCGACAATGAACCATTTTTCGGCCAGAGGTCTTGTAGATTAGTATAGGTGAATGTGTAGTTCAATGCATCTGTTAGATTAGAACCGGCCTGCATCAGTATTAAACTGTAGGCGAGACGGTTGAACCTATGTTTGATGGTAATGACTCACAAGGTATTAGACCTTAATATCAATAGTTCAACAGTGTTAATTAACTCACCCTCCATCTTGCTGTTTTGCAATAAATTCCCGATTGTGCCAAGACAGAGATAAACTCGAACGATTGACGGTCTTCTTGATTCATATCTATACACCTGAAACAACAGAATGAGTGAGTATAGCTGAACCACTGGATCTGTGCTTACTCTGGACAAACATTTTCTGTCATCGAAGAAGAAAAGAAGTAGGACGAGGAGGAGGAGGAGGAGGAAGAGGAGGACGAGGAGGAGGAGGAGGAGGAGGAGGAAGAAGAAGATGAGACGAATATGAAGAAGAGAAAAGGAAAAGAAAGCAGCTCGCTAAACCCTGAGACAGCCATGTGTGTGCAAATTGTTAGCGACTTCGTCTTGGCACATGTATAACCTAACGACGGGTGAGTGACGAGTTCTCAATCTTGCCGTTTATACCAAAGTTCGTCGAGTGCGGTTGGTAGGCCAACCTAAATATTACTGTGAACCAATAATATTTTCTGCTCCTGCGGATACTGAGGTTGGGAAGAGGACAGTGCACTGGGTCAGCACTGTGTGGAGAAGTCACATCTTGTTTGCCACACATAGACGGCTTGAACAGCCCCGTCCTCGCTGTCACATTCGCCTCCTCGACCGCTTCAACAGATGTCGCCCGAGTTGTCTCATAGGCTGGAGAGCGATAGCAATGCTACAAGTTGAATGGACGATGGACGAGTAAGAAGTAGCGCCATGCTGATCACAGCGTCCATGGTTCGAACTAAAAGTTCTGGTCATGCAACTCTTGATCCTCTTCATTACACTGAGTTATGCGCATGGCGCTTAATCGGATATTAAGTCGAATAGTGCCGTAGTATCCCTGGTCAAGAGGCCTAGGCGCGTTGGTCAGTGGACTAGAGACCAGTGACCATACCGATGGCAACGGGCGAAGATTTCATGCATGCTAACATTGGCATTATCACTTCCTTTGATTCCCTATTCTTTAATTGAACAAGGCCGTAGCTAGGGGGGTGTTTTGGGTGTTAGAACCCCCCCCCAAATGGAAAATGTAAAAAAATATAATGCATTTACGAACACATGATGTAAAACCATGAAATAAAACCATGAAAATGAAAAATGGAAAATTGTAAAAAAAATTAGAATTAATTAATTGGGGACATTTTACGAAGATTTCGGCCAGATGACTTAAAAAAGTCATAATTTTTAGGAAGGAAAATTGGTGAAGCACCCCCGAAATCAAATCCTGGCTACGGCCTTGTAATTGAATATAGTGTTCATCTGCTACTGACTTTCGAAAAGCCTCTGCGTATGACTCAACATTTCGTCCATCTTACTCAACAACAGCTATTCCTCAGATCCAGATACATATGACTGTAACGAGGTCCTACATTTGAGTGATTATTAATCGCCGTTGACAACGGAAATCGTAATAAATAATTAATCGTCTTACCATGCTGTCGTATCGCTTCATAGTCGTGGCTTAATGTTACAATATCGCAAATTTTCCATTTAATTAAAGAAGCTATCGAAAGCATACAAGGAGCGTAGTTTTATGCAGACGTTTTAAGGCGAGAAAATGTGTTGCTTTTCAACGTCGCGAAATCTTTTATGATCTCAGACATGTGACATGGTTCGTTCTTAATTGTGACGTCATAATGATAATTCTAAATAACGATAAACAGTTTCGATGCTTCAGCAGAAATCACGTGATCCCACCGGTCTGATGTATCCAGTATTTAACGACAGCTAAATGACGTCATAGGCTCTTGCCGTCGACAAAAATTTGCTTGGCATTTTACAACCTAAGCCTATAAATTTTTTAGAATTCTCCTAATCATCTGTGAGTACAGTTACGTAAAATAATGCTATAAACTTCTTATGTAATCAGCATAGTACTGCATCAGTTCAAACTGCTTATGACAGAATAACTTTTAAATAGCTCACAGACCATCGCAAAATCAATCAGAAGACTTGCGAGAAGTCGTTGAAGTTTCGTTTTAATAGGAACGTCCATAATATCCTAATTGTAAGAAGCGGTTTTCTTTTCTATTATTCACAGAAAAATCCCGTTTCTTCTTTTCTCATAATTGTATCGTCTAGTTTTCTCCTTTTTTATGTGACTATATTTATTTATGTTCTGTCTGTAGGTCTAATTGTCGTTCCTGATTTTATTTTCGGAATCTGGAATGGCCTCCCTTCAAAGATGTGTTTGTTACATGTGACTAATCAAATTTTGTTTCACAGATCTCTCAATCTTTTGCGGTGGTTGAACTGGGAGCGTTGCTGAGCAGATTTAGGCGTAACTATAGTATCGGGGAACGAATGACGACACCAACCCTAAACCTGACCCTAACCGACTCTCACGACGCTTAACCTGACCCTAAACAACACGTAGGTTCCCGATTCTATAGTTTCGCCAAGATTTCTTGAACGGGCGCTACATAAGTCCATAGATGAATGATTGAATGAATGAATGAATGAATGAATGAATGAATGAATGAATGAATAGATAGAAAACTAAGAAAAGGCAGGATTTGAGGCGAGACATAGATGAGAACAGACTAACAGAGAGGATGATGAAGCGAACTGATGGCGGAAGTCCATTTCATACAGAGTAGGCTACACAATAATAATACAGGCAAAGCCTCTGTATTGTGTCACTCTGTCCTGACGCGTGGAACAGAGAGATGAAGTCCATCAGATGCTGCAAAGGATGCAGCAAATTGTCAGAGAGGGAGCCGAGAAGTTGAGTCAAGAATGTAGAGATATGCGAGAATCGAGGAAGACGGGCTATAGTTATCAACCTAGCAGCAACATTGAGCACTGACTGCATATGATATACACGAACATTAGGTAGGCCAACAAGGAGGGAATTATAGTAGTCTACTCTTATTTATTGCCCGGCATCAATGTGCAATTCTGAACTATGTGTAACTAAGGAGACATTATTGAATTACAGTTGTATTGTAATGTAAAAAGAAACGAAACAATGACTATATTGTATTCAAGTCCCTCCTTTTCGCAGACTAACAGTAAGACCTTTTTACGATACACATATTTCAGATTAATGCAGTAACCATGACTTTCAGGCTGCTTAACATATACGTAATTATGTAATGTAGGGCATCAGTATAAAATTTTATAGCGCGTGTTTGTAACGAAATTACAGTCGATCAGAAGTTTCTGCTTTTGGAAAGCCAACTGGATGATCGACGTCATTGAAGTCATTCTGACCCAAATAGATAGAACAAGATGGCGGCTGTTGCTGTGCTCCTGCAGGGATGTAGGTCATGACATCCGAAAGCATTGGTTGGCTCCGGGTTACATTAGTCTCGTATACAAGTGTCTTATAATCCTGCTTTCTCTTGCTTTGGACGTGATATCTGCAATAAGTTTTGAAACAGAGAGGTGTTTTCAATTAACGGCTGCTCACTTGACGCATCGCAATTGGATTTCATCTTCAATGCATAATAATAATAATTATTAATAAGCGGGTTCACCATCTCAGTGACCTTTTGTGTGAGCGTGCGCAGTGTTCAAGGTCTATTCTAGCATAGATGATGGATTTACCAAAAGTTCGGAAACTTAAAGACACGAGCATTGCGAATTTGCAATTTTTATATAATTCATCGTCTATGGCAGATTTGACCTTGACCACTGCACACGCGCACGCGAAAGGTCACTGAGATGGTGAACCCGCTTATTATGTGGAGCAGATGTTCTTTCATTCTTACAATTATTGTCTCTAAACTAAGTAAAATAAGTAAAATAAGTAAAATAAGTAAAATAAGTAGGCTAAGTTAAAGTGCAGAAACAGATCAATCATCCAAACAGTAAATCTGACTTTCAACGCAGATTTGTAGAACATATGAATCTTCGGCTCAGCTTACAAGAGGTAGGCTACGTGTAAGCAATGGAATACATGGATCTCTGATCACCTTGTCAGAATATGATAAACAAGCTATTGGAAGAGTGAATTTATTGCGTGTGTTAGGCTATTATTAGCACTGTCTACCTAGTCTTGCAGAATAGCGCTCCCCATAACGCTGCTTCATTAATTACTTATTAAGTTCGTTAAAGATCAGCGAACAATTTGCTTTAGTCTGCTTGTAAATTATTCTGCAGCAAGTCATAGTTGATTGGGACATACCGTCGCAAACAGATGGCTCCAACGCACACTATTATAATGCAGATTACAAGAGTAAATCCACAGATCGCAGTTATGGCCATCACTAAAACAACAGCAACAGTTCATTCACTATCAGCAAAGTGGACTTTAGTTGTAAAGATTGCAAAAATAACATAATTAACGATTAAATAATTTTTCTAATTGGAATAATCTTACTGTGAAATTCTTTTTGAGGCCATCGAAAGATTTGTTGAGATATTTTGATATTTTGAATAATATGTTGAGATATTTTATATCTGCCATGCAAAACATGCAAAACATGCAAAACTGCAGACACAATAAAGGAACTTTTTATTGACAAACTGTATATCTACTGAAACATAAATCTAAAGTTAAATCTATTATTTTAGGCTATAGCTATAGCTGCAACGTGATTAGTCAATTTTTTATTGTCATCGCTCACAATTACAGTGACCATTCAGTAGGCTAGAACCCTGAGAGCAGAAGTAGGTTCTAAAAGGGAGAGGCAGATAATTATGTGAACAACGATCCACAAATGAGATCCCCACAAATAAAGGACGGAGAGCTACTGTTGACCCGACCCCAGAGCCAATATATTCAAAAACTTAAAGAATATGATGAATCTGAACATAAAAATGCCACGTAGCCTATACCTTGTCCGACACTTGAGAGCGTTTGTTCTTTTGATTCATTGGGCAAATCTAATATCTTTATATCTGTTATGCAAAGAGTCAACACATTTCAATAAAATAAGCAACCTAAAGAAAAATGAAGCACAAAACACTTAATTTTTAGCATAAAGACACTCTCATGCTTGACGAGAGTCATTCACTGCGCTCATATACTAATTGGCATATCATATCGTGGTCCATTTTTCTACACTTCAACGTTGAACGCTGCATGCGTTTGCATAGAAAACAGTCTTCGGTCGCGACTACTACTATAGCTTACGTTGTTTCGTTTTCTCAAATCAAGTGACATTGGTCCTACCAAAATAATAAACATTAAATGGTTTGATCTCTTAGACAGCAATGTGTACAGCCCTATTAGGATGTCACCTTGCCCCATAAGGATCTATTTACGATTTCACACAAAGGTCTAGGCTACACATAATCTGCGTGCGTTCAGAATGATGACCTCCGTTTTGCTGTGTTATCATTGCATAGGCCTACATCGTTTCAGAAGATCGTGTTACAGCTCGAAAGACTTGAACAGAATTAAACGCTTGTTCCATTGCCATAATATTATTATTAAGTTCGCAGAATGAGCGAATTGATTAATTTTCAGACTATGCAAAACCTCTGACATTTCATAGCATGCAATATTCACAGGCCTTGCTGTGAACAGTTTCCAAGAACTCCTATCCATTTTCCACGCTCACAGCGGAGTTGCCACGTTTGACGACTGGAGTAACATCCAATGGCAGTTTCATCACCGTTTCTCTTCAGCCACGCGTCCTCAGGTGGAATGAGGTCTGAACAACCAACGGCTGCAAGAAAAACGATGTCTAATAATGATAAACAACTGTTATAATGCCATAATGGTCAGTTGTTGCACACCAATCAGTCACAAAGAAATACGGAAGGAGAGACAAAGCAAAATGTTGAGCTGTCAAAATAAATTTTGACATCTGCTAAAAAATGGAGAAATTCCAAAGGATCTATAGATGCGGGACCAGCATATCGTTCAATTCCCTTTTTATATCAAATAATGCATTCCGGCGACAGACACTTGTGTGAGGAGAACAGCGGTTCGAACTTAGACGTCTTCCGTCACAGGTGTTTTAATACACACGCGCACACATAGGCCTACACACATACACAGATACACGTAAACATTATGCATGCAGCGCATACATAATATACATTTTACACACAAGCCTATTATACAAATAAACACCTTCACGCACATAATTAAAAGCCTACATGTACTCAGGTACACACATACACGCATGCATGCATAACCAACATGTATACTTATATAGGCCTTCGCATGGACTATGTTTACATACATCTATACATTGATTCAGTATTAGTTACTCTTAACTTGGCTGCAGTAAACTACATAAAAAATGCAGCTTTTGTGACCACACAAATCTCTGCCGTATGGAGAAATAAAAATGCAACACATCAATGTGCGTGCTGTTATGTTTGTGTATAAATTTCATGTCACCTTCGATCCTTATGATTCCAACAAACTGTCGACCACTTTCCGATATTTCTGACTTGTTGCCTGCATCAAAATATATTTCCACTGTATTTCCAGTCGATAAATGCAACTCCTTCTCCCTTGTCTTACCACCTCCGCAAATAGATGCATTCCTCTTCGCTATTCTATCCACAATGACACCATATTTATAGCATGGCTGCTGTGCACTGTAATCGGAACGAGCCGCCATTGTAAAGCTCAAAGCTTTAATCGACAGCCTTTGACCAAACGGGGCTTCGATTATCCATGGTTGAGATTTCGTTCCACAGATCTGAAGAGAATCCGTTGCGCTGATTATATGAGTCTGATGTTTCGAAGCTGACACAGCACACGATCGCTTTTCATCTGCAACTGAGCAAATAAATAAATGTGTACGTGTTAAATAGAGACGCAAAAACTAAGAGACGCATTCAAATGCCTCATAATGATGGCGCCTAATTTATGACAAAGCAGCTTCTGAAAATGTTAACGTAATGGACCGAGAAGCTTGTCTAAAAGCGTGGTAGTTGGGTTTCCGTAAATTGTGCAATTTTATTTGCGAAAATAACCTTCCATAAGTTTATGCCTATTTAGAAATAAATTAACTTGGATTTGTCTTTTTCTTAAATTACGGGTCATTGAGTTACATCACTAAAGTGTAAAGTAAGCTACGCGATTAAAGTTATTCTATTCCACGAGGAACGATGACGAGGGAGACACACGTTTTCATCACTCAACTCTTGAATCGGCGATGGGTGAATTCAAATATCCTCGGGTGTGACGGTGCAGTGGTGACACTGATCATCTGTGTCCCAAATTACAACGGTAGTTACGGTACCATAATTAGGTTCATATTACACTGCCTAATGACATAGGAACATGTGCGGAAACACCTGACCCCCAAAGATCGTCAAGTACAGAGTCTAAGCTGAAACCGCGTAACCACTGACCGAACGTGCTACCGACAGAGTCAACAGACCACCGTGCCCCTCCCTAAAGTGTATCTTGCTATAAGCAATCAAAAGTAACAATGCGTCTGACGAGCACGTGACTTACCACCAATGCAGCTGTAGCTGACTTCCAAGTACATTTTTAGACCCGAAAAACAGGGCTGAACATTTTCATCGGAAATGTCATAGACTCGAACTTCGCATTCCGTCTTTCCAGAGCATTTGCGATCCAATATGGCTGACACATCTGCTGAACAACCGAGGTTACGAGGATCATCGCCCAGCGTCTCGATTTCTTCCGCCTTGACACATTTTCCAATGCGCATTCGTCCATAGGTGGCGCTTTTTATGAGCACAACCTCATTTTTAATACATCAGGGACGAAAAGATTCAAACTGGCAAAAAGCTTCTGGTGTCTCTGAAATTAAAGAATTGTCATTAAAGTGAAACAGAAACACATAGTTATTGTTATAATTATGGTAATAATCAGGGCTGTTAATATCGCGATAAAGTATCGCAATACTTGGTATCGCCGATACTTTTTTCAGTATCGCGGCGAGTATCGCGATAGTTTTATTTTGTTGGTATCGCATGCGTATCGCCGATACTTTTTTAGCCTGTCAGCGATACTCGATACCAATACTTTTTTGACAATAATTTATATGGTTTCTCATCCGCTTGAATAAGTGACTCTTTGGTGCGATCTCACCGATCTGTGATCTTTGACCGGAATGGACGGAAATCGAGATCTATAAATAGTCAAATGACCGGAAACGTGTCCTTTATTTAGTATGGCTAAGTGCCAGAGTAAGTGGTAGACTTATGGAAAGCATGTATATAGATTAGTAGTTACACTGCTTGTACTGCTTAACACTGTTTAACTGGCAATGGCATGTGCTTTTTTAGTCATTAAACTTTAAAACAAGTTTATCGAAAAGTATTGGTAAAAGTATTGGTATTGGTATTGCAATACTTTTAAGAAATAGTATTGGTATTGGTATTGCCAATACTTTTATTAGTAAGTATTGGTATTGGTATTGCCAATACTTTTTCCAAGTATTGTTAACAGCCCTGGTAATAATAGAAGGATTGGTTGAACTTCGGAACACCGTATAATCTTCTACAAGCAAACAGAACTGCTGCGCTAGTCATTCTACATGGTATAATAATTAATAATGGACAGAGATTAAGGCATATAATATCGAACATTTCAAATTATCACTCGTAAAAGTAAAAAGTAAAACAAACGCAGGGATTGGGGTGGCAGCTGGGGTGGCAGCCCTTTCATTTGGGGGGGGGCGGCTGCCCCTGCCCCTCCCCCGTAGTTACGCCACTGGACATTTGTGATGAAGCCTGTGCACATGTAGACTACGGTAAACCTGCGTAAAGTAAAATAATGCTGCAATTTCTCATGACCACATACCGATGCCAGCCTATAGAATTCAGAGTTGGCGCACGAGTGTAGGGCTGTAGGCCCTACGTCTGATAGTCCTAGTCTGATACAATCAGAATGCATTTTATTTTAAAGTCGGTAGAATTAAGAAACTAATAATAGAAAACTGAACTCCATTTAAAATGATAGGTCTAAGGATCTAACTGATAGGCTTCTTCAGACGCTTAAAAATAATATACATGTAGGCCTAATGCCTTGCAGGGTTATCATCACGAAGTTCTCGAACTCGTATTAGCATACAAATGAATCTAACTGGTTAAATGTGCTGTGATTTGTAAAGTTTAAACCTTGCGCTCAGAACCTAATCTATGGGATTTACGTTGTGCATAAAATAGTCTTATAGCCTAAAACTTGAAGCAAAACTAAATTAGTAAGAGATTACAACAGGAAAAAAATCCAAATAGCATGCTATAGCCTAATCTTTATCTTTCTACTTTGTGTGTTGTTTTTCAGTGTGGCTTAATTGTTTCATCTGCTGTTGCTTTTGGTTAATTTTTTCATCAATTTGTGGTGTGTACCAATTAGAATTATTCATAGCTACTTGGGGGCCCTACTTAGCGGGATTCCCTCCCTTCTGGGTCTCCATTTGTGTCCTAATTCCATACTTTAGAGTTTCTCTTTAACGCACTCCAGGTTTAGGGTTATCTTTTCCCACTGGTATCTAAAACTCTATCCTATAGCCACTGGGTTTAAATAATCTCTTCTTATATATTCCTGGGGGTATCCCCAATCTAGCCCAAAGGTTTTTTATAATTTGCGTTAACTAATTAGTTCTTACTTTGATTATTGCTTGTTTAATTTGTGATACTTGTTATGCTTTATGTAACTATTTTCCTGCCTTATATCTTAGTGTGCTTGATACATCTGGACCAATAAAAAAATTGATTGATTGATTGATTGATAGTATTTCACGAAGTAATCTGTGTAAAGCGTTAAACTGAATGATTGCATTGCAAACGATGAAGGATACGACGGCGAACATGGGCACCGTCATATTGCCCTATAGACCTAACAGTTGAAATAGTAGGAACCGTCGTGAATTACCTTGCAGTGACTGGAGATCTGTTTCATCTGACGCCCATGCGCGTTGGCGCATCACAACTATGACCAGATACAACAGATTTTTAACTTGGTGGAGCACCATTATCACCCAGAAAGCCTAGGCTACTATATGTATACGCCACACTTTGAAATCTCACTTAAGAACGAACTAAGCAGAATCCAAGTCATGCATTTGATGCATATAGAAACTCGAGTCTTCACTAAAATATGCGTCTAAACGGCAGACGTGTGAATCAAATTCTACGCATTAAAAATTTAAAAATGGTAGACTGCATATTTGCTGTCAGAGTAATCTTAAGAGAAGTCGGTGTATGAATATACGCATAGGGCGTCGCAAGTCATGATTATGTGGCATGAAGAATAATTATTATGACTGTGGCAGATGACACAGGCCTAAGTATGTCAGGTGAGGCCAGGGGTCGTCTCGAAACGTGTTGGTGCGTTGCCTAATGCAGCACTGAACACGAAACGAATTCGACAAACATGCTATGATTGCTATCAATAAGGTAAGACTGATTAGAAAATAAGCCAACGATTGTTAATGACTAAGGGTCGTGTCTTTTGCCTTTTCCCATCAACTGAACGGGTTATGTGAACTTTCGTTTCCGTATCGGGTGATTGTAAGATCAACTTGAACCGTTGTTAGGTTGCACAGCTTCCACCTAAGCATTTTTGGTGTGTGTATGTGGTAGGCCAGTTATATTTCATGCTTGGAATAATATTATAGTAGGCCTATAGTACCGGTAGGTAGCCTATTACAGAAAACTTAAGATAAAGAAGTTATTAATGTTCGAACACAAAAGCTGGAATAATATACTATAGATGCAATAAAAATAATTTTGCGAAAGGAATAAATCAATTTAGTGTCAATCTTGACAGACGAGGTTCCGCTGCTAAAATGTGGCGCCGCACACCGAAATGAGCATTAAGGTGATTTTCAAATATATTGCGTTTGATGTATCATTTCAAAGGCCTTGTCTCTGGCGTCAAAATGACACAAAAATTATTGCTCTAGCTTAATTTTAGCCTAAGATACAGGGAAAAAAAGTGATCCAATTAAATTAATTAATTAATTAAATTAAATAAATTAAAATAATAATTTGCAAATCAGGAGCATTAAAATAGCTTGGCTACTTGTCTTTTGAAAAAAAAGTTCAAAAATGTTTTTCAAAAAATATTTAATTTTTTTTTTAAATTCAAAATTCAAAAAACACTATCTAAAACACTATCTAATATCTCTGATGCGTTATCTCCGACTTAATGCTCATTTCGGTGTGCGGCGCCACAAATAAAGAAATTGTTATAATTGATAGCATTGCATGTCACAAGACGTCATATTAAAAACAGCTTAACTATATGCCCAGATAGGCTACATAACGGCGTTTAGGCCTATAGTTCGATTAACACACCAATACACATACGACATAAAATAAGTTTTAGAAGTCCCTTATATAAGCTTCAAAGTGCGTCTCTAGGCTTTTGTACAAGAAGGACAGTCATGTAAATTCATCGGAATAGTGCTTGTATAAACTGTAGTCGATAAGTTGAAAAAATTACTCATTCTCGAGTTACCGTATGTTAATTATTTGATTTATCCAATCTATTTAATGCAGAAGATAACGACATATTCTTTTGTGTTAAGCCTAAATGTCAGAGTCCAACACGGTGTTCAGTGTTGGTTGGTAGTTTCTGATTATCATTGACAGCTTCGTTGAACTCATCCTGTCCAGCAAACACTGAATACGTTGGAATATGTTGAGTGTTCAAACCAACGAAATCATTTGCATCACTGACAGGAATTCGATTGTTTGTATGTTGACTTCTGGTTGTATTGATGCTGTAGTTCAATGTCTTATATGCTTGCTTCTTCTTCGCTTGAACGTGAAATCTAGAAAACATTAATAAAAAACAAATATAACTCTATTGATGCATATTATTATGTATTTCCTTTTAGGATCCTTCCATTAGCGTTCAGTGGTGACCATATTTGATATCTATAACGACGACAGTATCCCAGGTCAGTTGGAATATGCATTGACTTTTTTTAAGAGCTTGAGGTGATTTGGCAATTTTGCGCTGGCAGATTTAAACAGGATCAACCATGCACACAGCGTTAGTTGAAGGCAGAATTCCAGGATGCTGTTTGTAGCTCCACTGAATTTCGAGACCAGCAGCTAGCATTACGTGGTTCATCCGCTATGTACTAGTGCCATTGCACAGAATAGGTTTAAGCGTGTCTCGCATGTGAATAAAAGCATACAACAAATCCAACAGATTTGTCACATATTTTATGCAACTGACGAAGACTGACTGTAAGTGGAATATTTAGATCATTATGAATGCACGCAATGGAGGCGCTCTAAGAAAATTATATAGGCCATATAGGCCCATATAATTTTAGTGGCACAAAAGCGCCAAGATCTTCTGTCATCTTTCTCCACCAACTCCTGCCTTTTCTCAAGGGTCACTCACACTTTGTGCGCTTCTGAAAAGATCTTGCTGAAAGAAGCGCTTTTAAATGGTCAAATACAAAAGCAATACAAAGAATAAGCAGCGTCATCAATAATAATACTATTAATTTTCGTTTATTCAAGCAAAACTTCTAGAAATAAAACCTAATGCTGCTCCATTATGCATAAACTTCGTTTAACACAGTCCTACGGCTGTTTGTTTGGCATCTGCATTGTAACCTTGTAACTGCATGCATGACGTGTTCTATCTTGTGCAGGCACTGACTGTTCTGCGATTGGCATGTCATTGACCTTTTTCGTTCATATTATGCTTCTGAGAAACTGAAAATAAACAGAAGTCCGTTGATGCTATTACTTGTAATCACACTGCGGTGAGTCAGCTGGAATTAGCGATAAACCACATATGTAGCCTACAGTAAACTGTCCACCATTCCTAACTGCTAACATGGATTTGATATGGAAAATGCGGGACGTGACCTGACAAGATACAATTCGATCCAATTATTTCTGTACAACTTTACTTTCGTCGTGTTTAACTTACCTTCTTAAGCACATAACACCTATGCAGACGATTGCCAGACAAATTGCCAGTGTGCATCCAACGATAGCAACCATTGCCAGAACTTAGAAACAAACAAAAGAACAGGGTATGAAGCAAATCTATTAAAACTAGACAAATAACCTATTAGCAAGTCAGCACACGAAATTAAACAAGCCGCAAAGTAAAGTCAACCAAGAACGAAAAGTTTATCCAAACTTAGGTTCAGTTGACCATTCGAAGACATAATTTACATGAAAATAGAAACTTTGCTCAATTTTTATAAGATTCTTCTTAAAATTACAAAATGTGAATCTCAAACAATAATTATAGGCTATATAGGAACATAGGAACATTTGGCAAAGAAGTAAACTTGATTAAGAATTCACCACCTGAGAAATATGATAATGTTGCGATCTACAAACACTCTAATGGTCTAGGCCTGCACATTTATTGGCTGGTTGTATGAAAAAACAGTTCAATCGGCGGAATTTGTGCAAGGATATGACTTGTCTATGTAGGTCTTTATTAAAAGCTGTAGTCTTGCTGTAGCCTAATAATAATTATAAAACTACAATTGCGCATAATGATATTGATCTCAAAGCCAATCAATTTTAAATGTACCTTGCTCGTCACGTGACATGTTACCCTCTTGTTTTGACGTTATGGCTGACTTTTGAATTGGTACATCTGCAGCAAATAGGAAAACTGGTAACTAAAACGATATAGTGCGTGTTATCATTGCATAACAGTATTAAAAGACTTGCATGGATACATGCAAACATACAGCACAATATGGGCACAGCCACCTACAAATGACGGGCGCATACACATGCGTACATAAACATATCGCAATTCGCAAACATGCGCGAAAGAAGAACCTGATGTAACATCGTGCAAAATGAGGTAAAATACTGACCAAGTGAACAGTTTCCCAACACTCCGATCCATTTTCCTCCACTGCAACTTAGATGCCACGTTTGACGACTGGAATAGCAACCAATCGTAATCGTATCATCCTTTCGTTTCAACCAAGCATCTTCTGGAGGAATAACATCTGAACATCCGACAGCTAAAACACACAACACACACAAATTGACACAATCATGCTAAAACGCACAAACATATAATCATGCTTCACGTTCACTAACAGTGATTTGTCTAACAGCGTGACTTTACTATTGCATGAAACGATATTTGAAATTATTACACTTTGAACAGGATAATGTGTTCCCCCAGACATTACAGAACTTTCTATTGCGCCAAAATGATTCCGTATTTCACTCTTAATATGTTATAATAAGGAACGGACGAAGGTATGAAGCATTGAAATTCCAATAAGTCTGGCAACAGAAAAAATTGAATCATTTTGCGAGAAACACTTTCGAAGAATTAAACAACATAGGTTAGACCAGTGGTTCCCAACCTTTTTTGACTTGAGGGCCACTTTTTCTAAGTTGGAGGACACGAGGGCTAGTTGAAAGACATTAGGTTAAAATCAAGGTTAAAATCTTATTAACTAAAAGCATATAAAATTGTTATAATTGATTCAAAATATAATGCTTGATGTTATTTATCGACATTTACATAAAATAATTTGTAATAGAAAATAATAATGTGTTCTTTCATGTCCAAGTTGTTAATTTTTTCATATATTTTTGATAATTCTTTGAGAGATGAGGACCATTTTCTGAGGCGGCGGGCCATTTTCTGAGGCCTGGCGGGCCACTTTTGGCCCGCGGGCCACGGGTTGGGAACCGCTGGGCTAGACTATAGAAACATCAGTTTCCAAGTAGGTTGAACAGAAAGTCATGAATCCTGTTCTATAACCTTCAATCTTGATCAGAAAGGATTTGACTGCATCATTGGAATCTGTAGGAGAAGAAGAATCGAGAAGTATCATCACTGAATTGCTATTGGATAAATAAATCGAGTTCTCCCGTTCATTGGTTCTGCCACAGATCGATGTATTTCTCTTTGCAGCTCTGTCCACAATGACGCCATAGTTTCGGCATGACGTCATCTTACTTTCATCCGAATCTGATGCAGTGAAGTCAAGAAGACTGATGCTGATCTTCTGACCAACAGGTGATTCTATAATCCATGGCTGAGACTTCGTTCCACATGTGTTCATGGAATCAGATGCAACCATCACATGAACTGCGTTCTTTGAAGCAGTTACAACACATGACCGTTTCTCATCGACAACTACAAAAAGCAATAGGTCTAAGTGCTATTTAAGCGTGATTAAATCTAACATTTTAGATTTTATTTCATTTGCATTGTTTCAATCGTCGTCATTTTGGATGGTCAGAGATCGATACTCATCATAAATAATGGTCAGAGTGAATTGTCACGACTTAGAGGTGAATAATGATTTAAATCATTTTACTTTTATTCGCAAAGTATAAAATACGCGTTTAAAAGATTCGCAAATACTGTTGAAAGTCTGATCACAAATAATATGTCCATTAATTGATCGCTATAAATGTTAAACCTTTAACTTTGAAAAACTGATATCAGATTTTATTTCTTGCATCTGCTTGCTGCTGTTTAACGAAACTGTCATTTAATTAAGAAATGATTGGTGTCGCCCTTCTCCTTTATATAGTCTTGAGACTGGCACTGGCAGAGTGCAACCACTGACGAAGATTTTGCATATGTTCGTTCTATGCTCGAGAAGTAGTCTGTTTGGATTTCATGTTTGACTTGTCAGAAATGTCACAGTTTAAATATAGGTTGAACTACGCTATAGATAATTTTATTATCATAAGAGATAAATAGTGCATTACATAAACTTATTTCGTCAAAAATCTTACATAAACTAGTCAACAATCAGGAGAATATACTCACTATTGATACAATCGTATCTAGCTTCAAGATGAACATTTAGACCATAAAAGCAAGGACGAATGTTTTCGTCAGAGATTTCAATTACACGAACGTCGCATGTATCTTTGCCAGAACATTTCTTATCCAGTATCGGTAGAACATCGGCTGAGCATCCAAGGTAACGTGGATCATCGCCAACGAGAGATTTGTGTGCGGCAATTTCCTCCGCCTGAATACATTTTCCAATGCGCATTCTTCCATAGACGGCGCTTCTCATGAAAATTACTTCGTTCTTTAGGCAACGAGGTTGAAAATACTCTGATTGACAGTATTCTTCTACTTAAAAGATTCACAAAAAAGTTGCGAATTATGGCAGACGTACGTAACATAGAGATCGTGTTAAGCGCTCGAAGTTTAATTGTTTTGACACGTTAATAATGTGGTAATTATTTTTTTTATTCACCCTATTCTATGATTTGAGTAAGACATGAGTTTGAAGACTTTATCCTATTTCAATTGAATAGGTAATTTTGCTTATAGACATAACAAGTTTTTTAAATCAGCTAATGCACCTATTAGCGTCGTGATGCTTAGTTAATATAATGAAGGCTGTGCTATGATAAAACTGCTTATATTATATTACTGTATTCTCTTAATCAGCCGGAAGAATAGAGACTTTGTTGAGAACACTTGAATTGACGGTTATGGCTTATCTGTAGGGCCTATAGCTCTGAGCATTTGGCTCAAATCCATAGATGGACAATAATGAAGTTTCCCGTTATGCCCCGGTATCCCATTGTGCCCCGGTCTCCCCTACTTCTCTGTGCTACATCTCATGTCCGATAAACTGCTAGTGAATCTATTTGCAACAATGAATAGAGTTTAGGCCTACCTGACACTTTGCTGATGTCACCAAACACTGCTGGATGCAGACACAGCAGCAAGCACATGAATAAATTTATCTGAATATGCTTCATTTCATATAACTTTGGCCTGAAGGAATTCATAAAGAGGCATAGGCCCTATACTCTTTAAATCTCGCTTGCTTTGCGACTGAAACGTTTTCAATACGATTACGTTGCTGATTGCCACTTCAGCTGGCACAAGCAAAACGATAGGAATAAATCTACTTCAGAGCTCTTCGATTTTCACGTTTGCTAGCATCCTGGTCTTCGCTGCCTCATCATCAACATTCAACAGTTCAAGTTTCTTCGCTCCCGTCGTCACACTTTGCTGGCGGATTAATTTGTAGAAATGTGAACAACACTGAACATTAGGCCTACAACTATGCCACTGCTGTACGCCTATTGGGTCAGGGATCGTCTCAAACGGCTGTTGTTTGTGAAGCACACAGTAAAAATTACGTTTTACACTAAAGACAATCTGGATTCAGCATTAACACTTGATTAGACATCTGAATTTGTTATGTTCAATTTATTGCACAATCTGGTAATCTATTTGATTTTATTATTTCGCAACGTTTTTATATAGCCTAGGTTACTTTTGTTGTAGTTAGAATTTGGCGTAACACTATAAGGCTTTCAATGTCGTATTTTAGTATAATTTTACGTTGGAAAGTAGGCAGTCTACCAATGTCCACAGCAACTGTCATTAATCCAAGGTCTATTTAAGCAACACAAGAATAATTTTAATCACTCCAATTTCTACTTTGACAACGAATTAGTTTATTTGAGCTAATTTTTATTTAAGCAAGAATAATTTTCTTCAGCCAGGTTGTATTTAAGACTCGATCAGTACAATTTCTATTTAAACAAGAATCATTATTGTCAACCCAGCTTCTGCTAAGGAAGAACTATTTTCATCAATACAACGTCTATTCACTCGAGAATTGTAATGGGTTCAATAATTATTAAGAAGCTAAAACAATAACTTACGGGGCTTTCCATCTTGCGTTTAGTTCTATCTGGCAGACCATTCGTTCATTGCAAATTTAATTTTACATAATCCTAAATGACATTAAAGAGTCGTAAATCCCAAAGAATAGAAAATTGGCAAATGTAAGTTCATCAGAGAACTGTAGAAATGATCTAATTTTTCACAGAGCGGGGTCAAGTCTGGGGATCAGGCCTATTTCCTACGAAAATCGAGGATTTTGCCCGGAGGAATTGTCTGGGTATAATGTCGGACAGATTATGTCTGGATTAAATTAATGGGATTTGGCATTACAATCCCGCATCTTGGTCCTAATTTTCGTACGGTTGTCCTGTAAAGAAGAACACACCAAACGATATGGATGCTAACGATGCTTATAGTAAAAATATAAATATTTATGAAGCAATAGTTAAGTTTGCCTATGGTAATTTTATTGAGGCAGTGCGGTAACTTTGACTAGGCTATGTGTAAATGTTGTTGGGAAAAAATTATTCGGCGCCACCATAAGTTTTGCTCGCAGAGACGGAAAATGGGGCGCAATGTATCTCGACCTGCACACCAATCAGGGTTGCCAGGTCGTCGCGAAAAGCGCGAATTGGGCTACTTTTGAAAGTGCTCGCGACTGAAAATTTCGTCCTCGCGACCTCGCGCTTTTTGGGCGACTTTTGAATTGTCTCGCGGTCGCCACGGCGACATTTTTGAAATCTCATAATTTCACCGCTTGTAGATTAAAATTACCGTGACCAGTTGTGTGTGGCGTTGTCTACGTAATAAAAAGGCATTAATTCTCTGGGGAGCACGGACTAATTTACCGTAAGCACCAAATTGCTTGTCATCTAAATTTTTACGTCAATGTTTTCATCATGATTGTATCTTCCGACTGGCGCGTTTCTGTTAAGCTCCAAGAAATTTGCCGCCAATAATTGGCGCAAACTTAATCTTTCATGCACGAGGTACGCGGGCACCTGATCGACCTATTTTGGAAAAGTGCTAGGGCCTATAGAAAGTATTTCTCTAACTCACGTTATGGGAAAGTGGGTGAAATACGTTAAATGATACAACAAGAATTGGGAACGACTCCCAGATTGTGAAGGCAGGTTCGACCACTCCCAATTCACTGCAATACATAGGCCTATATACATGTACGATTCTTTTATGGTATCAAGGCCGTAGCTAGGGGGTGTTTTGGGTGTTTGAACACCCCCCGAAATGGAAAATGCGAAAAACGTTTAATGCATTTACGAGCACATGATGTAAAATGCCTGAAATAAAACAATGAAAACACCGCAATGAAAAATGGAAAAAATAAATAACTAACTGGTCACATTTAAAAAAAATTTTGGTCGATGACCAAAAAAATCATCAGTTTTTGGGAAGGGAAATTGAACACCGTTTTTGAACATTTCGGACGGATGACTAAAAAAATCATCAGTGTTTTGGGAAGCGAAATTGAACACCTTTTTTGAAGATTTCGAACGGATGGCCAAAAAGGTCATCAGTTTCAGTGTTTTATAAGAAAAATTGAACACCTTTTATGAAGACTTCGAACGGATTACTAAAAAATTCATCAGTTTTTTTTAAGAAGGAAATTGAACACATTTCTTGAAGATTTCTAACGGATGGCTAAAAGTCATCAGTCTTTATAAGAAGAAAAATTGAACACCTTTTTTGAAGATTTTGGGCGGATGACTAAAAAGTCATCAGTTTTTTAGAATGAAAATTGAACACCTTTTTGAGGATGTCGAACGGATGTCCAAAAAGTCATGAACTTGTTTTGGATATTTCGGACGGATTACTTAAAAAAGGTCCTCAGATTTTCGGTAAGGAAATTTTTTAAACAGCCCCCGAAAAAAAATCCTGGCTACGGTCTTGTATGGTTTGTAAACCAATTTAGCCGTAACTAAAAATTGCGGTGAAATTCATTACTGAATGCAAAAATATTTAATGTGTAACAGACTCCCGGAAAGACTCATGGCACCATTAAATCATTAGTGACGTGTTTTTACGACATGATGACTGTCCAGTGATCCTTCCGGCGAGGACAAAGCGTTTTGTAAGACATGTAGAAAAGCTCGGTAATCTCGCGATTTTCGCGACTTTTGTCGTGTAAATCTCGCGATATTCGCGACTTTTTGTCGTGATTTCGCGACTTTTTGTCGTGATCTCGCGACAAAGTTTTTCCGAAATCTGGCAACCCTGACACCAATCCATAAGTGCACCTACGGCACCGATAGGAAACCGAAGGTTGAATTTCTGTTGCAGGCTAAGCAGTTGGATGGACATCTATTGGACATGAAACCGAGACACGATCGTTCACAAGACGTTCTTAGCACTGGATGGAGAATAGTTTTCTTTTTCTGACTCCTTTCAGAACTCGCACTTTTGTTGGCATATAAATCGTATGTTCGCAAATGTTACTGACGGTGATGTAATCTCGAAGCAGTGGTGTAACATTGAAGTTATTCGGTTTCCTATCGGTGCCGTAGGTCCACCTATGTATTGGTGTGCAGGTCGAGATACTTTGTGTCCCACCTGCACTGGACGCTATATTAAAAGCAGCTTAATAGCCCGTCTACATAAAATATAACAAGTGCATGTATTCTCAGCTTACCTGGTACGCTTAAAGTAGGCTGCTGTAAATCCATTTATGCATCATCACGATTAGAACTTAAAATTATTTCGCAATGTACATTCTCCCGTGCACTAGAGTACGTCTCTTGACTTTTGTACAATGACGGCATTCTGAAATCAGTTAGATAGGATTTCGTTCAAAAGTCCAGATTGTAGCTAATGAGTTCATAATTATTACTCGCACACGAGTTTTTCTTCGCATAGGCTACAAATATTTATTTAAATGTTTACTAAAAGCGAAGTGAGAGTTTGATTATCGCAATAGGCCTACGTAGAAGAGAAAACGACAGCCTTTTCCTGTGCAAAATGTCAGAGTCCAACACAATGTTGAATGCTAGTTCATAGTTTCTGATTATTATCGACAGCTTCGTTGAACTCATCCTGTCCAGCAAACACTGAATACGTTGGAACATGTTGAGCGTTCAACCCAACGAAATCATTTGCATCACTGACAGGAATTCGGTTGTTCGTATGCTGACTTCTGGCTGTATTGATGCTGTAGTTCAATGTCTTATATGCCTGTTTCTTCTTCGCTTGAACGTGAAATCTAAACAGTTACAGTTGCCTATGCACCGGTAAGCCCACATTTGGAAACTGTTACAATTGTTATTATGTTGTTACGTTATTGTACAACAATAACGAATATTCCAGGACAAATAACAGAATTGCAACAAGTGTCGGAAATAATAACCTATGACTTAGACGTAGTTTTGTTCGTAAGGCACATTTTGATCTTCGAGAACAGAAAAACCTTCGAGTAGGCTTAGTTATTATGATGACACCGGTGAAAAATTACATAGGCATCACTGATTGGCTAGGTATTATCGGCTATGTGGCAGTTTATCTATGTCGGTCAGCAACTCAGTAATTTTTTTTCTTCAACTTGAGAACGAGTGAAAACTATCGCTGTTTTGCTACTATTAAAGCACCAGATAACTATAGGTGGTTGTTATGCTACGGGGACGCCCAGCATGCAAGGAGACATCACTTACTCTTCAGTATGGCAATGAGGCTTGGTATTATTAGGTGTCAGATCATTGAATCCGTTTAACACTTTAAAAACCATATGCATTCGCTTCATTTAAAGTACCAGATCTTACAAAAAAATTTAACGAAATTTCTCAACTGTGAGTCTCTGACCGCGCGCACGCCGCGCAGAACCGTGTGGCTAAATAGCGACAAAGTACTTAATATGGAACAGCAAACTGTTAACGCAAATTGCTTAAAAACCGTGCTGCCCGTGACTATTATTGAATACAATTGATGTAACCTTGGTGAGCTTACCTTCTTAAGCACACAACACCTATGCAGACAATTGCCAGACAAATTGCCAGAGTGCATCCAACGATAGCAACCATCGCCAGAACTTAGAAACAAACAAAAGAACAAGGTTGGAAACAACCTTATTATGCTGAATTTTATTAGATGTTTCTTTCTATTGCCCCTTCAAAATGTGAATCTCAAACATTATGAGAGATCGTAGAAAAATTTAGTGAAAACGACAACTTGGTTACAAATTCACAACCGACGAAATATGATAACCGAACGAATTACGACCTACCAACACTCAAAACCTGTATCACGTATTTATTTTTGCAAATTAACTTCCATCTGCTTTGTTTTGAACAATGACACTTACAGGTATTTTTATTCCTACTAGGTAATGTTGTTTACTTCGGTTTTGGAGCACTTGGAACATTTAGAAGCCTAAGAACACTTAGAGTCTTAGAGTCACTAAATAAATTCGCCTTGCTCTGAACATTGCTTAGAACATTTAAAACAATTACAATCACCCTAAATTTTGATTAGATCATAATTTTTTCAATAATGCGCCTTAAAAAAATAGGGATAGAATGGTTTATCCCCGGGTAGTCTATACCAATATATTCCATCCGGGGGATAGAATAATTCATCCACCAGATAGCTTAAAGAGAGATAGAATATCCCGTGACACCTGCACCTTTCTTGGTCGATTGTATGAACAACAGATCAATCTCCTCTGATTATTGAGCGATGCAAGAAACGCTATATAAATTTATCAATACAATACAATCATGGATAAAATACAATCCACGCAAACTTGTGCGGTAAGATGACTTTCTAAGTAGACTGTGATTCAAATCGTATACCCTCGCTGCACTAGTGATTAAAAAATTTACAAATTTTACGCATAATGACATGAATTATAAAGTCAAGAAATGTTAAATGTAGGCTACCTTGCTCTTCGCGTGACATTTTAGCCTCTAGATTTGACTCTATGGCTGAGGTTTGCATTGGAACATCTACAGTAAATGCAAAAACTGGTCAGTAAAACGCAGGCCAACACTAAGAGACTTGAATACATACTGCGAACATACCTGACACAACGTATAATTATTTTATATCTGTCTACAACAAATTTAATGACTGGAGCACACGCATGCATCCCTACATGTACATAAGACATAGTCCGAACATAGATCGCATTGTATCGTATTGTATATGCGAATTTAGAAAGCGCCTCTTGCAATGTGGTATTAGTTATTCAGAGGCGTACTGGTTGCATATTTGCCAGACAATTAAACATGAGTTTGTTCGTGAGTTCTTTCTTTTTTGGCTGTGTATGTTAGTCTATATCTTGTTGACTGCGCGCTTGTGTCGGCGCGCATTTGTCCAGCGCGCTTTTGATGGGTCGCGCTTATGTCGGCGCGCTTTTGTCGGTGCGATTTTGTCCTGCGCGCCTTTGACGGGACACCATTCGCAATGCTACGTAGAGCTAACTTTCTCATCTACTGTGGCGAATGCAGTTATTTTGCCTTTCTGTTTTAAATACGGCTCCTTTTGTCGCTCGGAATATTCCATTGGTTTACCGTCAACATCTGCATGCATTGTAGTTAAATGGCGCCTTAATTTCACGGGTTTCATTGACTTGACCTGCTTTTCGGACCCCATGGCAACAAGCGACGGACCCCAAGGGGTCAGCGGACAACAGTTTGAAAGCCCCTGCCGTACTTGATGTAACATTGTGCAAAATGAAGTAAAATACTGACCATGAGAGCAGTTTCCCAAAACTCCGATCCATTTTCCTCCACTGCAACTTAGATGCCACGTTTGACGACTGGAATAGCAACCAATAGTAATCGTATCATCCTTTCGTTTTAACCAAGCATCTTCTGGAGGAATAACATCTGAACATCCAACGGCTAAAACACAAAGAAATAATCATGCTTCATGTTCACTAACAGTGCCTTGGGGAACAGAGTGACTTTACTAATGGTTGCAACCAGTGCCGGCGTTAGCACCCCCCGCGCCCCCCGGTTGGGGGGGCCTCAAGTTTGGAAGGGGCCTCCAAATTTTGCTGTTCAATATACCTATTTGTGACTGTATATTTCGTACACTGGCGTATTCACTTGGGGCCCCCGGTCCGGTCTGTTACATGCCTCAACATACCATGACACTACCATAGCAGACCTACTACAGATAGCCTATCATACTGATTTTTGGCGTAAGAAGAGGCTAGCCATTTAAACTAATCAGACCAGTTGAGTCTACTTTCTCAAACACAGCGTTTAGCCTGTAACTTATTCTAAACACTAATAGAGCGAGGTCTCAAAATAAAACCTGGGTGAGGCCCCCAAATAAAGCCTGTGTAGGGTCCCAGATGTCATTGGGACGTGTATGGTCTCAAGTTTGTAAGGGGCCTCTAGATTTAGGCGGTAATTATACCTTTAAAGACTGTTCATTCTTGAAACTACGCTCCTAATTATATATTGACACAAAATATACCAAATAATATTACGCAAACCAATACAGCAATATTATTGTCCTTCAACTAAGGACGGAGACTTAGGAGGAACAGAGACATAGACCCACAATTTGTGGTGGGGACGGATTCTTTATATTCTCCCAATATTTTAGAAATATTTCATAAATATTGTAAATATCTTCAGTGTTAACCACTGTCTATCCATGATTATCGATTCTGTTAAGATAACAGTTTAAAATACGACCATTAGGATAAAGCGTGGAAATCAAAAAATGAAACAAAGGAGAGGGAACATTTATTGAAGTCTTAAAACATGTCAGTGAGCACTAAAATTATGAACAATTTTGTTCGGACGACAGCTTAAAATGCAACAGCTACAGTGAACAAATTCCAATTTTTTTTACCAATTGGAGGTGTCGACACTCTGAAGCAGGGCCGGCCTTACCTATAGGCAAAGTAGGCAGTTGCCTAGGGCGCCGCAGTCTTTGGGGGGCGCCGCGGCACCGGCGATTTTATTTTTTTTACACTTTATTCTTTTAAACTCAAAACTTTGGCTAATGGAATGAATTTAAAATAATTATGGATTCTTTGCACCTGTTCAGGCTGGCCTAATTCAAATTCAAGGACTGCATAAATTTTAAATCGACAAATAAAATTCGATTTTTAACGACATTCCGTACTCTTTGCTTTAGGAGACAGGTTAAAATACGCGACGCTCAATTTCGGTAGTGACGATGTTGGAAGAAATTAAATGTATGAAATGGGAGTGGGCCTTGCTGGGTATGAAGATGAGATTGCAACATTACAGCCTGCCCTTCATTCATATTGAAATAAAATAGTCTAGTAGGGACGACGATGAAGAAAGGGCAGTAGCTGCGGCAGGGCCGACCTAAGGCATAGGCAAAGCAGGCAGTTGCATGGGGCGCCAAGTTCTAGAGGGCGCCATTTCCATCAAAGAAGGCGTCATTTCCACAAGAGTGTATTTTAATATTTTTTAACTTATACCATTCTCCACAAAATTGAATATTATCCAGCCTTCAGTGTACTAATAAAGAAATTAGAATGAATTACTCAGGTGAGCGTAGGCCTACAAGGCCATAGCTAGTGATGTTTTGGTTGTTTGAGCACCCCCCCAAATGAAGTAATGTAAAAATGAAATATTTATGCATTTGCTAGCACATGACAGTGTGTAATGTAATTTTGAGCAGAAAATAGTCGAAAATCGCAGAAAATAGTGTTTTTTGGACGTCAGAAAATTCGACGACTAACAAAAGTCGTCAGAAAATTTCGCCCCAAAAAGTCGCCCGCAGCGTGTACGCACCTCAAAAATCACAGTCAAGAAAATATCCCCCGAAATAAAATCCTGGCTACGGCCCTGTAAGCGTATACCGGCTCTGCCTAATTCATCTTTAGATTCTATAGCATGGGCTGAACAATTGAGTAGGAAACTAAGGGTGTCAAATGCAGGCCTATGCCTGGGGCGCCAAATGTATGCCTTGCCTAGGGCGCCACTTGGGCTAAGGCCGGCCCTGCTCTGAAGTCCTAAACCATGAATAACAGCATTGAAAAAAATGGAGCACTATTGTCACGATGACAGCTTAAAATTCTACCTGTAGGCCTACAATGTGGAAATTTCACAAATTGTAACAATTGAGAGGGGACATTTATTGAAGTATTAAGCTATGTCTATCAGCTCTTAAATTATGAGAATTTTAAGATGACAGCTTAAGGTTTAGGGGGCCTCAAGTTTTTTTGGGGGGGGCCTCTGATACCCTAGCGCCGGCACTGGTTGCAACGATGTTTAAAGTGTTACTGTCTATCTGCGCTAAAATGTCACCGCATTTCACTCGTTACGGGTACAATAATAGATCATAATAAAAGGGGAAGTAGTCTATTAAGTATTGACATCCCAATTATTTTGGCGACAGCAAAAAATTGAATCATAATAATATTATTGTAAGAAACAATTTCGAAGAATTGGACAGCATATAGAAAGATATTTTTACAAAATACTTTAACAACTAAGTTGAAAATGAAGACGTATATTTTTGTTTCAAACCTTCAATCTTGATCAGAAAGGATTTTACTACATCATTGGAATCTGTAGGAGAAGAAGAGTCGATAAGTATCATCACTGAATTGCTAGTCGATAGATATATGGAGTTCTCCCGTTCATTGGTTCTGCCACAGATCGATGCATTTCTCTTTGCAGCTCTGTCCACAATGACGCCATAGTTGCGGCATGACGTCATCTTGCTTTCATCCGATTCTGATGCAGTGAAGTCAAGAAGACTGATGCTGATCTTCTGACCAACAGGTGATTCTATAATCCATGGCTGAGATTTCGTTCCACATGTGTTCATGGAATCAGATGCAACCATCACATGAATTGCGTTCTTTGAAGCAGTTACAGCACACGACCGTTTCTCGTCCACAACTGCAAAAGCAATTATTGCAGCTCCCTACATTTTACAGTAATGACTGTACACCAAGCTATACCATCGCAATTTTTAACTGCAATTAATCACTTTATGTACTATTATGAATGCATAATTGTCTGTCTGATATTTTTGGGATCAATAAACAAGTTGAAGTTGAAGTTGAAGAATCTCGTAAATTAAATATAGGCCTAGCACGAAATAGCCTACATTATAAATATCACGACAGAAAGGGCGTTCCATAGCGCTACTTCGCCAAACACTCATACATAAACTTGACGGACAGGTGAATATACTCACTGCTAATGCAATCATAGCTAACTTCAAGATATTCCTTTAGACCATAAAAGCAGGGACGAATGTTTTCATCAGAGATTTCAAACGCCCGAATGTCGCATGTATCTTTGCCAGAACATCGCTTATCCAGGATCGATAGAACATCGGCTGAACATCCTAGGTATCGTGGATCATCGCCAACGAGAGATTTGTGTGCGGCAACTTCCTCCGCCTGAATACATTTTCCAATGCGCATTCTTCCATAGATGGCGCTTCTCATGAAAATGACTTCGTTCTTTAGGCAACGAGGTTGAAAGTACTCTGATTGACAGTATTCTTCTACGCAGAAGATTAACAAAAGCTGGAGAACTCTAAATAACAAGCCTCGTTTAAAAAAAATATAAAAGTGACACACAGCACCGAGTTAAAAGTCAAAGCACATTAAATAGAAGAAAAAAAATTATGTATGCCAATGTCATTGTTGGCCTACACAGACAACCCTCGGAATGAAGTTTTTAACATCTTTTACTGGCAGAACAAATGAAAAACGAGAAGATAGAGATCGCGCTAAATGATCATTGTTGAATGAACGCTGAGACTAGCAGACAATTCTTTACACGGGAATAGCGCAACAATCTTCTAGCTCATTCCCCAACTTATCGCAACTTCCTCTATAGGGCCTACCTATATTTGCACCTATACCATCGTCACAGAACTTTGAAGTGTATAGACGAAAACCGGTTCTTGGTAGCTTAAAGACTAGTCAAAACATCGATCAAGTCATCGCCGAAACTCACCCCAAGAAATGCCACTGAACTACGTGTGAGACACCAACATTAACCTCCAATTTGCCTCAGTAAAAATATGTGTCTGCACTTCATTTATTTATTTTTACTTCCCGCATTTGCTATAGCGCCCCTTCAGGTCAACTACTCAGAGGCGCTCCCAACTACACTGCATCGGATTTACACGCGAAGACGCATGAGCAATTGCGAGTGAAGGACTTGCTCAAGACCCCTACGCGACGGCCTAATGTGGATTAGAACCTGGAACTTACAGGTCCAAGCTACCGAATCCACCACTACACCACCGAATCCCACAACTGCTAGATCTTAGATGATTATTAAGAACAGACGAGTTGTATGGACATTTTCCATAGAGCTTTCTACATACAAATTTCTCTGTTTCACTTTCAGTATCATTAATAGTAATGTAAAGAAATTTGTTGAAAACAACACAGTAGTTATAAAACAGTACCGGTAGTCAATTTAATTTTCTAGGGGTGCCCTATTGCCCTATGTGCGGACGCCATTGCGCTTTATAACCACTTTAGTCGAAGCACGTAGGCCTAATTGCGCATACGCCTACCTGATGGTCTTTTGATTTCACCAAACACAGATGCATGTAAACCGATCAACAAGCAAACGAATGAATTACTCGGAAGATTCTTCATTATAAGGAACATTAAAATAACCCGATTGTACTTTAAGACGCGTGTGTTTTGGTAGTAAAACTTTCAGCCTACGATTGCGTTACACGCAGTCCTTCACTGGCATCGACTAACAAGACTCACTCGATGAATATTCTTCAGAGTTTAACGATAATTGCCAAATTTTGAAGGAATTAAACCTTCCACTGCTTCATCATCAACAGTTCAAGCTTTCTTTGCTCTCACCGTCACACTTGTCTAGCGCAGTAATTTACAGAACCTACTGAGCCTACATAATTATGTGCGCCTGGGTGTGAAAATAGGTCAGGGATCGTCTCAAAGGTCTGTTATTTTAACAGGTCTCTCTATCGACAAATCATGCAGGGGGCACGCGTATGAAAAATATCGAATAAAATGTTTCAAATTAAAAAAAACAATCCAGAATGAGCATAAGCCCATGTTCGGAATTCGGAAGCGAGTGACTTATGTTTCTATAAAGTCAGTATTTAAAGGCACAACAGTAGAGAAAGACTCAGTCTTCGCGTTGCTATTGCGCTTATCAAGCGACTGGCTCCCTGATTAGTGATTACCACCTTCGACGCTCGTCTGCGATCCAAAATATTAAAAAACTTCAATGGACACAACTCATATACAACAGAATGGACCGTATTAACATCGCTTACTGGAAATATAAAGTTGATTTTCAGACACGGACTAAATAGTTAGAAGGGTAGCTGTAGGACATCAACGACAAGACAACAGTCGTTAACATGTCAGATAAGCCTATAGGCCTATGTTCATAATACGGTAATCCAGTCTTTCTTCAGAACTCACTCTTCCGTTGGACCATATAATATAGTAGGCCTATCTTTGTATATTATGAAAAATTGTCAAGCACGTGATGTAACTTTAACCATATGGAGTGTTTGTGGTTAGGTGGGTATGATACACCCCATAATTGTAATATATTTCTTTCACTGGGAAGTCGCGATACAAACCACATGACATACCGGTAATAGTCAGTCTAACTATAGTTCATAACCAATTATCAGATAGACTGGTGGATGTCGCTAGCAAATAACTGCTTCAATCGTTATTGAAATGGGCGGCCGCCGGCATTTAAACTAAAATTTAGTTCATTTGCCGCCCATTTCAATAACGATTGAAACAGTTATTTGTTAGCTTGTTATTTAATAACAAGCAATGTCCATCTATAATAGTAGGCCTACATGCATTTTTCGGTCCTCATTCATAGCATTACCAAACACATGGAGAGCCAATATTACAGGTGAAACTTCAAATGTTTTCATTCATCATTTGCCATTGAGTTTTCAGTGCAGGCAACTCACAGTCTCACACCGTATCAGTGTGCTAGTGGCACACTCGCTTGCTACACAAATTCATTAACGAAAAGAATCAGCTAAACCTGTTAATTATGCATATGAAAACTTACAAATTCCTATTAATATGCAATATTCTTTCAAAACTGTTTGTTAAAAAGCTACTGAAATTGGCATAAATTCATCATATTTCGCATACACAAAGGTAAACAAAAATAATCAAAGCTGATGCCATGAATTCCGTAGAAAATCGAACGTAGAATAGCTGTGGGTTTGTCACCTCCAAAGTGTTAAAAGCAGTGTAGGTGAATCAGTGTTTCTGTAAAAAGGATTAATTTTAAAAAAGTTACTTATTATGCCAAAAAGACGATTATAAATCAATTATCACATCAACACATTCAAAACATGAAATTACTCGCGGAGGTTTCTTTTCCTTCACTTATACAAGTGCGTCTCTAAGCTTTCGCACAATTAAGAAAACTTATAGTCATCTGAGTGCTGAGGCATGACTATAGTATGTAACACAAAGGTAGAAATTCTAGCTTAGAATAGTTTGCAATAGCTGTGCACGATTTGCTCCACGTACAAATATTCAGGCTTATTTAAGCCAAGTGAAAGTTCATCTATCAAAGCAGGCCTACGTCGAAGAGAAAAACGATAGCCTTTTTACTGTGCTAAATATTCTTTTTGTGCAAAATGTCAGAGTCCAACACGATGCTCAGTGCTGGTTGAGATTTTCTGATTATTATCGACAGCTTCGTTGAACTCATCCTGTCCAGCAAACACTGAATACGTTGGAACATGTTGAGCGTTCAACCCAACGAAATCATTTGCGGCACCAACAGGAATTCGATTGTTTGTATGTTGACTTCTGGCTGTATTGATGCTGTAGTTCAATGTCTTATATGCCTGCTTCTTCTTCGCTTCAACGTGAAATCTAAGCAGTTACAATTTCCTTGCACCGGTAAGCCAACATTTGGAAACTGTAATGAATTTACTCAACATTAATTTTGCAGAGTCTAACGAATACTAAAGAGCAGTTAACTAATTTCCATCAATGGACGAAAATTATCAGCTACGATCCAATAAAAAATTTGTTGATGAAGCATTTTTGATCGCTGTGAATAGAAGCACCTTAGAGTATTAATATTGTTATGATGACACCGGTGAAGCGTTAGGTTCTACGTAGGCATCATTGGGCAAAACTCCGAACTCCGGTCCCAAATTATTTCGCATGGCTTATCACATAGATATGCTTCTCCAATGCTTTCTTACTCACCCTCATATACAATGACGTCATTATTGAGGCCATTTTGGTTACCAGTACATTCTGAGTACATTTATCCCGCTTCTTGTTTTGGTCTGATGATTTTCATCTGTCATCCCACTTCGTGGTTTGTTATCAATATTTTCATCTGTGACTAAAATACTAATCGCCGCTGAAGTTACAATAAAAATCTTCAGACTAAAACAGGGTAATCCCGCAGTTTAGCGTCGTTAATTACCGCATGCTTGATAAATGGAAGCTGGATTGATGATTTTCATTCATGTATTTCAACATGCATCCAGCTTCCATTTCTCAAGCGATGTGCTGAGGTTGTTAAATATTATTGGCTCACCGGCAAATGGTGAATAGAAGCTGGATGAAGGTTCCTTATAGGTGAAATAGAAGCTGGATTGACAAAAGTAACGCTTGAGAACTGGAAGCCGGATTAATGATACATCGCTTGAGAAATGGAAGCTGGATGCATGTTGAAATACATGAATGAAAATCATCAATCCAGCTTCCATTTATCAACCATGCGGTAATCCCTTAGAAGAAAAGAAATTAATGACGCTAAACTGCGACCCCAAAACAGGAAGCGGGATGATTTTTCTGATTTTTTTAGTGCAATAAACGTTTTCAGCAGTTATCTACAAATGCTGTGAAGTGACGGTAATACAAATGCTGTGAAATAATTTGGGACCGGAGTTCGGAGTTTTGCCCATCATTGACTGGCTGTTCACTGTGCAATGGCCGCGCACGTATTATCGGCCAAGTGGGTGTGTTTCTGCGTCAATCAGCATCTCGTTAATCCTTAATGTGTATCAACACGCGAGCGAGTGATAAGCTATAATTTTTTTGCAATTTCCAGATTACTATAGCTCAGAGTAAAAAGTTGCCTGTTATGTCACGGGGACGTTCAGCGTCAACGCAGACGTGTGTTTACTTTAAAGTAGGCTACGGCAAAAAAGTTTTTTACGTTAACTTCGTTAAGCCTCTAATCATTGAATCCGTTTAACACTTCAAAGACCAACTGCACTGGTTTCATTCCCAGAATTAACACGCTGCTAGAGTGAAATTCGAATGGGAGGATTTAGTGTTTCATCTAGAAAAGGTTTAGACATGCCTCATCAACACATAAAACTATAATGTAATGTCTGTAGGTGTGTTATGTTTGGTTACGATAATGACCGTTAGGCCTGTGCCACGAGGTATGACCAATATTATAGCGCAATTTTGGTTGAGGATCATCCCCCGAGAGTAAGAATAGTATGAAAAATTATTTCGTTTTAATCAAAAAGGCAAACTAAATAATCTCAATTGCATGCATTTGTACGAAATTTCTCGGCAGTTGAGTAAATTTGACCTTATGTCACGCAGAACCGTGTAGCCGAAAGGAACAACAAAATGCTACAAGCCAATGGTTTAAAACTGTGTTGCTCGTAACCACTATTGAATACAATTGATGTTACCTTGGTGAGCTTACCTTCTTAAGCACACAACGCCTATGCAGACGATTGCCAGACAAATTGCCAGTGTGCATCCAACGATAGCAACCATCGCCAGAACTTAGAAACAAACAAAAGAACTAGATATGAAGAAAATATATTAGCACTAGACAAATAAACTATTAGCAAATCAGACCACGAAATTAAACAAGCCGCAAATAAAGTCAACCAAGATCGAAAAGTTTAACAAAACTTAGGTTCAGTTTACAATTCGAAGACATAATCTACAAGAAAATAGAAACTTTGCTAAATTTTTATAAGATTCTTCTTAGAATTACAAATGTGTATCTCAATCAATACAATAGAACAGAGACAAATTTGACAAAGAAGCAAACGGTTAAGAATTCACCACCTGAGAATATGATAACGTTGCGATCTACCAACACTCTAGGGTTTAGGCTTGCACATTTCTTCGCTGGTTGTATAAAAAACAATTCAATCGGCGGAATTTGTGCAAGGATATAACTTTTCTATTTAAAACCGTAGTCTTGCTGTAATAATAATAAAAAAATTACAATTGCGCATAATGATACTGATCTCAAAGCCAATCAATTTTAAACGTACCTTGCTCGTCACGTGACATGTTACCCTCTTGCTTTGACGTTATGGCTGACTTTTGAATTGGTACATCTGCAGCAAATATGAAAACTGGTCGCTAAAACGATATAGTGCGTGTTATCATTGCATACCAGTATTAAAAGACTTGCATGGATACATGCAAACATACAACACATATCTGCATAGTCACCTACAAATGACGGGCACATAAACATGCATACCTGCATAAACATATTGTAATTCATAAACATATTGTAATTCACAAACATGCGCGAAAGAATAAGTAGGCCTAAAATACTGACCATGAGAGCAGTTTCCCAAAACTCCGATCCATTTTCCTCCACTGCAACTTAGATGCCACGTTTGACGACTGGAATAGCAACCAATCGTAATCGTATTATCCTTTCGTTTTAACCAAGCATCTTCTGGAGGAATAACATCTGAACATCCAACGGCTAAAACACAAAGAAATAATCATGCTTCATGTTCATTAACAGTGACTTGTCTAACAGGGTGACTTTACTACACGATTAAAGATGTTTGAAAATATTAGGCTACATCTATAACATGTTAATGTGTTCCTATGGCATGTTCTATGACTTTCCACTTGCACCAAAATTTAACTGGCGGCAGAATAAGGAACGCACGTAGGATAGGTATAAAGCATTCCAATTAGTTTGCAAATTATTGGATCATGTCGTACAAAACGGTTTCACATTAGAAGACGACATATTAAAAATGGTTTTCTGCATTCCTTTATAATGCGATGAATAGAAAGTCACAAATCCTGTTCTATAACCTTCAATCTTGATGAGAAAAGAGTTGACTGCATCATTGGAATCTGTAGGAGAAGAAGAATCGAGAAGTATCATCACTGAATTGCTAGTCGATAAATAAATCGAGTTCTCCCGTTCATTGGTTCTGCCACAGATCGATGTATTTCTCTTCGCAGCTCTGTCCACAATGACGCCATAGTTTCGGCATGACGTCATCTTACTTTCATCCGAATCTGATGCAGTGAAGTCAAGAAGACTGATGCTGATCTTCTGACCAACAGGTGATTCTATAATCCATGGCTGAGATTTCGTTCCACATGTGTTCATGGAATCAGATGCAACCATCACATGAACTGCGTTCTTTGAAGCAGTAACGGCACATGACCGTTTCTCGTCCACAGCTGCAAAAAACAATAAGTGCAATAAGTTTTAGCATTAAGAGGCAATAAGTTTAGCAATTTAAATTTATTCATGTTTACTTCAGTTGTCATCTTTATTGAATAACCAAGGATCGAATCGATAATCAACATCATTTAGCTTCAGAAAGCATTGTCATCTGCATAAAGGTTAATGATTTCATTGATTATTCTTCCGCTTGCAAAGTTAGTCAAAAACTTGACATAATTCTTCTATATGCGGTGATCTGAAGAAATGCGAACCTGTAACTTCCCAAACTGATATCTGAATCAGTTTGTTCAGCTTCTATAAAATTATGTCTAGAAAAACTGAGTTCGGATTCGAGGTTTTATGTGTCTGGAATCACTTTATTGAATCGGAGCATGAACTAGGCCTATAGTCTATAGATATAAGCTTATCATAGATATCACAAGAGAGAAAAGTGCATTTCATAAAATTATTTTGCCAAACACCTCACATAAACTCGTCAGTGAGGAGAATAATTATTATAGGCCTATAGGCTACTTACTGCTAATACAATCGTAGCTAGCTTCAAGATATTCCTTTAGACCATAAAAGCAAGGACGGATGTTTTCATCTGAGATCTCAATTACACGAACGTCGCATGTATCTTTGCCAGAACATTTCTTATCCAGTATCTGTAAAACATCGGCTGAACATCCGAGGTAACGTGGATCATCGCCTACGTGAGTTTTATGTGCGTTAACTTCCTCCGCCTGAATACATTTTCCAATGCGCATTCTTCCAAAGACGGCGCTTCTCATGAAAATGACTTCGTTCTTTAGGCAACGAGGTTGAAAGTATTCTGATTGACAGTATTCTTCTACATAAACAATTTAAAAAATTTGCAAAAATTATATTGAACTGAAGATAGAGATCGTTAATTTGTAAGTGCTACTAGAGTTGAACGAAAGCTAGAACGAATGATATGATATTCACCGAAAATAATAATCGTGAAACAACGATGTGTATGAGAACATTGACTTCAATTGGCATTGGTAAGATGGAGTCGTGATTGCTTTGCAGCATGTCGATTGTGGGTGCAAAATTAAATTTGTTTGCTTAATAATTGCAAAGCCTATTGTAACTGAGGTTCATGGTAAAATTATTAGGACTACACTTAGCCGTCTATTTCTCTAGTCCAGAGCTGCCCAGCATGAGGAGTGATTTCAAGTGGCCCGCTTTATCATGCTAAATTTCTTCACTTCATGTAGGCCTATTATAAAGTAAAGGACAAAGTCGGTGGTCGAACTGAACGTTTGTTTTATTGACATTGCAACGGTTGTTGGGTACTTGCCTGGACAGCTTTCCAGAATGGGTCAATGAGAAGAGAAGCTAGACAAATATAGTTTTCTATTCCTGGGTTTAGGTTCCCGTATAGTCTATCAGGAGATTGACACACTATTATTCTCTGGTTTTACAGTATCAACTTTTATTCCTGCACTCAACTAAGCTGACCTCGCATACCATGCTAAGCTGTTCACTTCTAGCCAATTCCTCCGGTCTATGTAGTGCACACTGCAAAGAGTACCAGCACGTCTATAAGACTAGCGGCTGCGACAGTTCCCTTCGATAGACAGTCCAGTTCTAGTCTTGATGGTTGGAGGGAAAGAATAGAAGAACAAATGGACACCAGGGCCGGTGAGTGGCGATGTCTTGGGCTCTTTCTCGACCAACGACTATGCTTGCTCTCTAGACCGAAACTCTGTCTTCAGCGGCTCTTTGTAATAGCCAGGGTATCCTTAGGCACAGGCAAAGCAGGCAGTTGCCGGGGCGCCACTTGGGGGAGGGCGCCATTTTCACCAGGATGCTTAGACAAGAATCGGTTCTTGACAGCAGCTGCTTATAAGTCAAAGCATCGATCGAGTTTTCGCAGAAACTCACTCCAATAAATAAAAAAGTTATTAAAAAGTTATAAAACAACGTGAAGACAGCAACACTAACCACCAATTTGACTCAGAAAAAGTTAGTCTACATTTTAGTCACATCCTTAAGGCAGGCCTACTTACATGTATGTCCTCAAGCTTATACAGTATACACACACCTTTTAGACCACTTTATGCTGGACACGTAATTAAGCGTACGCCTACCTGATGGTTTCTTGATTTCACCAAACACGGATGCATATAAACCAATCAGCAAGCACGTGAATGAATTACTCAGAAGATTCTTCATTGTAAGTAACATTAAAACATCCCGATTGCACTTAAAGACGCTCAGCAAAACTTTCAGCCAACGATTGCGTTACATGCAGTCCTTCACTGGCATCGACTAACAAGACTCACTCGATGAATATATTTCAGAGTTTAACGATTGTGAAAAATTTGCAGGAATTAAACCTTGCACTGCTTCATCATCAACAGTTCAAGCTTTCTTTGCTATCACCGTCACACTTGTCTAGCGCAGTAATTTACAGAACCTACTGAGCATTGCCTCTCTACGCTTGGGTGTGAAAATGGGTCAGGGACCGTCTCAAACGTTTGTATTCCAATAGGTCTCTATATAGGCATGCAGGACACGCAACATTCAATATGATGCATATAATTTATGCTAAACGGACGAATATAAATCTACTATCACACCAATACAATTACAACATGAAATTAGTTCGCGATGTTTCTTTTCATGCACTTAAAACTGCGTCTCTAAGTTGCTGCAAATTATAGTTATCTGAATGCAGATGCATAGCCTACAGTCGGTTACGCACGGGTAGAGACTGCAGCTTAAAACAGTTTGAAATCACGCATGCTCTGTGTACAAATATTGACTTAAGCGAAATGAAAGTTCATCTGTTGAATTACGTAGGCCTAAAAGAGAGAAAACCATGGCCTTTTCCTGTGCAAAATGTCAGAGTCCAACACAATGTTCAGTGCTGGCTGAGATTTTCTGATTATTATCGACAGCTTCGTTGAACTCATCCTGTCCAGCAAACACTGAATACGTTGGAACATGTTGAGTGTTCAACCCAACGAAATCATTTGCGGCACCAACAGGAATTCGATTGTTTGTATGTTGACTTCTGGCTGTATTGATGCTGTAGTTCAATGTCTTATATGCCTGCTTCTTCTTCGCTTCAACGTGAAATCTAGAAAACATCATCGCGAGGTCAGTCGTATGACAATCAACAGAAAAGAATATCACTCTATTTAAACATATATGATGCATTTCTCTGTGGGAACCTCTCCATTAGCGTTTAGTTGTGACCATATTTCATATTATGTAACGACAAGAGTAAGCTTATCCCATGGTAGGTCAGTTAGAATATTAAATGGACATTTTTAAAGAGTGAAATGACTTGAAAATTTTGCGCTGACGGATCTAAACAGGATCAACCACACAGCGTTCGTTGAAGGCATAACTCCAGGATATTTTTGGTAGCTCCACCGACTTTCGAGACCAGCGGCTAGCATTGCGTGGTTCATCCTCTATGTACAAGTGCCTTGACGGCTGAAGTTGACGCAGAATCGGGTTAAGCGTGTCTCGCATGTAAATAAAAGCATGCAACAAATCCAACAGATTTGTCACATATTTTATACAACTGACGAAGACTGACATGTAAGTAGAATTTTTAGATCCTAAGAATGCACGCAAGGTAGGCGCGCTAACAAAATTATATAGGCCATATAATTATAGTGGCACAAGAGCGTCAAGATCTTCTGTCATCTTTCCCTCACAACTTCTGCATTTTCTCATATCAAATCCCTTTTTAGGGTCACTCACACTTTGTGCGCTTCTGAAAAGATCTTGCTGAAAGAAGCGTTTTTAAATGGTTAAATACAAAGCAATACAAAGAATGAGCAGCGTCATCAATAATAATACTATTAGGCCTAATTTTCGTTTATTCAAACAAAACTTCTAGAAATAAAACCTAATGCTGATCCAGTATGCATAAACTTCCTTAGAGATAGGTGTACGGCTGTTTGTTTGGCATGTGCATTGTAACCTTGTAACTGCTTGCATGACGGGTTCTATCTTGCGCAGACACTAGCACTGTTTTGCGACTGGCATGTCATTAACCGTGTGCCGTTCATATAACGCTTCTGAGAAACTTAAAATAAACAGAACTTAAAATAAACAGAACTTAAAATAAACAGAAGTCAGATGACAATGTGATGGGCGAGGTGACGACTGCCACTCTGTTAAATTCGACTGCTGCAACAACCTGTAGGCATCCGTTGATGCTATTACTTGTACTCATACTGCGCTGAGTCAGCTGGAATTAGTGATAAACCCGGATATATGTAGCCTACAGTAAACTGTCCACCATTCCTAACTGTTGAAATGGATTTGATATTGAAAATGTGGGACATGACCTGACGAGATACAATTCGATCCAATTTTTTCTGTATAACTTTGCTTTCGTCATGTATAACTTACCGTCGTAAGCAGACAGCGCCTATGCAGACGATTGCCAGACAAATTGCCAGGGTACATCCAACGATAGCAACCATCGCTAAAACTAAACCACATACCAGAAATAGTTACTATAGGAGCTAATGAAAAGGTTTGTTATCCAACGGCAACAAAAAGTTTGTGAAAGAGTGAGCAAAAAGTCTGCACTTAGGACTTTTACTAATAGACCTTTTCCTTCTTCTTCTACTCTCAATATTTTGGTAGAATTATCTGTAAAGGACTTGCGCAATTCTAAATACAATATTTGAATAAGAGTTGGGTTCTTTTGACAACTAAAGTCATCAGATTTACAGTTCAAAGTGAGAGGACTATACCTTGTTCTTCACTGGAAATTTTAGCATCAGGTTCAGCTTCAACGGCTGAATTATGGACTGCAACATCTGTAAGAAATGAAAAATTGCCAACCGCTAATGCATAGAAACGTGAACGGGCCATTCCACGGTATTGCAGTCCTCGAGAGGTCAATAAAAAATATCAGAAGTTCAAGTTGTTAATAATTTCTGTGATAGCTATATGGTTCTAGTATAAGATTCCAAAAGGGTTTTCAATTTGCGCTTAGGATTTTGTGTCGGCCTTGCTTCAAAGTGGCAATTTTGATATTTTTGCGTCACGGACTCTACATGCAATTTCCAAGGGGTAAATTTTTAACGCAAATCCAATGTTGAATATTTTCAGCTGGACATCATGACCATGGTGAGGGTATGTGATAAATACTATGTGATCACAAATGCACCACATCCTGAGTCTGGGTTTGCTCGAGCAAAACACGACTTGTAGAGTCCGTGACATTTTAGGGCTTCTAATTTATTTCTCAGGCATTTCAAATTGAACAGCGAACTTGTTATTTCCATTGCTCTAATTCCCCATTGCAGGCTACTCAATTAACATAAATTACTTTTCCTACTATTGCCTTAAAAAAATTATGTGAAGTTTAATATTGTCACGGACTCTACAAAAGTGTCACGGACTCTACTAGAAAAAAATTCAGTTGACTGAACTGATTGGTATTGTTACAAATATTCCTGCAATTATGCATGAAATGTAAACATCACGCTTGTATCTTGTAGCAATGATTATATTTTATTTTATTTTATTTATTTTTTTATTTTTTTTATTTTTTTAAAATTTTATTTTTTTAATTTTTTTAATTATTTTTTTTAAAATTTTATGGATTTTTAACAATTATAGAAATTGCATATTAATGTATACCATAGTTATTGTCATAACAAAATTTCTTCTGGTTGAGCAGGTGACTGAAGCAAGACTGCTGAGGGCTATTCGCAAATCTGTTTCATCTTCGATCTCTACCTCCATTGTCCACGCCTTCGTCTGTTCTCGGATTGACTATTGTAATTCTGTCTTTGCTGGCCTCCCTAAGGTTCGGCTAGCTCCCCTACAGTCTGTACTCAATGCTGCTGCGAGGCTCATTGCCCGTCTTCCTCGATTCTAACACATATCTACATTCATGGCTGAACAACTTCACTGGCTTCCACTCTCAGCTCGCATACAATTTTCAAAGTTCTAAGTTTAGTTCTCAAGTCTCAACGAGGCCTTGCTCCGACGTATCTTTGTGATCTCATACTTCGCCCCATTTCGGCCACTTCGCTGCGTCCTCTTAGGTCCTCAGATCGGCTCGACCTCTTTGTTCCTCGCGTCAGGACCGCCATGGCTCAATCCAGATCATTTGCCTGCATAGGTCCCTCCCTATGGAATGGTCTTCTCCCATCCGTTCGCTCTGCCATCCTCTTTGGTAGTCTTTCGTCATCTTTCTCTTGTCTAAAGACCTGCCTTTTCTCTCGGAGTTGCACGCACTTTTGAAGTTCTCGACCCTGTAGCTAATGTAACAGAGTAATCTTATAGCGCAGCGACTTATTAATCATTGAGCGCCTCAACATTGCTGATTAGATGTTGCAGACGTTCTATTAAAATGTTTGTGACAATAAAAGTTCACCAAATTTTTCAATTTTAGCTGATTAGATGTTGCAGACGTTCTATTAAAATGTTTGTGACAATAAAAGTTCACCAAATTTTTCAATTTTAGCTCTGAAACGTCCTGCGACACCTTGCAAGCATTGAAGTGATAAAAGTCATTGGTATAAATTAATTGCTTTCATGAATATTAATCAGTTTCTGTTACGATCCATAACCGTAGAGTCCGCGACGTAGAGTCCGTGACGCATAGTGTCTACATTAAGTGAATGCTTGACATCAGTACTTATCATGATAAAGAAATCCAATTATGACTATATCAACAGCAATGGCTGGCAATTCTAGGATAATGTTTCAAAAGATTGTGTGTGTAGTAATTTCACAGAAAATCAAGATAGTTTAGTGAATGAAAAATTTGATGGAACTTTTCTGTAGAGTCCGTGACGCATACTTATTAATTCACCAGAAATGATACATAAAAGCCAGCAAAGTCTAACTAATATCAAACTAATCTATGATTGAAGCGGCATCTGGGAAAAATACTTAAATAATTTAAACGATAATCACTTCTCTGTATGAAGGGCTCAAATTCTCCGAAATGTAGAGTCCGTGACATTTTGAATACCGTGGAATGGCCCGAACGCTAAGGTAGCAACAGCTTCATCTCGAGTCTTATGGAAACTCTTTAGAAACATTAAATCACGGACGAAGAACTTCGAGTCCTAAGAGTAGTCCCAGACTATACGACGACTCGACGAGAATGTTCATTCTAAACCCTCGCTTAAGGTTTACATTCACATTATTACATAGCCTACTATGTGAACCTAATTGCGTTTGTGATCGTTCATACACGACGCCTTACCCATGATTTTCCAGGTTAATAAACTTGTTAACCTGTGAATAATTTATGTAACCATTTCGACAGAAAGTTGCTAATGCACAAATTGGAAACATATTTGGGTTAAGCAAACTACACAGGCCTATTGGTCATTAGAGCTCAAAAATGAAACCTCTAAGACGGTGCAATATGATCCTCTTAGAATCAATAATAAATAGAATTGTTTGGCAATTGGTTTGACTTCTTTGCAGGGACTTTTTCTAAAGAACGACTAAATGGAGAAAGATCAGTTTAAATGAACGGATACTTTTTCATCATTTTAATGCATTTAGAAATTTTCAACATGTACGCAATATGGACCATAAGTTTAATTAGAATGAGCGAACACAACCTACAATGTTCTAAGAGGTAATAAATCTGAATTTTAACCATGAGAACAGTTTCCCAACACTCCGATCCATTTTCCTTCAACACAACTTAGATGCCACGTTTGACGACTGGAATAGCAACCAATCGTAATCGTATCATCTTTTCGTTTTAACCAAGCATCTTCTGGAGGAATAACATCTGAACATCCGACAGCTAATAGGTGCAAAAAACACATAATGTGTGTATAAAGATCTAGATGTTATGCTTTTAATTCATTCACAGTAGTTGTCAACTTAGAAGAGGTTTATTTGTGCATGCCTAAAGGTAGGCCTGTACATAATATAATTTATTTTATCTTGTTTACTCTAGAAGCGCACTCTTTCGAGTGAAAGCGGTGATCGCAAACCTACGCTATTGCCCCTTTGGGCCTCTTTAACATTTCCCACAATGCTAAAAGCTCATTAGTTCAAGACTTTCTTCGAATCTCAAGACAACGTGGTCTTCATTGACCTTGTTCTGTTTAACATGGCGTGTTTAATTTTTGTATAAATTTCTGAAGCAACAATATTAAGAGTAGGTACCCGGTATACAGGTCGATTTGTCGATGCATTGATCAGAAAAATGATTATTTTTGCCACCTCTGTGATCAGGGACTGAAAATTATAGTTATTGACTCAGTGGTTGATGGAAACCGACGCGAAATTATTGTTATAATAAAGCCTACACACTCACAAAATAACGCATCAATTTTGTTCCAAACCTTCAATCTTGACCAGAAAGGATTTGATTACATCCTTTGAATCCGCAAAAGAAGAAGAATGGAGAAACATCATCACTGAATTGCTTGTCGATAAATATATTGAGGTCTCTTTCACACCAGCTCTTCCACAGATCGATGTATTTCTCTTCGCAGCTCTGTCCACAATGACGCCATAGTTGCGGCATGATATCGTCATCTTACTTTCAACCGAATCTGATGCAGTGAAGTCAAGAAGACTGATGCTGATCTTCTGACCAACAGGTGATTCTATCATCCATGGCTGAGATTTCGTTCCACATGTGTTCATGGAATCAGATGCAACCATCACATGAACTGCGTTCTTTGAAGCAGTTACGGCACACGACCGTTTCTCGTCGACAACTGCAAAAAGCAATTAGTCTAGCCTATTACAACTTCACAAGCATTAAATTAACCGTATTATTTCAATCATTATCTTGTCTGGATGACCAGGAATCGATACTCAACAACAAATAACTTCGGATTGAATTGTCGTTGCATAAAGGTTAACGACTTTAACCAATGCTTCTGCATGTGTTAGGCCTACAGTTGAAGTTTGCGCATTCCTTGAAAAACTGAGTCTACTATTAGCCTATCTAATCACAAATTAGAATTGGGTGTCCTCCAAAATAAAAAATTATATTCGAAAAAGTATACAAAACATTCAACGTGGCACATGTGTTCTTGCGGTATGGTATTTTGCTCTAACAAATTCTTATATATAAATTTTTTTAGATGATCACTTGATGTATATCCAGCTATCATCCGCATATTATGTAGGCCTAAGGCCCTATGCTTTTGATCTGAGCAAGAGAGAATTAAAATAGTCCAAAATTAACGATTGTGCAATTGCGAACAGACGAACCCAGTTGGTTCCAATAATTTGTGAGTTTGAATTAGAAGTCTAGCTGTTTGAATGTTTTTTCTACTAGGACATGAACTATATCTTTAATGCAACATTAGGTCAAAAGTGACTTAGGCGTATTGCATGAACTTTCATTTAGCAAAATATTCTTACTGCTGATGCAATCGTAGCTAGCTTCAAGATATTCTTTTAAGCCAGGTAAACAAGGATGGATGTTTTCATCCGAGATTTCCAATACTCGAACGTCGCATGTGACCTTGCCAGAACATGTCTTATCCAGTATCGGTAGCACATCGGCTGAACAGCCGAGGTATCTTGGATCATCGCCTACGTGGGTTTTATGTGTGGCGACTTCCTCCGCCTGAATACATTTTCCAATGCGCATTCTTCCATAGACGGCTGTTCTCATGAAAATGACTTCGTTCTTTAAGCAGCGAGGTTGAAAGTATTCTGAATGACAGAACTCTTCTACATAAAAGATTAAAAAGTTGCGAATTACGTCAAACGAAATAACGAGATCATGCCAGGTGCAAATAGTTTAAATGCTGTGACTCATCAAAACATACGATAATTAAACATAGCCTACATTTCCATCATTATATAATGTGAGAAAGATGCAAATTTAATTGCAGTGTTTTTATTCTTGATTTAAATGCATAGGAATTTAGCTATAGTTCAGCATCAATTAATCAATTGACAAGCATTTTAAAGTACGGTAAGATAACAAAGCCTAAATTTTAGGGGATGGTGAAGCTGCTTATAGGCCCACCGTAAATTGAATAGGCGTGAACCAAAGAGGTTTAGTTAATAAAATTTGAATGAGTGGCTGTCGCTTAGTTGTTTTGATCTGAACATTTGTCTCAGATAATGATCCTTGCCAATTGCTCATAGTAAAATATTTTGCGTTGAAGAAGAAATACGCCGTTCGAAAAGCAATTCGCATGAAGGTCGAAGTTCACATCAGCCTGGAATTATCGGGATTGCTGTGAACTTATACACATACGTAGTACGTGCATTCATACATTCATGCATACATACATGCACACAAACAAACAAACATACATACATAAACAAACATACATACATACATACAAACATACATACATACATAGTACATGCATACATACATACATGTACATACATTCATACATTCATGCATACATACATGCATACATACAAACATACATGTATGCATACATGCATACTTACATACATACATACGTATATACATACATACACACACACATACATACATACATACATACATGCTTACGTACGTATGTGCATACATACCTACACACATGCATCATAGACACACATTCACGCATGCTATGATAGGTTTATATACATACGTCATACAGACATACATATATGCATAATTGCACATGTATATATACATGTACAAATTGTAGGACTACATGTACATACCATTAAGCATGCATATGTACATTGTAATGCCTTTTAATAGGAAATGCATTTATGCTAACTGCATTTGCCATTTTGCCTGAAACCAGAGACAATTTAGACTAAGGACTTGTTCATGACAGATTATTATATGACAAAACAGCGATTAGGCGGAGCTTTTCCAGGAAGTGTTATTCATGTACTTATAATTATAGGGTAGGCCTAGCTATTAAAGTCTTTCTAACTAAGTTCGTGTGACTTTTAGGCTTCTCCAGGTAGCCTACACCGTCAGCTACGGCATTACGTTTATTCATGTGAAGGACCAAAGTGACTGCATAAACCGATATCTGAAAATTAATAAATTCATTTGCCACACTGAGTTTATACATACCTGGCACTTTACTGATTTCACCAAACACTGTAGGATACAGACACAACAGCAAGCATACCAATGAAGTAGGCGTACTCTGAATATTCTTCATTGCAAATAGTGTTGTGTGAGCCCAATATAGAGTTTACAATTCAAAACCCGCTTGTTTTTCCGAGTAAAGCGCTCAACCTGCGATTGCGTTAGATAGTAGTCGCTTTAACTGCATGGCACAAACAACTTCGGAATAAAATTCAAAGTTCTATGATTTTTCGGTATACGATTAGAATCAAACATTTCGCTTCTTCATCATCAACAGTAACTGTTAGAGCTTTCTTTACTCTTAACGTCACACTTCTCAAGCGTAGTAATTTGCAGAAATTACGGAACATTGCGTCTGCGCGCCTATAGGTATTTAAATGGGTCAGGGACCGTCTCAAATATCTTTGAGCTGATATGTCCTACGTGGAATCTCACAGAACTCGCTTAAGGAAAATCACGTAATACAAAATTTTAAGCATAAATCTATTTTCAATGAGTTTAAGTTTACATGTATTTTATGCTGCTAATTGTAGGCCTATTCTACTCTGGCCCTATTTTAATATGGTCCTATTTCATCTTCCGTTTGATATCTCTGTTGCAGTACTTTTATACGCTTTCATGACTTCGACTGCTTTAATAAAATGGAATGACATTATTTTGCAACATTCTATTATCGCAATAATACATTTCTATTTGAATATCGCATGTTATATGTCGAATTACTTTGATCATTCTCTTGGTCTTTGACGCGAAATAAGAAAATCGTTCACTGATTAAAGCTCACGACACCTGACAGCGCACGGCGCGTTTATTTCTTTGAGAACTTACTGTTTGGTTATGTAATAGTCTCTGTAAAGACAACAGAATTACTGCCGGTGATATAACAATGAATCAGTGGTGTAATAGGTCTGCAATATAGGCCTGCGCTTTGTCATCCTGCACTTGTCCATGTAGGCCTATGCTCTACGAATCCTGCGTTCGCACAGTATCGTGACCATTTGCTAAAAAGTCAAGAGAATCGAGAACCGTTTGCAACTTTCGACCGCGAGCGCATGGACATAAACTGCCACAGAAGAATGGCTGCAATATTATTGCATACCATAGCTCGTGTGTATGAACGCGAAGGCCACTAAGACTGATGAAAAGGTCTCGGGAGGGTCAAGCGGTGGGTCCTTGGCTGGCCCCGTCTCCCTGAATTGTCTCTTAACAGTTCCGTTACGTGTTATAACGTTGCGGCTGCGCCACAGTAAATTGAAAATAATAAATTTTATTATATTCAATAAACGGATATTGGTTGAATCATTGATTCACTAAATTTTTATGGATGCATTTCAACGCATGACAATGAATTATAAATTGCCCAACCAGTCATTTCAACATTTCATATCATCCTTAACAGTTCTTTTGAATCAATTTAGGCCTACACACAAACACAATTACAACATAGGAAAAAGTTAGTAACCTGTGTCTTTTTATGCGCTCTCTAAGATTCATGAAAGTAGATTAACCCAATTTTAGTGGCATATTGTTTGTCACAAAAGTAAAGACTGCAGCTGTTATCATCCATTAATACATGCACTAGTACACTATTTTGTTCCATGTACAAATATTTACTTAAGCGAAATGAAGGTTCGACTATCGAGCTACGTAGAAGATAAAAAATGAAAGCCTTTTCCTGTGCTTAATGTCAGAGTCCAACGCGATGTTCATTGCTGGTTGGTAGTTTCTGATTATTATCGACAGCTTCGTTGAACTCATCCTGTCCATCAAACACTGAATACGTTGGAACATGTTGAGCGTTCAACCCAACGAAATCATTTGCCGCATCAACAGGAATTCGGTTGTTTGTATGTTGACTTCTGGCTGTATTGATGCTGTAGTTCAATGTCTTGTATGCCTGCTTCTTCTTCGCTTCAACGTGAAATCTAGAAAACATTAATAAACACGAATAAAACTCTACTGATGCATACCATTATGTATTTCCTTTTAGGATCTTCCCATTGGCGTTAAGTGGTGACCATATTTGATATTTATAACGACGACAGTATCCAAGGTAAGTTGGAATATGCATTGAATTTTTTTTAAAGAGCTTGAGATGATTTGGTAATTTTTTCGTTTACGGATTAAAACAGGATAAAGAACACGGCGTTAGTTGAAATGGCGAATCTTGAGACATGAAAGCAGAACTCCAGGATGCTGTTTGGAGCCTCTTCGACTTTCGAGACCCGCAGCATTTGGCCTATAGAACTATATCATAGGAATGAATGCGTCGCAGATGAACCATAATAGTCGATATGCTTCATCTGCTACGCACTTATTCCTGTGCCTTGGCACGGAATAGCTACATCGTATGTAGGTTAATTAAATACACGCACAAACTCATGCAGTCTGGCACACTGTAGACTATGTGCAACCGTTGAAGACTGAATGCTACTGGCATATTACTACCTTCGGGAAACGAGATGGCTGCAGTGTTGAAGCCATAGTAAGTCTATATACCAGCGGTTCTCAACCTTTTTTGTGCGGCGACCCCTTGGTAACATTTCGAAAGTTGTGACGACCCCCAACAACAAAATTTATCGAGTCGCCTCTATCACTACATTTTTTCTATCATTGTCCATTGTAATGCATTTTGACTTCATAATTTGAAACTGCTGTTAGTAAGGCCGTAGCCTCAGTTTTGGGTGTTTGAACACCCCCGAAATGTAAAAAGTATAAAAATAGAATGCATTTATTAGCACATGATGCAAAAACCGTGAAATAAAACCAAGAAAACTCCCCACAAAATGAAAAAATGGGGGAAAGAATGAATTGATTTCGGTCGAATGACTAATAAAAGGGTGATAAGTTTTTTTGGACGGAAAATTTGTGACATTTTCTGAAGATATCGGTGAAATTTCAGCAGCTGCCCCACATCTTGCTGCAGGAAATCACCAGACTCTTCGTCGCAGGTGTGCCTTCTTTTGAATCTCCACACTGCAATTGTAGCAGATTAGTCCGTCATTTTAGCGAAATTGCTCATCATTTCAGTGCTGAGACATTGTTAAAGACTTCCAAAGTGTCCTTCCCATTGTCTAACATTTTTACATTTCCACACCTCAATTGTCGCATTTAGGTATAAAGCTGTCATCTCTAAAAAATCTCATGATTTCAGTGCTGAGAGACATGGTTAAAAGGCCATTAACATTGTTCAATTTTTTAAAATTTGTACTCTTAATGGTAGCACTTTAAGCTCTCATCTTAACAAAAATTGCTCACTATGAATAAAGAGCGGATAACGCTGTAAAAATAATTATACATCTATGAAATATAGACTATCTGAAATGTTGGGGGGGGGGATATAAGTCTCCACAACAAATTTCGGGAGACCGTTGACTTTGGGAGATTGGGGATCCTCTGTCTCCCAACGTCTCCGTTCAAGTATACAGGCCTCGCCACCAGTAGCTGACAGCATAGATTCTTTGAGCAATCAGGATAATGTTTTCTTTTTAGATAATTGGTCAGAGTGGAATTTACATTTGAAAACTGAAATGGCAAAAATAAGATTAGCTGATGCAATCTCAAAAATAAATCATATCAAAGTATTTTCAAAAATTAGTTAGTAGGCTACAGTAGACAGTAGAGAATGTGCTATTACATGTGTACATATTTTGCAAATTTCTGAAGGGTTCAGGCGACCCCTGGCAAATCGTCAGGCGACCCCCGCGGGGGTCGCGACCCACAGGTTGAGAACCGCTGCTATATACACAAATTATAGTTGCTTAAGTGTATCAAGATTACAATATAAATAACATCACCAAACTAGATCTGGCTTGCTTTGCAAAGCAGAACTTCTATTAATAAAACCATATGCTGTTTCAGTAAGCATAAATCTTCTTTGAAGGATGAGCAATGTGACCTTGTATCTGCGAGATGACTTCTACATTGCGCAAGTCTTGCGAGCAGTAACCACATGTCCCGAAGAGATTGCTGAATGATTCTTCTGCCGTTTCACATAATTTTGAAAAACTTAAGCTACATGGATAATGAGCCACATTTTATGCCATTCTTATAACTGCTAAAAGAGATTTGATATGAAAAATGCCGGACATGAACTGACAAGATACAATTCGACTTAATTATTTCTGCCTAAGTTTTCTTTCTTCGTGTTTAACATACATGTACCTTCGTAAGCAGACAGCGCCTATGCAGACGATTGCCAGACAAATTGCCAGGGTACATCCAACGATGGCGACCATCGCCAGAACTAAAGCACATACAATGAGGCACACTAATATATATATACACACAATTATACATATATATAACGCAAATCTCTTGGATCATGGCCACAAACACAAGTCGACAGACAGTTTAATCCAGGTGCATCAGCGGATGTCGCTGGAGAAGGTAGCAATGCGCATGTTCATTCGCAATAATACAGTTGAACTCGAATGTCTAATTTTAAAATGTTTCTATATATATACAGATATATATACATATAATTTTATTTCATCTGTGTGTGCATGCATATAATGTATGTGTGCATGCCTATTTGAATGTATGCATTTAAATATGTATGTATGCATGTATGTATTTATGTACGTATGTGTGTATGTGTGTATGTATGTATGTGTGTATGTGTGTATGTATGTATGTATGTATGTATGTATGTATGTATGTATGTATGTATGTATGTATGTATGTATGTATGTATGTATGTATGTATCTAGGTATGCATGTATGTATAGGCCTACTTATGTATGTATGTAGGCCTACGTATGTAATATGTATGCATGTATGTAATATGCATGAATGTATGCATGCACTGTAATGTACTGTACTGCAATGTAATGTAATGTAGCAATTTCTAGTGCGCCGTTCATAGCCGTGGCCATTCAGTAGCGCTCCCAGTGCGATAACCTCCAGAAAAAGTCTTAAGAAGAGATAGCGGAATGTAGATGGTGACCCAGAAAGTAGAGTCCAACGCAGAGTGTTGGAAGGGAATACCATAAGGAGGGTCCAATCACAAAAGTTTTGATTCAAATTATCTACGAGTTAATCCAGACTACTTTTGCATATTGCAAAATGTAAAATATAACTTCTTTAGCAATTGGAGCTATCAGATTTACAATACGAATCGGCAAGACTTGTAGCCTACCTTGTTCCTCACTTGAAATCTTAGCGTCAGGTTCAGATTGAACGGCTGAATTTGGAACTGCAGCATCTGTAAGAAATGATCCAATTATCTGTAAGTTTTCTTTCTAACTGCCAATGAATGGTATCATGGAAGCGTGAACGTCGATTTAGCTTTTTTCTCTCGAGCCCATAGGTCTGTGTAGAAACTGATAAGGAATGTGAATCCTGAGTTGAGACTCAGTTAGGCAATGCAACAACAATGCATGTTCATTCAATCAATCTCTGAAGTCGACACTCGCAAACTGATTCAGCCTCGTTATTGTGCTCACGATCGCTAATACAAAGCTTCAAGCTGAAAAAGATTCGACGCGGTGTAGGCCTATTAGACCTCTCCAAGATTCCATAATTATACGCTTTGTATTACACCATGAATTGTTTCTCTAACCACTTACATACAGGTCACATACGTTAAACGCGCTAAAACAATGCACTGCGTGTTACTTAAATATAGTATAAGAAGCGGATGCGCAAAATGGAAACTGTGCTCGCAATTTTTGGGTTAAGTAAAATATGATGAGCTCAAAATATAGAATAGTAAATATACATAAATGGTTTGTAACATGCTTCATTCTTCTTGGAATTCATTTTCCCATCATAAATACAAATAAATTTGCTAGTTAAAAAATGCAGATGATTTTTAAACTTAAAATCTATTTTAATGTAAGTAATATGCCAATATGGATTCTGTACTCAGCCACAATGAGAATATAGGTCTATTATAGCCATTACATTTTGAAGTGGTAGTAAATCTGAAACTTTAACCATGTGAGCAGTTCCCCAATACTCCGATCCATTTTCCTCCATTGCAACTTAGATGCCATGTTTGACGACTGGAATAGCAACCAATCGTAATCGTATCATCTTTCCGTTTTAACCAAGCATCTTCTGGAGGAATAACATCTGAACATCCAACAGCTAAAACACACAAACATATAATCATGCTTCATGTTCACTTACAGTGATTTGTCTAACATAAGAGTGACTTCACTATTGCATGAAACGATATTTGAAATTGTTACATTTTGAACAGGATAATATGTTCCCCCAGACATTACAGAACTTTCTATTGCGCCAAAATGATACCGTATTTTACTCGAAATATGTTATAATAAGGAACGGACGAAGGTATGAAGCATTGAAATTCCAATAAGTTTGGCAACAGAAAAATTCAATCATTTTGCAAGAAACACTTTCGAAGAATTAAACAACATAGGTTATAGAAACATATGTTTCCAAGTAGGTTGAATAGGAAGACGTAAATTATGTTCCAAACCTTCAATCTTGATCAGAAAGGATTTTACTACATCATTGGAATCTGTAGGAGAAGAAGAATCGAGAAGTATCATCACTGAATTGCTAGTCGATAAATAAATCGAGTTCTCCCGTTCATTGGTTCTGCCACAGATCGATGTATTTCTCTTTGCAGCTCTGTCCACAATGACGCCATAGTTGCGGCATGACGTCATCTTACTTTCATCCGAATCTGATGCAGTGAAGTCAAGAAGACTGATGCTGATCTTCTGACCAACAGGTGATTCTATAATCCATGGCTGGGATTTCATTCCACATGTGTTCATGGAATCGGATGCAACCATCACATGAACTGCGTTCTTTGAAGCAGTTACGGCACACGACCGTTTCTCGTCCACAACTGCAAAGCGATTTCTATGAATAATTATTATAGGCTACCAACGTATAATTATAACAATGATTTTGCCTATCTGAAACATCTTCGTCATATTAAGCCAAACCTTATTTCAAATACTGTAGTCGACTTATGCATTCTTCCGTTTGAAAATACTGCACACTCCCAGCAAAAAAAGCAATTTAGAAAAAAGCCTAAAACACTGATCATCGTGTTGCGCTTCAGTGCATTAATAATAAATAATAACGACAATTTATATGGCGCCGTAACGCGGCCATACCGCTACAAGGGCGCCTCACAAACGGCCAACTGCGGGATACGCCTTAGCAAACAGATAAGTTTTAAGCTTTGTTTTGAAAGAGTCCACTGAGGCGGCCAATCTAATGTCCGGTGAAAGACTGTTGCATTATGCATCGTCAGATTCAGTGACGACGAATAAAGTCTGAAATTTTATTTATGCGTTATGCACCGAGTGCCAGAAACTGTGAATGTCATTTTTCAACAAAAGAAAATCAGACTAACAAAGTTGCATTCTTTTTAGCGAATCATTATGGTTTTGTTGTATTTCACTCACCGCTGACGCAATCGTAGCTGGCTTCAAGATAGACATTTAGACCAGGAAAGCAAGGATGGATATTTTCATCTGAGATTTCTATCACTCGCACATCGCAATCCGACTTCCCAGAACATTTCCGGTTGAGCAAAGGTAGAACGTCGGCTGAACATCCAAGGAAACGAGAATCGTAATCTGCCAACTTCTTCTGTGCTTCAATTTCTTCGGCTTTCACACACTTTCCAATGCGCATGCGTCCATAGATGGCAGCCGTCATCACAATAACTTGATTATTTAAGCAACGAGGTTGAAAATATTCCGACTGACAGAATTCTTCTAGATGTCACATGAATAACAACAAAACACAGCGGTTAGGCATTGTAATCAAAACATACATTAATAACAACAAAACTCTACAGTAAGGTATTGTAATCAAACATAGTTTGCTTCGTCAACTCCAGATCTCTAAAACGCTTCTCTAAAGCTAATCGGTAGGAACCAGCTTATTCACGAGTGCTGAGTTGTATGTAGATCCATATATTTTTAAGCACTTGATATGCATTATACAACCCTTGAAAATTTATACTCGGAAGCGCCACACCATCACAGGACGGACACTGAATCGGAGTATCACACCGAAGTTTAAATTTATGTGCGTAAAGTTAAGTTAATATCATGTCACATCAAATCGCTCATATCAACTGTCTGCTGTCAGTTTTATTTTGCGACAAACCGTTTGTACAAAGCATGGTTTTGCACTTATCCGATTTGCTTGATTTGACTCAGAATATTCCATTTGCATGAAACTGGTGCTCACTAAGTTAGCCAACTGTAGGTCTAAAAACAATTTAATTATCCAGTGTTTGTAAAAATACCAGGTAGGGCCTACAAATGGTCCACGCTTAAACGGAATGAATTCAATCCTACAATTGGGTTTTGCGCCAATCGCTCAAACAGTTGGTTGTTCTACTTAGGCCGACAGGTGTCAATTTTTTCAGCATAGTGTTTCGCGCATTATTTAATCTAAAGTTTCGATTTAATTACAGGCCTAATATCTTGGTTCCGAAACATATTATCTGAAACTTTTTGCAAGGTCTATTCTGAAACCTATTATGACAAATATATATGTAGGCCTATTCTGAAACCGATTATGTAACGTTGGCCTATACAAATCCACATGGTGCAATAAAGCGCATAGAGTTGATCTTATTATTGCCTGAATAATAATTATTATAGGAACATAGGCTACAATACCTGATGGTCTCTTAACTTCTCTCTGTGCAGAGACATGTTGACCTATCTGCAGAATACACATTATAATGCAACTCAACAGATTCTTCATTTTAAATTATAGCAAGTCGTTCGCACTTGATTACTATATGCGCTGGTAAAAAGATTTTGCTCGCTCTTCTCAGTAGGCTACAATCAACATACAGTACCAAAACACGTGAAACTCCACGGCTACGCTATAATCTGGCAATTCTGATAATAAAGCAGCTGTATTGCGATAGACAGCCAGCGTCTCCTATAAAGGGTGTCCCGCGTGTCAGGCGTATTAATCTGCAACTCAAGTCATCAACGCAGGTTATGCCTAAAAAAATTATGTCAGGGATCGTCTCAAAACTCACCATGTTGATCAGCGAACAGAAATGAATGCTCGATAAACTGCTACAATTATTGTCAATTATTTTCCGAAACTAGCATGTGTTCCAGTTTGTCATTGGACTTTGTTAATGTGAAAGCTTCATGATCTTTAAAAATAGGTGCCAAAAGCATTAGTACAGTGACACGTAAAATGGCAAATAAGCTTATGCTCGTCTTTAATTACACGGCATTGACTGCTGCTTCCGCTATTTTGAGTGTAGCGGCTGTAGCCTATAGGCCTACTAGAACACAATTCAATTACTTTTATAGCTATGAGTATTGAGTAATTCAGTCATTATTTTCAATTGCAATAATAAATTCAATTAAATTGTAGGTCTACATGTAGTTGTCCAAATAATTGCGCAGATAAAAGGTAAAATTTGAGATATTAATCAAAATTTCTTACTCGTCTCTTTCATGATTAGCTTAGGTGAATAAGGGCTCTATTGCTTCATAAACTATTATGATAATTATAGAGAAATGACCAACAATTGCGGTTAAGAATATTTATTCGGAATTTTATATAGCACCATTTCACGAGAATCTCTTTGGAGACTCAATCCTGACAACACAAAAGCCACTGTATAATTGGTTTATTTTACAAATAATTGCAGCAAAGAAAAATAGCAGTGAGCCATGGAGCCAATGCTGCAGGTACCAAGCAACCTGTTCCATAAAACTTATCTGCGAAGTGCGGAAGTCCAGAAGGGTACCGCTAACCTTATAACCATGGAAATTTTAGAAGGTTTATGATGATTTTTGCGGCGCAGTTTATGATGAACAATAGCAATGTTCATGTTTATGTTCATGTTAACTTTCCTCAACCAATACAAACCTGGTCGCCAACCATGTTTCTTTGACAGAGAACGATGTATGACGATCAGTTCTATTCTCCGCTTTGCCACCTTGGTAGACCTACTGTTTGGACTTTGTCAGATCGCCTTATGTTATTGTGACACGGTCCGTTTTTAACTCTATAAAATTATGTTTTAATATGATGGCTTCTGTAGCGCCGTTCAAATAAAACTTTGATTGATTGATATTCACCATTTCTTAATAGACTTTGTGTCCGTTGTCGTATGAGGCGCCTACCGACAAAACGTTTCCTTTATCCGTTGTTCCTATCTGTTCCTTCTGACCTCGGTTCATTTACATCCGTTCTGCAAGGTTATAGAGAGACCTCGTACAAGTTTTACAACCATTCAGGTGGTCGCTATGTCAACGGATATAGACGATAATATATGGACAATGTAGGCCTCAATATATAGCATGTAAGTTAATATCATGCTAATCTAGTAATGTGCAATATTTTCTGCTAAGGCGATAATAAAAAATGGTGAAATGGAACACTAGTTAAAGGTTTCATTTGCTTTAGTAGGTTCAATTTGCGAAGCTTAGTATAAGTTTAAAAAATAATAATCTTCTATAATGACTAATAGAGAATAGAAATTATTTCAATTTTCTCTTCGAATATTTAAAATATCTGACTAAAATAATTATAATCGAATTTACTAAATTCAGCGCCACGCAAAATGTTGACGGAGCCATCTTATGACATGTATACATAGGCCTATTATGATGAGTTCGTTGCCTGGTGCAGATTTCCCGTTGCCTTCTCCACAACAATTTTTGACAATTTTGACAGCAACTCGTCCAAGGTCGTGACGTAGCCTATACGGCTTGAGCTGAATTCAAATCTGCAATCCTCCATTTACACGGTACAGAACACACCGCTACCACACTGCGTGACTGCGTCTCACATTATTATTATTATGAAGTCTATAGTATGTTGTATAAAAAATTGTTATTGGCTACAATTGATTATCTGTGCATTACCCCCCGTATATAAAAGCACAGAACGTAAGAAAAAAGGACGTCCACCGGTTGCGTGCATTCGAGATGGTGATAGCAGAAATCGCAAGTATGATCGTCATTTTCTGCAAGTGAAATGTTGTCTCAGTCAAACAGATGGACCAATAATTATGTCTCATCACTTCTGAGAATAGTGGCTCGCAATACTGGTTGAATTGTCAAAGTCGTTGAAACCATTTTCTTCCACGTAGACGGAATAAGTTGGAGCCTGAAGTCCAACTAAGCCCTGAACGTCGTTTCCAGACAATTCGGACGCGACACCCGCACGAATTCCTTGCTCCGGACGTTGGCTCATAGTAGAATTTATCGGGTAGTTCAGGGTACTATACTCCAACTTTTTCCTTGATATGGAGTAAAATATAAGAGAAGAAACATGTCAATATAAAAATAAGGTAGACCTTCTCTAAAAGCAATGGCGTAATTATAAGCTATAAACGTGTGTATTCGAATAAGTTAAAGTCATTTCTTATACCAATATTTAACCGTATTCTTCAGTTATATCTCATTTGCCTGCGAGCATCAGTAGGCCTATACCCAAGAAACCATGCAAGCAAGAATACCAGCAGGATAGTCATATCTGTAGCCAATATACTTCATAAAACCTATAGACATTATTGGCAAATGACAGTAAAACTATTCAAATTCATGTAATTACTGTAAAAAAAGTTTAAATGCGAGATGCCATTCGATCAATCTGCACATGATGATTTTTCTATGTAGGAGCTTAATTGAAATATGGATGTGTTCACTTACTTGCGTAAGCAAACAACTCCAATGCAGACGATCGCTAGACATATCGCCAAGGTACATCCACATATGGCTAGCAAGGCCAGCACTAAAACACAGTAGGCCTACACATTACAATTAATATATAAAATACGTTGTTTATTACATATTGATATAATAGGCCTCAAGCAATAGGTCTAAATATCGGAGATGCAACTTATCTTGATATCATTTACGCGTTATAATAAGTCTCTATGTCGATCTGGCAATTCTGCATAGCCTAGGCCTAAATGTAAATCGACAAGGTTAAGCAGCTTGATTTTGAGTCAACGTTGAATTCAAGATTTGTTCTTTAGAAATCAATGTGATTTTTATTTTACCTTCTAACAACAGTCTCTATAATTATAGCAACGTCTGTGTTGGGTCGATACTTTTAGGTGTATTCATTAAATTACATTTTGCTTCTTTATAAAAATCATGTCCTGTAGGCTAGTAAAGAATAAGAGCGTCATTTAAAGTGTTTTCAGGGACAAAACCGTGAAATACACAAATGTTTTGTAGGGAAGCAAAAATCCTGCTGGCCTCTCATACTTCCATATGGGGTTAATATGGCCCATATGAAAAAATTAATGGCAAGTCCGTAGACCTAGACCTATAGATGCATTGCATGCACGCCTATGGTCTCAAATCTTAGAGTGCCCAAAGAAAAAAAATTAAAATAAAAAAAAACAAATTAATTATGAATTACTTTAAAAGTAAAATACTTTATATTTTACAGTTCAGCATTCATATAAAAATATATAATATTAGCAATGCATGTTGTTATAATTCATTCTCGAACTCACCTTGCTCATCGCTGGAAATTGTCGTTTTTTCATTAGGCTGAACTGGTGAATCATGGACTGAGATACCTGCAGTGAAGAGGCATTTCACAAATGATTAGGCTGAGTTGAGTAGACATGTACTTGGCTAAGGGAATGTTAGAACTAATAGACACCGTGCAGCGGTAGTACAATATTTCGGCTTCAATCCTAACATTTAAATCATTTACTAACCAATTCTGATGATGATAGTGGTAATAATGCTACATCCTTAAGTTTGGTAAATTTGCCAGGACATGATTGTCACTAGCAATGTAGAAAAAAAGACTTCGTGACAAATAAAATATGAGATGCGATCTAGATCTCCTCAAGATTTGGCCAACTTTTGAGACCTCGCAACTACGTGGCAAGCATAGTCACTCTCTACTTTGAAAACCAAATGAACATTTTATCACCCTTACGCCAGATAGACTTCAACAGTGTGAGTTTGAAGAACACTAACAAGGCAGTATAGGATGAGCATTGTGAACAAGACAGCTGAACCCAGAGTTAAACAGTAGCCTATCATCAATTAATGAGCACGTCGATCTTATTAGGCAATTTCCCTTCAAATAAGCGATGGGCTTTTCCTGCTCAGACTTCAAAAGACGTTCGTTATTGACCAGGCAGGCCTACGATCGAAAAGTATGTAGCTAAATCTGTCACAAACTAAATATCAGATCATCGACTGCATAATTTAGTTCCTTACCATGTGTACAGTTTCCAAGAACGCCAATCCATTTCCCATCTTTACACCCGAGCTGCCAGGTTTGTCGACTTGAGTAGCAACCAATCACAATCACATCACCGTTTCTTTTCAACCAAGCATCATCCGGAGGAATAATGTCCGTACAACCAACGGCTACAATGATAATACCTCTCTGATCACCACTGGTCTCAAAACCAAAATTATGTCAACGTATGCACAACGGGGAGTTCTAAAAACAAACACTTAGCTAGCGACAACCAGAATCACGAAGCAGGTATTAAGTGAACTAGTGAGTAAAAAATCATACACAGTGCCAACACAATTTCTCGATAAGCTCTACCATTTTTACGATGTAAAAATGTTTTACCCCAATAAAACGTAATAAAATAAAACGTAGCCTAATAATAAAGTTGACCAGCTACAAAGCTACATCTTTATACAAGGGTGTAGGCTATTTCAGATGTTTGGTCTGTGTGCTGATTCATAGGGTTACAGGCAGCTGTAATATCTGAGCCGAGAGTACAAGTGTCAATTTCTAGCATCAAATAAAACATTGTTTTAATTGACATTTATAATACTTAAAACATAGGTTTTTCTATTATAATTTCAAATTTATAACGGTGTAAAAATTGTGTTGCTGAAGCTCTGGAATGAAATTCCACTTGCAGTGATTTATTTTTGTTGAGCAAACAGTAACGGCGCTAGGGGGGGGGCTAGGGGCTAAGCACCCTCTCCCTATAAAAGGCTAAGCCCTTAAAAAGTCCATCCGGGTTTTTTACATGCAAAACTTAACTATTTTCCACGATTTTCGACCGGATGACTAAAAAACCATATTGTACACGAACCATCAAACTTCAAAATAAATCTTCGTTCATCATCAGCGTTTCCGGTTTGAGATGATGGACTGAAAATTACTTCCACTCTGTTTCCATTTGACAATACGAGTTCCTTTTCTCTCTTTGCTCCATTCCAGCAGATGGATGTGTTCGTCTTTTGTGTTTTTTCAACGACGACTCCACGACTGACGCATTCCTCGATCATTCTGTCTGACACTTCTCGACGACGAGAAATTTGAAATTGGAGAAGTGTTACTTTAATTTTTTGTCCAACTGGAGCTTCGATGATCCACGGCTGAGAGTTGGTTCCGCATATTTGCTGAGAGATTGCAGATCTAATTATATGAGTTGGAGTTTTAGAAGCGGTCACAACACAAGAGCGCTTTTCATCTACAACTGTGACCACATTAATTTTTATCAATTATCAATACATTCATTAAAAACCTACATTTTATTCTAAGATTAGTGTGCACCTGTAGGCCTATACCAAATCGGTGTAAAGTGGAGAAAATATTGTTTTGTATTTATGATCTTAGCAATAGTTTCACGATACGTTTCAATCCACTAGTTTCGTTACAATGAGACACTTAGGCTACAGCAATATTTCTACACTTTCCTATTAATTTTTGTTGTCACTTCTCATGTAATAATAATTTAGAACTCAAAATAAATGAGGTCAGTGTATAGAATGTAGTTGGATTGGTAGAATGACCTCACCGTTAATACAGCTGTAACTGGCTTCCAAATAGACATTAAGTCCAGGAAAACACGATTGAATATTTCCATCAGAAATGTCGAATACACGAATATCACACTCTGTCTTTCCTGAACATTTTTCATCCAGTAATTCCATAACATCTGCTGAGCAACCAAGATAACGAGGATCCTCTCCGACAAGAGGTCCCAGAGCCGCAACTTCCTTCTCATTAATACATCGACCAATGCGCATGCGCCCATACAGAGCAGTCTTCATTACCATGATCTCGTTCTTAAGACAACGACCTTGAAAATATTCCGACTGACAATATTCGTCTGCAAATAACGATATTTAGAACGGATTAGTCAAACCAGTTTACCACTTAACAATCACGCGATAGATCTATAAATGAGGAGAGTTGCTTGCTCTTTTACGCATTGCAAGGCATTGAACTCAAATGTTTCTCGTTTTCTCACATGTTTAGACTAATGATGGCTTCATAATGTCCGGCTAAAAGCATATAGGCCAGTGTATAATTGTGCTTCATACTAAGGACTACAGTTCCGTTACTTTGTGGCTACTACGTGAAGACAGGTCAGTTTAATGAGTACCAGGGTATGGAATTTATGGAATTTAATGAGTATGCACTTATCCACTTACAAAATTTCGTTCATACGAGTCTGCCGTACAGTAGGCTCATTTAGTAATTTTATTTGCTATAAAGCGGATTCGGGGGATGAGTGCGGAGCAGTCTCCCATCGGATCTATGGTGGTATGGAATGGCCTCCCACTTGAACTGCGCCTGTTCCCTAGATCACTCTCTGACACATTCTATATAAGCTCATAAAACTGTTCTGTTTGTCCGTGCTGGAGTCGGGAACGCCTCTGAGTAGTTTCCTTGAAGAAGCGCTAGGCTATATAAATACTTGAATGAATGAATGAAAGGATCTGTCATTTGACCATGCAGCTTCATGAATCACTTTTCGCGGCAGCTGCTCTGTTTCACCAACTCTTGAACGCAGGTATTTACTTTTCAGGTTTCCTCCTTGTGTCTAAGCGATCTACGGCGCAGTCAGCCAGTTCATGCCACTGTTACCTAAAGCTGTGGCATTTGCTGGCTTTGTCTGTGGACCACAATTAAAATCACCACAAAAGACTCGAGAAGAAAATGCAGGACCATTTTGACTAGAGATATAGGCCTACATGTAATAAAGAAGGATCCGACAACCTTCATATTTTGGTCTCCATGCAGCAGCTGCATGTATATGTGGGGGTGGGGGAGGTGGAAGGCTAAGAATGAGAACAGAACAACGTCGACGTTAGAAATGTTTCATACAGGTCACCACAACTTAACTTCATTTCAACGTCCATCTTGAACGCTTTTGTTAGAGTCACCAATGAATCTAAAGATAGATGCATTTTTTGTGCAGTCCTAGTTCAACTAAAATTGCTAATGGCACATTTTCATAAAGCATTTTTTTTATCATGCTCTTAAACGCCATCAAATACAACACGCAAATACACTAGTCATTTGTGCTAAATATCTTGAAAGCTAATCTACAATCTGCATGTGCATGCAAATAGCTCTCTACATATTTTGTAAGCCTTCAACACTGGTCGGGTTCGGCCAGTACCAGTCCCAAGCCTGGAAAAAGGAGGAGGGTTTGCCAGATGTGTGTCGATACTATGGCAGTAAAAAAGAAACACTAATGAAACATGATGCACGAAAGAGCATCAAGCACCTATGCGAGTGATGAACCCATGCACGTGATGATGATGATTATGATGATGAAGATGATGATGATGATGATGATGATGATGACGACGACGACGACGACTACGACGACGATGATGATGATGATGATGATGATGATGATGATGATGATGATGATGATGATGATGATGATGATGATGATGATGATGATGATGATGATGATGATGATATTTTGTAATATTATGATACAAAACAACAGAATAAACTTTGAAATTAATGCGAAAACACTAACAAGGAATTCGACAAATAAGATTATAGCCTAACCTGAATTCATTGACTCCTCCTGAGGTGCAGTTACAATCAGACTGAACTGCGTGCAGAGCAGCCAAATATTCAAAATCTGTTTCATGGTGAGCGTCTTATGACTAAGTTCCAATAAACGTCATTAGACTTTAGTCAAGGATTCTATAAATTGTCCTTGGGCTTTAGTATAGTGTACTTCACTAGAGTGATTCTATTCACAGATCTAATGAAACCTAAACTCAGACGATCGACGACGTCAGCCTAAATACCGATATTCATTAGCGTTGACTTGCATGAAAATCCGATAATATCTAAAAGACAAACGTCCGCTTTAACGCTAACTCTGTGTTGAACAATGACAATAGACGTTTGAGCACTGGAAGAGTAATCTCCAAAATATGCCAAAGCGCACTGATACGCAAAATTTAAATGAGGATTGAAAAGACTTTGTTAAATTATGCTTCTAGGTCAGGGGTCGTCTCAAAATATCTGACTTTCCTGTGTGCTCGAATATTTTTTCACAGATTTTACCTGTTAGGCTAAGCAGAAAATTATTCAAATAAATTAGGAACAAAATATTTCAAAAATCAATAGATGGTCGCAAGTCCACAGCACGCGCAAATACTCAACATTGTTCATTCTAATCAATTACAGACTATTTTACATTTGGTAAATTAGCGCATTAATTAATCAGCCTATGAGTAGTATGAGTAGACCTATTGAGCATGTTAAAGGACAAACTGTTTTCTGATCCCATAGGCATCTTAATTCAAATAAAATGTTTCGCATTATAGGCCTACATTATAATAATAGTGCGATCTTTTACAATGTAGGCCCAGGCTTACTTTATTAATCAGTAATTCATAAATTTCATTTTTTAGTCACTGGTTCAGTGGTTCTTTCACTTTAAATACAAAGTCTGACAACTTAACATGTTACAGAGTTCATACTTCAACGCAAGCAAGAGATTTACAGAATTAATATCACTGAATTCCAATTCCTGTTTTATTATGAGTATGGCTACTAGATTTCAGGCAAAACAAGAGCATGTCCGGCCTTTTATAAGTCTGATGTATTTGGTTATTGGCTAGTATTTTTATGGCAAATATTAACGACTTTTCACATGAAAGTTGTCCTTAAGTTCCATCTGACCATACCATAACCTAATAAACCCATATTTAATTATCTTTGCGTCTCCATTTCTTCCAATATCTGAGCAATGTTAAAAATAATGTACATATATGGTTAAATTAGGCGCCCTTGTAGCGGTATGGCCGCGTTACGTCGCCATATAAATTGTCGTTATTATTAAATTGCCAATTTTAATTGTCCAAAGTTGAAAATGCAAGATTTTCATCATGATCGTTGAAAATGCGCGCATTTTTCTTCTGTAAATTTGGACACAATAGCAGCGATTAAAGAATTTTTGCCTTTGATAGAATGCGCAACGGACAACTAAAGGAGCCAACTGCATAGCTATGGGAGGAATCCTTCCTGGAACGTACAACATAAAGAAAGTTGTTTGTGAGAAGCTCTGTGCGCCGTAGCCTATGTTATAAGCAACGACGATTTGCTGCAGAGAATTGACTCCTCACAGTAAGAGAAATACTTGTGCACAATCAAGATTTGATTGTAACTTAACTAAATACTTTGCAACATGATGACGAAAAAGCTTGCATTGATTTCAGACAGCTAGCTTTCCAATGGGATTTCGTTTCTTTGTTTCTTAAGAGATACTCTACTCTGACTCTGAAGTGAAACACTCAATGTGTCAAGGCGCCCCCCTTTGTCCTCCTTTCCCGTATTCTGTGCTCTCCGTAGGCTAATCATTGTGAACAACGTAATCATGACTTTTATCTGACTGTTCTAACAAACCTCAAACCCTATACATATATTATAATATAAAAAGTTATCATATTATATCATATTAACCCTATGCATATATTATATCATATTATTTCATGTTATGATATATCAGAGTTTTGCTAGCATGTTAAAAATGGGTTGATTTCAAAATGATACTAATTATGTGCTATATATACAGCTGGTATTTTGACTGGAAAGTTAAAATTGAATCAACAGATTTGGCGACGTTCAACCGTTCAGGTCAGTTTCGCTACAAGAAGACATAGGCTTGGAACATTTCAATAAAATCTTCAATGGACGATCCGCGAACATTGCTGAAATCGTGCTGTCCTGAGTAGACTAAGCTAGTATCTGTTGCAAACTCGGATCTTCTTCAAAGCAATTACTGGAGGAGACTCCAGGTAAAGTCATCAAAACGGATTGTTGTCTTCCAGTGGAATTGCTGGAGTAGTTAAACGTCTTGCATCTCTCCTTCTTCTTCGCTTGAACGTAAAATCTGAACAGACCGAGTCAATTTATTAGACTAAACTTAACCCGTTATTTGAATAAATAAAACTCTTCAATTTTCAAATAGGCCTATAGCTACAGCATAAGCTCTCTCTCTGTTTCTCTCTGTTTCTCTCTGTTTCTCTCTCTCTTTCTCTGTTTCTCTCTCTCTCTCTTTCTATACACAAACACACACGTATATATAATAATCGTAGGTCTAATTCTAAGGTCAATGTATTTCATAGGCCAATAGCAGAGGTTCGTTCACTTAAGAATTACAGAATATATTTAGTAAGTTAAAATGAACTGATTAGAAATGGAGCGTTTAACTAACCTGCGAAGACAAACTGCCCCAATGCAAATAATTGAAAGGCAGATTGCAAGAGTACATCCACCAATGGCGACTATCGCTAAAACTTAAAAAGACACAGAAAGAAAACGATATTATACACGCCAGAACACTCCATTTTATTATATGCCTAGCATTCTCTTCGAAGTTTAAGAAAACTTATCAAGTTTATCGTTGCTTATAAAACTCTGCTGGGGTAGAAATGGTAGTAACCGCAATAGGGTCATCGACGCCTGCACATGAAAAGAAACAACCAGATGACTCACCAGCGCAGCGTCATTAAAATCTCCGATGCGAATTAAAACTTACTGACTAATCACTGTACTATACAAATTACCTTTAGCGCCTACCGTGGCAATTGACCGTTAACTATCATAGCCTGCGACCGAGGGTTGCTACGGCTACAGCACGAGCCTCTACATTTATTGGTCCTGCACCATAATTACACCAGCTCCCTCATCTAACGCGTTTCCCGTGATTAATTGGTGGGTCAATAAATTGTCTCTCTTCATGTCTCGAGATCACTTGTTGTTTTTCTCTGAGTTGCTCGCACTGATGGGGGTTTCTCTGACTGTTGTGCACTTCGAGAGGCGCAATATAAATTCATAGATACATCGCTACTGCTCTTTACGAAGAAAATTATTATAGCAAGCTTATTGGCAAGTGTAGTTGAGTACGGTATCATACTTTGCTCTTCGCTCCTAATTGACGACTTAGGTTCGAAGTCCACGGTGATTTTGGCACCATCAGCACCTAAAACATAAGAAATTACAAATCCACAGCTATCAGGTTTCAACATTTACATTTCGTTGACTTTAATACCCTACATTTTATACACTTCAAGTCTAGTCGATCGGCAGGTCTCCAGGTCTCCTGTAGTCTAGAGCTGGATCTTCAATACAGTGATTTGTACGACCGGCGTCTACTTAAAGGCGCCATAGTTGCAGAGGCTATAGGCCTACAGAGGACTAGTTTGACGGATTATGACAACAACCGTACCTTCTGACCACGCAAACTAGTTCTATTCATTACCCGCCGTTTATATTTGTATGACGTATATTTACTAAAACATTAATGCCTGAAACTGAATCTCGCCTAATGTTTTCCATCGTGCTGAAATATCATTTCCATAAATCGACGCAAAACTAAGTTCAAAGCAAGAACACGAAACTCACCATGTGAACAGTTTCCTAAGACACCAACCCACTTTCCACCATTGCAGATCAGTTGCCACGTTTGACGACTAGAATAGCAGCCAATGAGAATCGTGCCATCACTTCTCTTCAGCCAAGCGTCTTCAGGTGGAATGACATCTGAACATCCAACAGCTGAGACCCAAAACATAAAGTTTACATGGTTCACGTTGTCTGAATTGATTCGCCAGAGGAATTACCAGCTACGTTAGAGCTACAGCTACTATAAGTTATTTCCATTTGAAAAAATGGAAACACAATTGTGTCACCAGTTTTCTGCAAAGAAACTAATTAACGCAATATTTATATTGTGAATACCACAACCTAGACGTGCTGTGAGTATGATATGTTAACAATCGATTGACCTAGGCCTACCTAACTATGACTCTGTGGTTGATATTCTTTATTAACTGCAATTAGGCTATATTTGTAACTTTTGCTGAGAGGCGAATTAAAATAAAATTATGAATTGCGTTCAAAACCTTCAAATTTCAGAATGAAACGTCGCTCATCGGTCGTCGTTTCTGTTCGATCTGACTGAGGATCCAGATACAGAGTTATTGCGTTTGCAGTTGACAGATAAATCTCTTTTTGTCGATGTTCTCTATCCTCACAGATCGTTACATTTCTCTTCGCACTCTTGTCAACAATCAAAGCAAGTTGACGACACGATTCCTCTCTGTGTTCCGGATTGTGATCTGAATGCGATGCGGTGAAGTGAAGGAGAGATGTTCTGACCTTCTGTCCGATGGGAGATTCAATGATCCACGGCTGCTGCTTTGTTCCACAGACATTTGGAGAATCAGAAGAACTGAGCATCTGAACTGGATCCTTTGAAATTGTAATTGCGCACGAACGCTTTTCATCTACAACTAAAATGCAATCAAAATGCCAGTCAAATGCGTTATTCTGATCCTCCTATAAAAAGCCTTTAAATGAGATAATTATAGATAAAATTGACAGTCGTTAGACTTGAAGGCTATAATGGAATCTAGAATTTTGCGAATCCTACAATTCAGTAGGTCAATAGAAATGAAATTTTCAATAAAACGATATGCTCAATAAGACCATGCAATGGGCCATTAACCGTGTAGAACAAAACAATATTTACAACAGAATTTATTCTAGTGAATTTTGTAAAATTCATTCACATTAACACTGGGATAGGAAAATAAATTCCGATTTCACAATGTCAACTGTCAACAAAGTGCGTAGATGCAAAATAAATAACTTACTACTTATGCAATCGTAGCTGGCTTCAAGATGAACATTTAGACCAGGAAAGCAAGGATTAATATTTCCAAATGACATCGCTGATATGCGAATATCGCAGTCCATCTTTCCCGAACATCTTTTGTCCAGAATGTGCAAAACGTCGGCGAAACAACCAAGAAAACGAGAATCATCCCCTGCCAGCATTTTCTGAGCTGCGACTTCCTCGGCCTTGACACATTTGCCAACACGCAAACGTCCATAGACGGCAGTTGTTAGTAGTATGACTTCATTCTTAGAACATTTGGGCTGAAAGTTTTCAGACTGACAGTATTCAGCTGCAATTGGTACAAAGAAACATTAATTGAGCACAACGTTACATGTTAATTTAAATGAAAATTTCAGATTCTATTTAATAGAATCTGAAATGTCATGGAGATAAGACGATACCTGGTAGAAGAGAATGCCGACATAGTGTAAGCTACATGAACAGAGCTAAGGATAATGAACCGTGGATTTGACTCTAACATTGTAGGTCACGTGAAGGCTTGTGAAGCCCTTTTCAACTTTCAAAGACTAGAAATTGGTAAATACGCTCAGAAACAAGGCGCTTTGATGATCTTTCATATGAGTGCTAGATTGAAGCAAAGCGATAGCTACCTTACGCGACTGCAAACAACTACCAGCAACTTAAGAATAGGTCCACTGACCTATTGCATGGCGATATGTTACTGACACAACTAGCATCTGTTATCTGAAAGTGGTGATTTTTAGATCAGTACAGACATCTAGCGAATGAAACACTGACTAGTCAGTTTGATTGTCCAGCGTATCATTAAGAATACCAAAATCTTAATCTCCAACTGCGTGGGTGATGCACATTGTGCCACGTATGGTCACTGTACGTCTGTAGGCAGGGCCGGATTTTAACAGAGTGAGGCCCTAAGCAATTTCAATTATGAGGCCCCACTTAAGGACAAAAACAGACAAAATGCATGTTGCTAGATCTAAGTATATTCCTAATGCATATTGCGCCAGTGATCCATGTTTGATCATCTACTGCTAGTCTTTATAACGAGTCGAATTGTAATTGATACACTCGTTTTATTCCAGTTTTTGTTATGTAGGCCTATGTAGGCGATCGCTCGCCAGTGCAATTTGTTTGTTATAAGGCCTACATACTAAAAATCACAATGAAGTTTTACATCAACTTTCTTGCATTTCTGCATCGCATGATCTGCGATAATGTCATCACAAGGAATTTTGCGTAGTTGTGTGCATTCGATGAAAAGCAAGCTCAATGAACAGATCTAGTTTATTCTGGTGCATCGTGGAGCGAGGTTCACTTTTTTGCGAGAACGATCGCTCGCCAGTGCAATTTGTTTGTTATAAGGCCTACCATTAGACTCAGAGACATACGAAGCACCACTTCAAGGTTAGGAAAAGCGCTTTTGATGCCGTCCCTGACAATGATGTCATACAAATCCTGATGACTGCATTTCCTTATATTCACCATTTTCCAGTTGGATTGGAAGCTTTTGTTTAGCAGGAATTATTTTTCATCAATATCCAGGGCTTAAAGTGTGGCTGGACGGTCATGGACGGCGTCCATGCACTTATTTTAAAATCTGAATGCCGTCCAGCCACTTATTGGCCAGCACAGACTAGACAGGTAAGGGGCGTCCAGGCACTTCTTTTGGAAAGATATGGGGCGTCCAGGCACTTATTTTTCCACACTTTTAGCAGTGTCAATATCATATCTGTTTAATTAGAAATTATTATTTATGAATCCAACTTCGATTTCAGCGAGATTGTTTTAATTAATCCCATTTATATTTCAGTAAAAATTATTTTTATGAATCCGACTTCTATATTTGCGACTTGTATCTGATAAACACTTAATCGGTGAAAACCGTGAAACCCATGAAATGGCGAATAATTAAATAGGCCTACGCAAAAATGCACTTTTACCATCGATCAAACATTGAAAAAACGTGTTCTTCCTCACTTTCCGCATTAAACAATAATGTATCGGTTGTCGCAGGTTCTTAGCAGACGAAATAAAGTAGGCCTACTTAATATTAAAGAATTAGACTAAGAGCAAGTGTGTTCGATCTTACGCATTAGCCACATCAATTCCTACTAAAAAGTAAGATAAAATAAAATCATTGATTATAATCAATCGTGAACTAAAAAAATCAGTGGCATATAATTTATAATTTATAAGCCACTGAGTTGTTTTTATTTAGTTCACTTTTGGAGGCCCCCAGATTCCGGAGGCCCTAAGCCGGTGCTTAGTTGGCTTACATGTAAATCCGGCCCTGTCTGTAGGCCTAATAGGCCTACTCTGTATAGCGGCTAAGCCAACACTCATTTAGCAGAAATGTTTGAATCGATCCAAAGGGAGCATTATTTAGTTGGTGACTTCTTGACGACAAACCACACAGTGTAAGCGTGGACATTCTTGAAAGTCATCGTGCTTTCATTTGCCGAACTCTGTTACCGACTATCTAATTTATCATTTGGCTTTGTTGCTGCGCCTGCATATTCGGCAGATCTTGCAGCAATCAGTAGGCTATAAACCAAATTAAGGCTACATTGTATAACTCTTGCTATAAATTATGACAAATAGGTGCTCGAGTGTTGGCATAGGTCTAAGTTCCTACAGTTGTGCCTTTTCTAAAATTATGTTGTGGATCAACGACAGGAATTGGGAAGTAGGCCATGGCTTCGAGAGAAGAAAGCGTTTTACCTGGATCTTTCTTCACTTCATCGCACAGTGATGTCTGCAACAATATCCAAACTGCTGCACTTATTATGAGGTCAACGTGTCTCACTTGAAGTCTCATAGTTTTCTTAAGTGTCTAAAATTCGAGTTACTTTAGTTTTAGGAAATACGTAACACGCTTAGCTCCAGTTGCAGCTATCACATTAAATTTTACTTAATGCTTATGTGTCATGTATGAATATGAAGACGTCTGTTATAGAGAACTGCACACATTCAGGCGTAACAATCTAACCATGTAAATCTCTGTGGTCTGTTCTCAGTCAGATGTTACTGGGTCGGGGGTCGTCTCAAAACGTTCGAAATCAGCATGGGTTTCAATGTAGCAGAATTTATTGCTTATTGTTAGGATACTGCTAAATAAACTATCTACTCTACGGCATCAATTTCCATGTATTTATCTACAAATATAGCACAGGCAATCATTGTGTGAATTTATCACGTAACCTTTCAAAAGATCATTAACAGTAAATTTTCTCATCTCTTCCTGTCGTAGATTTCTCCGGCTTCCTGCAACAGAGCGACCTGTTTAGAAGGTCTACAGACTACCCAGCCTAAGAACCATCGCGCTGCAGTATGGATGCTTCGCTGTGGGTGTTCGAACTTAATCGAAAATATTGCCCAACGCAACTGGAGATTAAGGTCTACTTCTTGATTTTCATGTACGTCTATTCAACAGGCACTTGAAGAACTACACTAATATTGTGTGATGTCTACTGATTGAGCCTACTGTCGCTTGCTTCTATCACGTCTTGCTTATGCATAACGTTTATTAGCGTTTATTGTTGTAACAGGAAAACAGAAACAGTAAATTGGACTATAAGCGTTTAATCAAAACAACGCATACACATCAATATAGTGAACAGCAAGTAACACGACAAGTAGGCTAAGCCGTGCAATGGCGCCGATTATAAAGTTTATATAGTCCTGTAGAAACTATTAATCAAGTCAGATAGTCTTCGTTTCCATCATCCAATTTAAAAAGCGAGAGCTTCCTGTGCAATAATTCTGGAACAATCGCATAGAAATCAACGCAGGACACGCAGGTCTGTGACTTTTGCTAGCTTTTTCTAATCGGTGAATTCATAAAATATTTGTTCCGGAGTTAAATACAAAGTCTGTGCACTTCTCCCTTGATATAATTCGTCATCGTTGTTGCAATCAAAACAAGACGCACTGAATACCGTCGTCAACTGTGGGCAATAATAGATCGGCGGCAGATCTTCACCTGTTGACTTATAGTGGACCTACTCGTTGGAGACTGTCCTCTGCTAATTGATAGGAACTAATGACCTTGATGGCTCTGCTTCCGTTTCATCTCTCCTATCATGGCCTCTGTTTAGATTTCATGTGTTACACAAGGCACTTGATCAATTAGACCTATAGATCAAAGCGTTCACTTTGCAGTTCCTCTATTAAAGCGCCAAAGCATACATCTAGTACTCCAGTTGAAAGTAGAGGTGCTAACGTGTTCGGTTTCATTGCAAGTTTCTAAAGAACATCATAGAAAACTAGTAGGCTAGAGTACACATGAAGTATGCAGTGTATACGGTGACATCAACTTAAACTCTTTTTAAATGCGAGCAGCTGGAAACGAATTCTCTGCACCTCGTGAATAGTCGGAGTCTCTTTCTTCAACGGCGACTGAATAAGTTGGCATTTGCTGTTGTGTCTTCAACCGTTGCCCGTCATCAACACAATATTCGAACGATGCACCAGATAGAAATCTTTGACCTTGATGTTGATTTCTTGCGCCATTTGTGTCATAGTTAAGTGTCTTGTAGTCTTGCGTTTTCTTCATTTTGGCGTAGAATCTAACAATTTGTATAGCAATTATAATTAGTATTTGTTTGTTTGTTTGTATGCGCACTTGTTATAGCGCCCCTTCAAGCTCTCTCTACTTAGAGGCGCTTCCGAATGCAGAGCAGACACTGCATCGGAGTTTCACGCCGAAGCGCTGAGCAATTGCGAGTGAAGGACTTGCCCAAGGTTATAGCGCCGGAGCATACATCGCGGCGAGGTGGATTCGAACCTCGAACCCTCCGGCTTCAAGGCAACGACGCCACCACTACACCACCGCGCCCCACAAGTAGTAGTGTAGTAGTGTTACGTTATGTGATAGGCTATCTAAAGAATATCAGCATTATGAAAATAATCTGTTTGGTTTGAGGAACACATCATGGGATTATTATTCGGTGATCAGGTATGAAAATTGAGACGTTATAAAGATGATTACGTCAACGTCGGCTGAATATTTGATTCATGTGAAAGTGAAAATAAATTATAATTTATTAGGACCTATAGGTAAATGATTGTCACGTTTTGCTGCCGGGTATTGTGGAATGCTTCTATGTTTTTAACATCATAATTATGCTTCATTAGTTAAGTAAAGTTAAGTAAATTAAAAACACCGCCGCGTTTTAGCGTATCTAACATGGGATGGAATAGGCCTACACGAATGATGATTCGATACACAGCACAAGGCCTATGTTGATTCACAATTATGCGTCACTATAGAAAATTACTTAAATTAATGGGACGCGGTGGTGTAGCCGCAGGTTCTGTGCAGTGTATGTGAATGGTTGCAGGTTCAAATCTACCTTAAGCCATGCACTGCGTAGAGGCCATGAGCAGATTGCTCACCCACAGTTGTCTGTGAGAAAGGCAGCGAGAAACCACCTCACTCATCTCACTCTAAAGGGCATAAAAGTCAATGGACCTGCCTTCGGGCAGAGAACTCATCGTCATCATCATCATCATCATCATCATCATCATCATCATCATCATCATAAAAAAGTATTAGTCGTCATTAACAGCTGTATTATATAAAATGCTGTCAAGCAGAATACGACTGCAACAATATGAGGTTTGATAGTGGCAATATTATTATCACAAAATGTGCTCCTACCTTCGGAGGCAAACAGCTCCAGTGCAGATAATCGCCAAACAAATTGTCACCGTGAATCCAACGATGGCAACGATGGCCAGCACTAGACAAAGAGAAACAACCAGACATTAATAAACTAAAGTTTCAGTATAATTTTTGTAATAAATTGCGAGTCGTTTAAGTTATGGGTAAAGCTAATTCGCAACGTCCGAACACCAAACTCAAATGAAATGAGGATAGAGCTCGAAGCATGGCATCTGAACTGTAGCCTACATTGCACTTGGCTGATAGATTATAATAATTAGGCACACGAATGCATATTAAAATTTTTAATTGCTGGCACCTACAGGCACCAGCATAGGTCCCCTATCTTCTGCTTACGCTACGCATTTTTGCATGGTTCTCTCGGCATATGATTATGCGGAGATTCATTGTTTTTTTAGATGTTCCTAAAGGTGTTAAACATGCATTAGGCCTATAGACTATATATTAGGTGCACGGCTATATAATTATTATGTGATCTAGATTTATTTGCAATTACTGTCAACATTAACTTAAGCAGTGTCTTGTTTTATAGAAAACGAGATCCGAAACCGAACAATAATTTATGATTATGGAACGATAACGTGGATTATGAATGTACGGTAGGCCTATAGGCCTAGTAAAAATACTGAAATTATATTAGAGTAAATAAATAAAACTTAAATCAAGCAAATTATTTTATAAGTGGTGGAAAGGTTCCGAAACGCCATCCCCGTCTAATAAAACCACAGCCCTTATAAGCAGCTATGAACCATACACACATTGCACTCAGACAACAGCTTTCCTAACCTTGGGCTTTGTTAGACAGCGGACTTCTCAAATCAGTTCGATCGAAAAGATCAGGTGCTGCAGTGTCTGAAATGAAAATAAGTGACGATGAGAGAGCTTAGAAACTCTTCTGCTTTGCCTGTCAGTTGATTAGGTAAGCTTACTGTACACTGTACAGTGCATTTATATGGTCATGCTATATAAACATCAGTGGTATTTAGACCTGCTTCCGAACTCTTTTTCATTTTTCAAGGAAAACACAGTAGGCCTAGACACATTCTAAAGCTTGTGTCCATTAATCGGCACCCCCGTCAAAATAGCCTGGTAAAAATAGCCCGACAAAACAGCCCCGTCATAATTCGGGCCACCCCATTAATTGACTCAATTGCAAAATATATTCCCATTTATGTAACACCAGAGGAATCAGAGTTTTTTAATTTTTCTTATAGTACTTATTTGCTTTGATGTATTCAGTTTGCGTTGAGCTAAGCATAGAAAACCCACCATGTGAACAGTTTCCTAAAACGCCAGACCATTTTCCTCCTAGACAATTAAGTCGCCAAGTTTGTCGACTAGAGTAGCAGCCAATCACAATCGTGTCATCGTTTCTTTTTAACCAAGCTTCGTCCGGCGGAATGATATCAGAGCAGCCGAGCGCTACAAAAAGAATTGATTAGTTACATTCAATCGATTCAACTTTCCGATTCCTTATGATATTCTGCTGAAATTAATGGTTGCTAACTATGACTAGGTTCTCGTACAATCCTAAGATGCTATGCTTTTAGGTTAATCATTAAAAATGGTGCTTCGTACAACTTTTAGGCCCTATATACTCTCATTCCATGCTAGTAAATATTCACGACATAAAGAAATTACGAATATGAGGAACATTAATCACTGAATCAATGCACATTATTTGTTTTAGCATGCACTTAAAATTAATGAAACCTAGAGCATTATTATAGCTTTATTCGGACATATCGATTAGGCATAGCCTATCTGATTCTGAAAGTGCACGTCGGCCATATGGGTGTATTCATTCATCAGATAATTATTCAGAAAATGAATCATGACATATCGTTTTGTGGCAATTGATGTGATCTTTAAGACATGGATGGAAGCCATTTTTATTCCACTATAAACCAAATCATCAGTTGAAAGATGAAAAAAGCTATGTTGTGCTATCTTATCTACACAATAACAATATGTCAGAAGCCTGTATTAATTGTGCTAAGTAAATGCCACAGTCAGACCTAGGCTTATATGCATCGGCTTGTGCTCTATGAAGTTAATGAAATTCTAGCAATCTGTAAACTTACGCAGAAATGCCATTTTGCAAATGAAGAGCAGGTATTCAGCCAAGACAGAATTATAGCAAAACAGCAATGAAAGCAATGCCAATATTTTATTTAGAGGGAAAAGATCACAAGAGTTGGATATGGGCTAATAAGACTTCCTTCATCCATGCGCCAGAGTCGATGGTTTGGAGATGGAATGTAGTTGGGTTTAGTACCAGTTCAGGTTAACAATATTCTCACCTTCAAGTTTGAGCAGAAACTGAGTCTGATCCTCGTCATGTCTCTTTGATTCTAATGGGTTAAGGAATATTTTCAGTTGATTTCCAGTTGACACGTAAAACTCCTTCTCTCTTTGACCTCCACTTATACAGATCGATGTATTTCTCTTCCCTGTCTCATCCACAATAAGTCCTTGGCATGATGACTTGCTCCCTCCTACTCGACCAGAGTTTGAACCAACGAATTCCAAAACGCTTATTCTAATTTTCTGACCAAGTGGAACGTCGACCATCCATGGCTGAGATTTTGTCCCGCATGTTCTTTGGTTGACTGACTGGTCGATGATGTGAGTTGGGTCTTTCGAAGCAGTCACAACACAAGAACGATGCTCGTCTACAACTTAGAAAAGGAAGTATATCCTTCAATAAAGAATCATTGCAAAAATCAACAATTATCCTGAAAATGCGAATGTTTAAAAATTCGCACCATTGCACTATAGCACTGAATGCCTCCCTATTTTAAGTGATTGATAGAACCATGAATGTAACTTGACAGTCTTCTTGACTTCACTTATTTCCCACCTTATACCATAGAACGCTATCCCCAGGGCCGGATTAATTAAGGCATGTTTGAAATCAACGAGAAAATAGCCTAAGCATGAATGATCACATAATATTCTTTAGGCAGCTGCATCAGCGATCAAAACTAAGGTTTATATTAACGGTGTTTTATAGGTTTTCATCAATTTTTCACCTATTAATCATCTGTTGCATGGTGTTCATAAAAGGTTTTCGCTGCATTCAGCTCGCAGTTAATTCTCTGACAGTTTGAGTTTGAGACAGATATTGAGGGTAAAAATGACACGGTGTCCTCCTTATGTTCGAATTAAAATAGAACCAATACTATGGTGATCGATCCTTATGAGTAGCATAAATTGAATAACTGACCGAAAACGATTGAATCATAAATATTAGGCATACGTAGCTATTTAGGCTTGTAGGCCTACACTTACCATTAATGCATTTAAAGCTGGCTTCAAGATACATTTTTAAACCAGGAAAGCAAGGCTGGATATTTTCATCAAGGATGTCGTAAACGCGAAATTCACAGTTTGCCTTTCCAGAACATTTCTGGTCAAGTTTTTGCAGAACATCCGTTGAGCAGCCAAGGTAACGAGGATCGTCTCCAACTGCAGCCTTGTGAGCATCAACTTCTTCAGCTTTTACACAGCGACCAATGCGCATTCGCCCATAGGCGGCGCTTGTCATGAATATGACCTCATCTTTGAGACAACTCGCATGAAATGTTTCAGTCAGGCAGTAGTCTCCTGATGAAAATGAACACACAGAAAAAGCAGCAGTTAAAAAGAACCGCAGTTGCATATTACTTCGATTTTTGTGTGTGGTAATGTTATTTATTTGTTTTAGACTTTATCTTTAAGATTTGTCTTGACAATTTTGTAGCAACTTCTCTACATGTTGTACATAACTTCCCATACTAAATAGGTCCTTAAAATCATGGGCGTAGGAGGATGGCCAGCAGACAAGTACCCCAAATTTGGAATTTTTCTCTTTTTCGGGCAAATAGGCATCTGGAAAATGAAACACACGATAATCGGATTAGTAGCTACTAGATCACAAACCACAGTGGATGAGGATAGTAGATATTCAAGGGAAAAATCCAAATATAGCGAAACACCTTAGTAAAAATCGGGCGAAATTCGCGGCAAATTTGCGAGACTTTTTTTCTAAAATCCGACCGGTGTTTGAATACCGCCGGATCTACGATCTAGTAGGCTAAATAAGCATATTTTCGCCACAAAAAGTGTAGACCTGTCACCTAACTGTATTTATAATTTCAGTATTCCACTACATGCGCCTTGATTGTTTCACTCATTCAAAACAGCAAATAGCGAAGAAATCTGTTGTAGATGCAGGGCCGGATTAAGGCATGTTCGACATGTTCGGCCGAACAGGGGCCCCCACACTTTAGGGGCCCCACACATGCAATATAAATGTTTTTCATCACAGTCAATCATAATAGTAAAAGTGAGCAAAATATATCGGAACAAATTGTCAAATTATTTGAAAACTACTGATTTTAGCATAATATAGACTTACAACTTTTGAGCATGTGTGGGGGCCCTTACTGGAGTTTCCAATTCCAAGCAGTCTTAAAAATCGACCAGAAATTCTAGCAATGGCTATCGATCAGTTTTAACTGCTTAGATCTATATGATTTTAGACAATAATAAACATCGCTTACGATTGGAATTCAAGTGGTATGCAACGCATTTTATGAAATGGCATCATTATACACTCTATGCTTTTGCGCATTAGGTCTACTACTTGCGTAAACGCGAAAATATATTTTAGTGTGTGATCAGTGGCGGCACTACAGAAGGACAAATCAGGGCAAATGCCCTGGTACAAATCCTTTGCCTTGGTAGTTATCCTGCCACAAGACTGCCAGAATATTTTCCCTGACAAGAATTAATTTAGGGCATAAATCGCTTCTGCACATTTTACTTGTATGCATAGGCGCAGGAGACGGGGGTTCAGGGGGGCAAACGCCCTTCCCCCCAATTTGGCGGGAAAATGTGTTTTTCGGGCAAAAGAGGCATGGGCGGAGAAACCTTCTTTCCTTTTTTGGGGCAAACAGGCATGGGAGGATTTTTCGGGCACACAGGGGTAAAAGAGCTATAATATATTATTATTCTCAGAAGATCTGTACAAAATGACTAAAAAAGGTCATCAGTTACTTCGGCTGGAAAAATAAGAGTTATTTCTTTGGCCGGGAAATCGAAATGATTAAAAAGGTCATCAGAAAATTTGAACGAAAAGCTAAAAAATATGTCCGTGACCCGCGGTTCGCAAAAAAATTTTAAGTGTACTTTTCGGGCAAAAGTGAAATCTTTGCCCCCCCACTGCCGAAATGTCTCCTACGCCTATGCTTGTATGAGTGCCCAGACTATGCCCTGGTTAAAAAGTCTGATTCTAATATTTTCAAATATTCCTAAACGGTAGGCTAATAGATGAATACTTTTACACTAGACTGGAATATAAAAAGGTATGTTCATTTTGTAAAAAATAAGGATCGAATTACTAATAGACGAATGTTGATTTGTTGAATACAACACGTTTTGTGTCAATTGTGTGTCCTTTTTCAGCAAGTCTGTAAGGTTGGGGCCCCACATTTTTGCCGAACAGGGCCCCCACATTTGTTAATCCGGCCCTGTGTAGATGCGCAAGTGTACCGTACCAATTAGGTTTAAGCTGTAGATTGATAGGGATTTGGATTCATCCGGTTTCTCTGGATGATCAATCTAATCATAGAATCCGACCAAAATATTGAGCAAATAAGAATGAAACAACGAGTTCGAAGCGCTATGTACTACTATGTAGGACAGCAAAATGTCGGTGAAAACGTACTCTACAAATTAGCATTTTTTTTATTTACAGAGATGTCATCAATGTGTTTAACATTCCAGAGCTCATGGAGAACCAGAAGCGCGCGTAGGCTACTGAGAATCGATCGATGAAGCTGCTGGAACTCTTTGGGCATAATATAGAGGTCTATGCATGATGGATAGGCCTAACAGCAGAAAGATCAAGACAGTTGTACATGGAAGAATGGAGGGATCTAACAGGAAGGGACGATCACACAAGGAATGGCTGGATAACATATCAGAATGGTGGTGCACGGTCAAAAGCGCGCACGACAAATGCGCCCAGACAAGTGCGCGCAACAGGAAAATCTTAGGTATATGTAAGTAAGTATGTATGTGTGTATGTATGTATGCATGTATTCATTTGTATGTGTATGTATGTATGTATGTATGTATGTATTATGTATGTATGTATGTATATGTATGTACATACATACATACATACATGCGCATACATGCATATGCATATATGCAAACATATGCAATTATGCATACATACATATATATGCATACATACATAAATACATACTTACATACATACATATGCATACATACATACATATGCAAACATACATACATATGAATACACATATACAAATGCATACATACATATGCATACATGCATACATATGCATACATATACATACATACACTGTGTCCCAATAAATCGGGGCCCCTTTTTATAAGGTGAATAAAACTGGCAAATATTCATCGATTGTCAAAATTTCAAAATTGTTTTTATCCTGATATATTTATCTACAAATTGGTAATTTATGAACGGCCCTCACTAAAAAATTACGTCATAATGACGTCATTAATTTACATATCGAAACCAAATGTCAACAAAAATCTTTGGAGAATCGCGTTCAGCCAAGAAGACAAAATTGTAATAAAATTCTTACGGATAAATAAACATTACGGCGCAAAAAAGTTTATTCGAAAATTTTCGGACAAGGGATGGACAGTGAGCGGTCTAAAAAAGCTTCTAAGAAATATTGATTTGACCGGTTCGTCGGAGCGTCGCGCTGGTAGCGGTACTTGACATTTGAATTCTATGATGCAAATGACGTAATTGTGACGTCAATATTCATGCCAGAAACTTAAAATATTTGAATCAATGTAAGATAATTATCTCAGGATAAAAACAGTTTTGAAATTTTGAAAATCGATTAAGATTTGCCTGTTTTATTCACATTATAAAAAGGGGCCCCGATATATTGGGACACAGTGTACATACATACATATGAATGCATATATACATATGCATACATACATATGCATACATACATGCATGCATATGTACATACATATATACATCCATAAAAACATTAGTTGCGCGCTTTTGTCTGCGCACTTTTGTCTGCGCGCTTTTGTCGGGTGTGTTTTTAGGGGTTTCCTGTTGCGCGCATATGTCTGCGCGCATTTGTCTGCGCGCATTTGTCTGCGCGCCTTTGTCCTGGGCGCTTTTGTCGGCGTGCCCAGAATGGTGTGGAGCACCACTGCACGACCTAACACACGCTGCCTTGGAGAGACAAACCTGGCGTGGATTAATGAGAACGGCATCGGGAACCTACGGGCACTAGTACCTTGGTTGATGATGATGATGATGATGATGATGATGATGATGATGATGATGGTGGTGGTGGTGATGACGACGACGACGACGACGACGACGATGATGATGATGATGATGATGATGATGATGATGATGATGATGATGATGATGATGATGATGATGATGTCGACGATGATGATGATAATGGTGGTGGTGATGATGATGATGATGATGATGATGATGATGATGATGATGATGATGTCGACGATGATGATGATAATGGTGGTGGTGATGATGATGATGATGATGATGATGATGATGATGATGATGATGATGATGATGATGATGATGATGATGATGATGATGATGATGATGATGTCGACGATGATGATGATAATGGTGGTGGTGGTGATGATGATGATGATGATGATGATGATGATGATGATGATGATGATGATGATGATGATGATGATGAAATGTGATCATATTAATAACCTATACAACAAAGCACCAAGCAACGACGCGCAGCCGCTGTGTAGTAGCAGGGTAAGTGTTAGTCAGCTTTCGGCTCATAGCTTAATTAGACCTAGTTTCTTTCTGCAGCAATTCTATTAGGCCTACAAGTAGCGCTAAGTTTTGTAAAATTGCGGCACAAATTTTAAGAATTTGTTGAAAATCTCCAAAAGTGTCGGAAATCACGAAATTCACGATTTCGTGACTTCGACAAATTTCTACTGTTCCTAGCCATGGATCAAAATGGACACAACGATCTTTCTATTAATTATTATCAACATTGAACGCGCAGCTAAAAAAAATTAATGGAGTTCTGCAACTGCAGATGAACACCATTATAGAGACTTTTGGTAGGCGTAGGCAGGGCCGATGAGAGAAATTCCTGGTTACTGTAGGCAGAAGGATCACGCCTATGCATCAAATAAATTATAGGAGTTCATCTAAAGAGAATAGTTTTAAAAACAGGGGGAAATCGCAATTGTCTAGCTCGCTCACACACGTAAAACCCACAGTAGAAACTTGATCCTGATTCGACTGCAATAGTATTCGTGATCGCCATTGTTTTTGACACCACGGATTTCTCGCATGACTCCATTTGACTTGGGTCCATGATCCGCCTAATTTTAGTTTTAGTGCAGACCACATCCGTCAAAGTAGGCCAAATTTAGAGGATAGGCCTACATCTCAACACTGCAGTAGGCCTACACACTTATTGCTATCAACAAGCGTACCGTCATCAAGACAGAGACCTACCAAGGAAAACTAATTGCGTATTTTAAATTTGACATGTTACCTGTTTCTGTTTCTATCCTTGCAGGAAGCGACAGATGTAGCAACGTCCAGATTCCCATTATCTTCAGCAACATCTTCATTCTAACGGTCTGTTCACTTTTCGGTTCAGTAGCCTGCAATAATTATAACCCGCGCTTCTCCTAAGGACCAGCGTCTATTTAATTCCAATGCAGAACAATGGATGAGCTGTGTTAGATTTACGCACGATGTTGTAAGCATTCTGTAGAACAGCGAATTTACTCCGTTAATATACGATAAAGCTAGTTTCGCCCTTCCTTAAATAAAACTGTGGCGCAAGAATATGGGACCGTTGCTAATTCTTGTGTAATCAGGTCGGGGATCGTCTCAAAATTCGTCTTCCAGTTTATTCTTCGCAGCAAATGTAAAATATAGCCTAAGTGAATTACTAGATCGTAAGGCCATTTAGAATTTGTAGACTTTAACATCACTTCATTGATTAACTGATTTTCAGCTTTTGCACATGTTTTGGCCAGTATTCTACGCGTCTCATATTGCTATTCCTGAGTGTAGGCCAATCGATATAATTATGCCGTCAGATTGCTGTAGGCTAATATTATGATATCGCGCTCTGCCCATGTCTAGTTCACGTGCCAAGCGCTCTATAATTGTTGTTGTAAGCATTTAAACATGTAGTGCCTAGTTACGTAATTTTCTCTCTATTTGTTGTCGAGTATCGATGCTATTATTATTTTATTTGCACGAGGAATAGAGTTACATTTACAATGCTGCCACAGCTAATCTTTATCATGAAGCTTGACGCGCTGTCATACGCATAGAGCCTCGATTTGGATATGCTGGAGAAATAATTATGTAGGCTATCTCCAGATGAGCAGAAGAGCATTCCAGCTCCAAGATAAAGCTAGCTTCAGCAAATGGCAATAAGGTCCAGCGCTAAAAGGGACAATGAAATGAAGGGGCATAGTGGTGGAAAAGGTTTGTGCTGATAGGCCTATACCTCATATACCTCACTAAGAAATGCCAGCTTCGTCGCCCATCAACCGAAAAAGATGCAGCAGCCACAACAGACTGCATCCATCCACGGTGTCGATCGCTGAGACGACATCGCAGATCCAGGGCTGTTTTAAAGGAATTTTTAGAACTGCACAACTCCTGCTTTTCCTTACCATTCTCCATGGTAAATTACTTCCAATCGGAGGACAATGACCATTTTTTTGCTAGTTTTAACTGTTAAGAAGTGCTTCTACAACTGCACAAATCCATTTAGAAGTGCACATTTTGTGTACAACTGCACGTTAAAAAAAGCCCTGCGCAGATCAAAGCGCCAATAGGCGAGCGTGAGTCTGTCAGGTCCTTTGTCGCTACTACAGGATGATAAACCTCATTCGTGAGACACAGTGTTAAAAGCCTTCTGATTGTTTAAGAAGATTGCATCATTAAGCAAACTTTGTCTTTGAAATATTATGAAGATTAAATTTATTTCCAGTAAGAACAAGAACTCTGCTTGCCAAGTTAGCTAAGAGTAGCATATGAACTTAAACGAGATTGTCAGTAGACTGTTTATAGATTATTCATAGTCTTAGAAAATGGCTGGTGTCCTGCTCAAGTGCTTAGTAGACCTAGCTAGACTTTATCGACGAGCGTGCACTAAAAGTGACAGGAAAAACTAATGCAGGAAATCGTCAACAAGTTAAACCAAACGACATATTCTTAGTTTTGCCATCTTCTTTATTCTACTTAGTTTAATGCTCTTTGATTGGCGCTATTCACTGAATTATCTTCCTCAAAGACTGAATATGTCGGCGCGTGTTCCATCGCATGAAGGTTATCCGCTTCGTATCCATTGACCTCGTCACCTTTGAATCCCTTGATCTGTGAAGACATGCGCTGACCAGTCTGCTGACTCATCGTTGAGTGGTTGGGATAATTAAGCGTCTTGTATTCTTGCTTCTTTCTTGCATCAGCATAGAATCTAGAATGCACCACACACGTCAAATGTATAGCATAAGATACCGCAAAGTGTTTGACCTATGAACATTGATATGCACTTGGTCTAATTAAGAACGCGACTTGCGAAATCAGGTTTGGCAACTTAACCAAAATTTTAATGTGTTCAAGTATAATTAGGCCCTATGCCTAGAAGATAATAATTACTTGATTAAAATAATTAGGCTACTACCGTTACTTAGGCTACTGTGTAGAATGTAAATAGCGCAAAAAATTAATTATTACATTTTACATAGTTAACATAAGAATTTTTATTTCATATAATTTCGAGCATTTCTTTAAATATTAGCATTCTAATTTATTTGATATGCACAAAGAATTGCATAATATTTTAACTATTTCATTTGGTTTATTACGCACTAAATTTGCATTGTACCTATGAGCAGTTGTATAGTTGCAATAGTCTACGGTATGTGCCGTAAACCTATACGAAAATGTGTAGGGCCTATCTGATTGATCTGAGAGCCTCCGCACGAGGACCTATCGACGAGCAGTGAGTGTAGAGTCAGAATCTTCGGTCTTTACTTGTGTACCATTAAACGAAACATCAATTGAATCAAATCTCAAATCTTCTGAACAGACATGATAAAATCTTCATCGCAATTTATTTCAGTCTGAAAGAAATCACTGGAATGTAATGTGATAGCCTACCTGCGTAGACAGACGGCTCCTATGCATACAATCGCCAGACATATTGCCAAAGTACATCCACATATGGCAACAATGGCCAACACTAAAACAAAAAGACCAAAATTAATAACTATAGAACTTTACGCGCAGTGATTGCTTTTGCATCAATTACATAAGTGAGGACATTAAGTTCATCAACAAATTGCTTCCTGCATGATCTACTGCCGGTCTACCGCAACAGTCATTCCGCTGAGATGGTCGTGCCATGTCCTGTATGATGTCTGGTGTAGGCTACTCTTATCGATATCTAATGTGGTGGAGGTTTCTCTCTTCCGTCTCTCCTGTCGAGTGTCTGTACTGCAGAATACAATGTATTGAACACAGTTGACCACAATTGGCCACAGTTGACCACAGTTGACCAAAGTTGACCAAAGTTGACCAAAGTTGACCACAGTTGATCACAGTTGACCACAGTTGAACACATGCCCACAACATGCGTTCTTCTCCGGCAATTACAATTAGGCCTATCGTGTGTATCGCCAGTGCTCATCTGTTGCAGAATTTAAATCAAAGTTAAAAACTCATTTGTTTTCATTGTATTATAACTAGATTTGTAGTGAAGTGCAAGACTTATTTTGTTAAAGCGCGGTATAAATGACTAATTGTATTGTATTGTATATAATCTTATCATAGCGCGAGTAGATAAGTCTAAAGGCAAATTTTGTCAGCAACCGCATATGTCTTCTTGGTTTTGTCCTGCAATCTCCAACAGTAACATAATTTGAAGAAATTTAATGGCAACGCTTTTGAGATTCAGGTCTAGTGTAAAATTTTGATATTAGCAAATAGTAGCATATGATCAACGGGGGTTGAAGATCAATTTCCACACTCAGCTCATGAGAATAACCAAAGCTAACAAAACACGCATTCTGCGCAAATCAGTCGCTTGGCAATTAGCTTACCTTGCTCGTCATTTGAAATGGATACCTTCGAATTTGACTCTTTGACCATTTCACCTGCGACTATTGAGTTATCTGCAAAACATTGTTAAAACTATTAGGCTACCACTATGGTTTAGACCTCATTCTTTAATACCAAGAGTTTAACTTCTGCAAAAATATTAACCTATTTCATTTCTAGTAAATAGTAGGCTGTTGTTTATAATTATGGAAACTCGTAATGATGACATTCGTTGTCGTCGTGACCATCCTCATTGCTGCGGATCGGGGATCAGAGTCGACGACGCCATCTTCCTCCATCGCTCTCTGTTCCTCGCGGTACTCACACAGTCCGCCATCGCCATCCCCGTCCATTCTTCCACGTCATCCATCCATCCATTGATGACATTGCTAGGTCAAAATAGTAAGAATAGGCTTCAAGCATTACAAGTGCTGAAGACGGCATTAATATTCCAGCATTAGAGGAGAACGTTCGTACACGGTACTTCTCCTTGTTGGCGCAAACCCTTTTACCTCGTGAGCAGTTTCCCAAAACGCCTATCCATTTTCCATCTCTGCAATTGAGTTGCCACGTTTGACGACTGGAATAGCAACCAATTTGAATTGCATCACCGTTTCTCTTCAGCCACGTGTCTTCCGGAGGAATGATGTCCGAACAACCGACAGCTATGGATTTAAAAAACAGTCAGTGTCATTTGCTATAATAGTTAGGCTATATGACAACAATCCTGGTCTACATAGGCCTATACAGCGCTAAAGTGTTCTAAGGGGTTGGGCTTTGCAAATTCGCTTGATCCAAAGCAGATAGGCTTCCTCCTCAATCGCCTGACTATTACGAAAATGACTAATCATCTGTTGCAAATATGAAACCAGTAGACTACGAAATATAGATGCAGGGAACAGAAAGAACAAACATTAACTGTATTCATGTGTTGTAACTGTAGGCAGACATTAAATGTATTCATGTGTTGTAACTGTAGGTCTACATATGCATTTGGAAGACCAGTGTGATGAGTCCTACGAGACTTCACCGGTAGCCTGCCACTAAGTGGTTTTTTTTTACTTGCGGCGAATAATAATTACAAACTCACCTGTAAGCTTTTCTATGATACAGCGGAGCACTTGCAGCAATTTATAAAAGGTCTGTCTGTTCGGAAGAATGCCTAATTTTAATTCTTTATTGTCGTGTGTGGGAAACGCTAGATTTTCAGCCATAAACGATTCATTTAATTTTTTGCCAGACGCTAATTCCATATGTTCATTTAAGATTTGATTGTACTCGGCGTAGGACTTCAAGGCGAAGAAATGCCATTCACGTCATATAAAGTCGCATCTAAATCGAAATAATCAGTTGAAAGTGAGTGCTATATGAATTCATTTAACGAATGAATGAGTAAGGCTGACCTTCGATTCTTATCACGAATTTCGATCCATTGTTTTTCTTTTGATCGAATCCAGTGAGAAATATTTCAATTCTGTTCCCAGTCGACATATGTAACTCTTCCTCTCTTTTCGATCCTTTACCGCAGATCGACACATTTCTTTTGCCCTGTTTGTCTGCGATGAAACCATAACTGAAGCAACCTTTCGACATTGGACTTACTACTTGGTCAGAAGAACTGAAATCGATCAGAGTGATTTTAATCCTTTGACCATCTGCCACTTCGACGATCCACGGCTGAACTTTGGTTCCACAGATTCGCTGAGAGACGGATGTCGTCGCATCGATTATGTGAGTCGGGTTTTTCGAAGCCATTACAATGCACGAACGCTTTTCATCAACAACTGCAAGAAAATGAAACCTAGATGTAATTCTTACAATGCTTTCCTCTCATTCAGGCTAAGTAAGAATTAATAGGTAAAAATAGAAATTGCTGCAAGGAAAAAGAGGAAGAACTAACTATAGGCGATGATGATGACGACGGCGACGACGACGATATGATAATGATGATAATGATGATGATGACGATGACGATGATGATGATGATGATGATGATGATGATGATGATGATAATGATGATGATGACGACGACGATTACGATGACGATGATAATGATGATGGTGAACTTAAAATACGATGAATAAAGACGAAGAAAACTTTAAAACAATGGATGAAAGGAGAAGCTGAGGACAAAGCCAATAATACTATAATCCAGTGATCTTGATATCACCCTTGTCCTAAAGCAAAACATAATTATCAATGGATGATCACATCTAATGAAACCATAGTCAGAGCCATGACTCGCCACGGCAATCAAGAAACCAGGTCGATATCCAATACGGTAGAGAATAAAAAAGTGAAATGAAGTTATAGCATGGAGGTCGAGAACGTATGTGCAACAGTGAAAGGACAAGAGAAAGAGCGACATAATGACATTCAGAGGAGGAAGTGAATAAAGTCATAATAGTAAAATATATAATTTACAGCGAATATCAGCATAGTTTTGGTTGACAACCCTACAAGCAAACCACCCGTGGGTTATTCCTTTCACTGGTAGGCATAAGTGGCTGTATGAAAGGAGAAATCTTTTGAGCTGTTTCGTCATCTTTGTTAGATCTAGCCTACTTACCACTGATGCATGTATACGTCGCCTGCAAATACACATAAAGACCTTGAAAACAAGGCTGGATGTTTTTCTCTGAAATATCGAAAATGCGAATTTCGCATTGTGGTTTTCCGGAGCATTCATCGTCCAACAACGTCATAACATCTGCTGAGCAGCCAAGGTATCGCGGATCTTCCCCGAAATGAGGTCCAAAGGCCGCAATTTCTTTCTCCGAAATGCATTTGCCAATACGCATTCGTCCATAGGTGGCGCTTTTCATTAGAATCACCTCCTGCTTGAGACACTGAGGCCGAAAATATTCCGATTGGCAATATTCGTCTGAAAACACGACGATCAATTTATGCTTTATATAATATATTGGCGTGCTATAGTTGTCCGGTCAGTAGTTTTCCATTCAACAGTCGAACTCTTCTCTTTTTGGGCAAGATAAACCTACAGGGATGTCTGGTTCAATGACAATTCCAGTCCATTCTATTCAATTCTATAATTATACAAATTCAATAAAGCGCTTCTTACAGTTACTATAGGCTGCAATCTAATCAGAGGAGAATCTAGCCTATGACCAATCAACCTATGACCAATCAACCTATGACCAATCAGCCTATGAATGACCAATGGTCCGTACATCCATTTTACACATAATCATTTTTAAACAATGTCAATTTGAACATAAACACAAAACGAATACCTGACTCGTCCTTCAGTTCTTTCGCAACGGTCTGGCAAAATATCATAAAAGCTGTCGTTATGTACAGCACATTCATCATTCGAACATTTAACATTGTTTCTGTCGTTTAACAACTCTCTTAACTGTAAAGCAACTTCACCAAAGCTCAACGGCAAACTAGTCTACAAGTTACAACGCATCGGAAAAACCTTAAATTCTCGCAATACAAATGCGCAATAATCAACGTCTTTGTTCATTGTAACCCTCTAAGTCTGCACAAACAATGCTTGACTATTTGCACCGTAACAATTTGGGCGCAATAATCTTGCTTATAATTATGTTTCGTTTCCTGATGTCAATGAGATTAATAATTTTAGTAGGTCAGGGGTCGTCTCAAAACGAGTCAGCGATCGTTTGATGGTCTAAATGAAGAACTGCCAATCTGAATCTGATTGTAAGCTATTATATCAATATAGAAAAACTGAAAGTTACCAATTGTAAGTGTCCGTAGCACTTTTTTATATCTGCGGTGCTGGAAAACGTAACAGGTCTACAGCTTGTCCTGTAAGGACGAAACTTATTTGCAGCGTGTTCATATTCGGTCATGGGCCTATCATATAAATCCTCCATACATCCATGTCTCATATATGTTTCAGTTTCCTACTGAAACATAGATGTCCTTTCTCTGTGGCCGTGGCTGGACTGGGAGCGCCTATTATTAGAGGCGCTATATAAATTTCCGGAATGAATTTATGCCATCGTGCCTCCCGCCCTTCCTTTGGATCGTAGGCCTCTGTTTGGTGGCAGATTCACCTACTTGGTTAGGCCTACTGCTGTGCGTACTGCATATTGCTGTTAGGCAAGCTGACTGCAGCTAACGCGACTTTTCATTGATAATGATATTGCTTGTCACACATAACATCAAATTCAAGATTTCTATGTGGATCCTGCATTGCGTCGGTTAAGACCATGCACCGTTGATTCATTCGTTCTATGACCTGGTGTGAACGGGTTTTCCATTCACACCAAAAATGATGCAGTGTCATGACTTTAATTAAATGGATTGATGTTTAATCAAGATTTCTCAATTTGTCTATACACTAGACACTCCATACACTTTCTGACCAACTATAACAAGACCCGATTTTCTTCCATTCAACAAGTAGCCTACATTGACTGTGTCAGTGCCAGGGTTTCAATCCACATGAACTCATTCCGAAAAGTTTACAAATATTTCTTCTATTAATTCAGCGCACTTTTAAAATCAAAGCTCAATAAAAATGCAAGGCTGAATACCCAACGCCTGTTGAGTTCAGCACGTAGACTAGCGCATTCTATTTGCGCATTCCTTTTATGCATGATTATAATTATTATACAAACAATATTGCCATCAATTGACGTCCATAAACGACTGTAGACTAAATTAATCAACATGAATTCCAATGTAAAACAATATCAATACTGTAAGAAAGCATAGTTATAATTGTCTACAAAAACAATGAAGGTACATTACATCTTAAACATTGGGGTACAGCTAAATTATTACATTATCTGATTGGCTGATGTCTTGAAGACAAAAAAGCGGTGTTACTCCAATGAAGGAGCAACGGAAAGAATACCTATGAATAAGGTATGAGATAAAAATGTCGGATGATATTACAGTCGACCGAATGTGCTTTCGGTCTTAGTTGGGCCATTAGGGCCGACGGTGCCTATTAGCCCATTCTCCCCCACATAAACTGAATACGTTGGCATCGCCTGAGCTGACGAACGAGGATCATTGATTTCAGTGAAGGCCGCAGCGACATCTGAAGTCTGTTGACCGTTCGATGAATTGAATGGATGGTAGTCGACCGCCCTGTAGTTCTGTTTTCCCTTGCTTTTGGCATAGAATCTGAAAATAGGTAATGCAATGGATATAATATACATGTAGTATACTCTTCTATGTTATAATTTTATTTTGTTCTGCCTTCACAAATCGACCATGGCTCAATGCCTTGTGCCTTGTGGTAACGGCCGCAATAGGTCTGTGAAGGTCTCCACTCTCCATGTCACATTACTGACATTAGATTCAATTAGAGATGAAAACTATTATCTTCGATTGCTGTAGCACAAATTTAGTTTTCCATTTTCTTCTTTGACTAATCGCAAGCTGAGCATTTTTAATGAAATGTGACAACATTAGATCATTTATTAACTGGGAACCAGTACATTCGAACCACAAATTGAACGACAGATTATGTTGCATACAAAGCATGATTGTTACTTTGTGGGAATTTATGTCAACTTGGATATTCAATGTATAGCAATCGCAGTAAAGCCTAACGTCTTAAACAACGCTTTCCATAACGGCAACACAAATATAATAGAAGTAGATAAAACAATTAATGTTTTCTTTCTTTTGGCTTGAGATGAGATTGTCTATGATCATAATTTGACTAAAATGCTGAACTCTCTCTTCTATATAAACATTTAGATATACATAAACATAAACATATACATATAGACTACATATACATATGCATAATAGCCTAGGCTACATATAACCTACATATAATAAGTTGACAGTAATAAACTAATTGGCCTTGGGAGACCTAGACTATAATAACCCACCTTCTAAGGCAAACAGCTCCGAGACACATGATGGTCAGACAGATCGCTACAGTAAATCCGCAAATGGCCACAATTGCCAATACTAAAATTACAACAGAAAATTGAAACTTAGTCAAGCGCCATTGCCAATAGCATCATTTCTCTTTTGGGTGCGGCCAACATATTTTATTTTATTATTTTTTATTTTATTATTATTGTATTATTATTTTATTATTATTATTTTTATTATTATTAGTGATACAAGTATTATTGTTATTATTATAATTACTTTATTATTTTTAGTATAAATAATTTGGATAATAGTATAAGTATTAGCATTATTATAATTCATTCTAAGAGGAATTATTATGTTCATCACTGTTGCTTTCTTAATTAAGTTCTAGTTAATTTATACGTATCTTATGAAATCATTCATGATTATTAATTGGAAAGAGGGGTCAGGATAATATGAGCTACTAGCTTTTACTGGCTCCTAATTGCATTTGTACTGTACTTATTCGTTCATGATTGTGTAACCAGAGTTGAACGTGCAATAAACCGATTTCAATAGTCAATAGCATTTCTCTTTTGGGTGCTGCTGCTTTATTTGAACCTGTGTTTCTAAACATGTTTATCATACATTTAGTGCTTCCCATCGTCTTATCACCATACGTGTAGAATTGTCTGATGGAAATAATTTATATTCTGCTGGTTCTTTCTCAATGCTGGTAGGTGTCTTAAGGTTGCTAGTTGGCGCAATTCTCACCCTAGGAAAAATTCGTCTTTGCGTATGCAATTAGCCTATATGCACAAACATGCAGATATAAAATTAGGCCTAGATCATAATTGATGATAAACTGTGCCGACCTTGTCCGTTTGTCGATAGCTCTGGTTCTTGTTCTACAACTCTTTCGGGTACTGTTATCTCTGAAAAATCATCAAATATTAATTGTAAAAGTACTCCAAAGATCAAGTTCTGAGAAGGGTTAAGAAAATATAATGAAAATGAACTTCCCAAAGCAGACGAAAATCCTTATCTAAGTAAATGTTATCAAGCTAGAAAGAAAGTCAGAGTCATAGGTTTACTTCGTCTATGACTCAGAAACACCAAGTTTATTTAAAATCGCCCAACGTGCAGTATTGCAGATTTTATGTGAGTGAAGAAAACAAAACAGAAATGACAAAACAGATTGACAAGACAGTATAGGCCTCGGTACAGAACGTGAAAATAGAAGATGGCAAAAAGTGCTAATCATTGACATTAAATACGTTTGTACAAATCTTTCGTCACACGTCTATCGCAGCTAACGACGAATTTATCTCACCCTGCGAACAGTTTCCCGTAGCACCCTCCCACCTTCTTCCCTTACAGATCAGCTGCCACGTTTGACGATGAGAATAGCAACCAATGACAATGACATCATCCTTCCTCTTCAACCAGGCATCGTCAGGTGGAATAATATCCGAACAGCCAATAGCTACAAAAGTATCCATGTATTCAGTGTTTCAGTATTCGCAATCACGATCTCAACATTCAGAAAGCACTGCTTAGGTTAAAAGCCTTAAAGGTAGGGCGCTTACTTATTCACGAGCGCTGCGTCTTGTCAGAGAGGTCCAGGCTCGGTTGTCAGAAGAGTATAGAGATAAGGAAATGGAGAAGCTGCTATTTCGCATGGGATGAGAAAATTTAGTATTGTAAGGCAAAGAAGGGGATGACAAGTTGAGACTTCGTTTTCTTTGTGGGAATGGTGAAAGTGATAGATAGAGGAGCAGGAAGATGGTGCTGAGGGAGTAGTGATATTGGTGAAAAGCCTGGACAGTTGCCAGCATTCAGAAGGGAAATCGTTCCAGAGTCTAGGTATGGTACAATATTATACAGTAGGCTATATGGACCGATTGGAGAACTTTACATGTAAAGGTGACTGGGGCAAGCATTAAAAAGAGCAAAATGTGAGGATGATCGGGTAGAGTGGGGTAGCTTGATATTAGTGTTACATGGACCATATGATGCAGGCCTTTGTTTGTATACATGCATTCAATCACGTGTTGCAACTTTAGTTATAAGAGTCTTCAGCAAAACTATTAAGGAATAAATATGTGAAGAAATGACAGACATTGCCTAAGTGCAAAGAACGTTATTAGATCTAATTAGCAGAAAGTTATTGGAAGTTTATTAAGTTATTGCAGTCTATTCTAACCTTGAAGTGCAAGTATGATGTTTTCACCGGCGGTCATCAACTCCTTCCCATCGGATATAATATCATTAAGAATTATCTCCACAGTATTTCCAGTTGACAAAAACAAATCGATTTCTCTCTCTTCTCCATCGCGACAGATCGTTTTGTTTCTCTTCGCCACCTTCTCGACTATTAGTCCGAGACTCACGCAAGAAGACTGCTTCGGTTGCCTCTGTCTCTGGTCGTCGTAACCATGCGACGATGAACTGAAGTCGAGACGACTGATCTTGATCTTCTGACCAAGCGGGGCTTCCACGATCCACGGCTTCGATACAGTTCCACAAATTCTCCGAGAGGAAAGCGAAGCGACGATGTGCGTTGGATTTGAAGAGGTAGCAATGACACATGAACGATCTTCATCTGCAACTGAATATTGATGTCGCTTATTTAGAACTGCAGATGAATGAGTATATTGAGTCTCAATAGAAACTAATAGGCATGTGCTTAGTATTCAGCTTAATTACATATAAACCGGTGCAATTTTACGCAGAAGTAATACTTCTGATTTAAGCCCGAGTCATAAGCGCAAAAATATAGCCTATATAACGGTAGCCTATATGGAAGCAGCATCCCGTAAAACAGATTTCTTGTTTTGCGGAACCAAATCCTTAAAAATTGTTGCCTAATTAGACAATCCTAACGCTGGGCGCATGAATGTAGATTTTTATTAAGCTATAGACTAGTCATCAAATAATGAATTGTTTTTTAAATTCGTCCTCTCTGGCAAATTTCTATACGAGTGCTGCTGTCAGTTCTTGAGTTAACAAATGTTTTTAAACTGTCATGTGGACCAGTGGCGTAACTTAACAGCGCTATTGCTGGTGTAAAGGTCCGCACAATGCTTAATAACAATATGCCGTTTAGAGCTGCATGCATCAACAGGATTGGCTGAATTACAATACGATGCTGACTATGTCTAAGAAACCTACCCGCGATGCAATTGTAACTGGCTTCGAGGTATACGATAAGACCATGAAGGCAAGGTCTGGCATTGTCGTTGGAAATGTCGAAAACACGAACTTCGCATTCGTTCTTTCCGGAGCATTTCCCGTCGAGAAATGGCAGAACATCGACTGAACATCCAAGGATGCGAGGATCATCTCCACCAACAACTAGTGACCGCTGTGCAGCAACTTCTTCTGCCGTGATACAACGTCCGATGCGCATCCGTCCATAGGTGGCGCTTCTCATGAGAATGACTTCATTCTTCTGACATCGTGGTTGGAAAATTTCCGATTGACAGTAGTCTCCCACTATTCACAGTTGATCATAATCATAAAAAATAACCATTTCTATTGATTCTTGCAACACAAAATAGCATAACAGTACAAAGCAAAACATTTGTTGATTCACATGAAGCAAGGTGGAGAGAGACTCTTCAAGAACCAAAGTCCCGCTGAAAGGGGCACGTAGGCCCTATAGAAATAATTGCAACAGTACTGGCTAGGCTATGTAATATTATAATTACACATAATTATAGTGAGGTCTTAGCGAGTTAACTAACAAGTAGCCTACGTTGTTTAACTAGTCATTTGTAAATCACACGCACAATATAATATGCACAATGCACATGGAAGGGAGTAAGGACGGAAATAACAAGTGAATGAAGACTCAGCAGCGCCTGAATACATCCGCGACTGCTGACTACTGTTCTGAGACCCATTCCTCCGCTTCCGGGCTGCGACTCAGGTCGCTTGGGAAGACCGACCTCCGTGTACGGAGGATGAGGACACGTTTCGGCGACCGCGCATTCTCGGTTGCTGGTCCCAGATGCTGAAACAGTCTTCCACCGGACATTAGATTGGCCGCCTCAGTGGACTCTTTTAAAACAAAGCTTAAAACTTACCTGTTTGCTAAGGCGTATCCCGCAGTTGGCCGTTTGTGAGGCGCCCTTGTAGCGGTATAGCAGCGTTACGGCGCCATATAAATTGTCGTTTTTATTATTATTTGGCGCCCGAGGTATATATGATCCACCAGGCTTTAAAAACAAGCTCTTGTATGTAATGCCTTTGCAGGCCTATTATTATAATAATGTTACCGGCACGTATTGTTAAACCAGGAAATTTGCGCATCACCTATGGAATGTGTAGGCCCTAGGCTTCAATGATAGGACGCGTATTTCTAACCCTTACCGAAATAGACCCTCACGCTAGCTCTGGCTCTAACCTTGACCCCAAACTATAATCTAACCTTATAGACCCTAAATTACGCATTATGCATGCCATGATATTACCTGTAACATATTACCTACATAATAACAAATTAATAATCATGTATGTACATGTATGTACAGTTTTGTAGGTTTGGGTTAATAGGGTTAGGATTAGGTTATGGCTTGGGGTTGGGGTCAATAATTGGGGTTATGGTTTGGGGTTGGGTCAATAGGCTAATTATCAGCGTGACGGTTATGGGGTGTTTGGGGTCAGGTTTATAGTTGGGATTGGGATTAGAAGTACATGTATTCTTATTGTACTAATTCGCTATGGTATGTACAAATCATTGGTTTTAGCCGTTGCCTGCAGTATAAAGAGACGGCGAAATAAATAGTGAAGAAACGTAGTTACGTAGGCCGCTTACCTTTATCGTCATTTTTCTCCGCTGGCAGAGATAGACCCACGCTTACCAAAGACCACAGAAGTGTGACTATCATAAAACTGAAGTTGTCCATTCTTCAAAGTAAGGTCACCACTTTAAGCTGGAGATTGAACTAAATAGATGACCGTTCCAGAGGCTAATATTGCTGCTTATAGAACCAACATTGAAAATTTGTATCTGACTGTTTCACTCAAAACGAAATAGTCAGATGTAGGTCTACAGATAGCTGTGACGAAAATAAGCAGCACATTCGCAGCTGCAGTGGATACGCATATAAAACTAAGCAAATGCGCGTAGAGATTCGTTAGCTGTATAAACTCTTACTGGGTCAGGGATCATCTCAAAATCAAATAAATTGTTTAAATAGTTTAGTAAAGGTAGTCTTAGCGACGTAAACTTACTAGTAATTGTTTTGTCAACTACATAACAATAAATTCAGTGATGATAGCTCTCCTTTTGATGATCCAATATTAAAAGGTGGAGACATTAAGGAGCCCAGTTCATTCACAAATCTTTCACAAATTATATGCATCTTTAGCGCATTGTGTGCTCTGTTCACGCACATATTATCGATAGCAGATGCATCATTATTGCTATTATTGTTATTATTGTTATTATTTGTATCATGAGGTCTATAATAATTAGTGTTATTGTATTATTATTTTAAATTTTTTAATATTGATAATATGTTTAAATTTATTATTATTATTTTTAAAATTTATTATTATTACTATTATTATTATTACTATTATTATTACTACTATTATTATTAGTAGTAGTATTATTATCATCATCATCATCATCGTCGTCGTCGTCGTCGTCGTCATCATCATCAATGTCCATGGTTTCAGGTGTTCAATGTCTGGGGTTCGGGATCGGCATAAACAATTGCCGCCATAATACTCCAAACATTTTCTATTGGCTACAAAATCCGGCGAATTAGGCGGCCAGTCCCCCGGTGAGATATAGTCATTGATATTTTTGTCTATGCCGATCCCAAACCCTAGACATTGAACACCTTAAAACGTCGGCTTCGTAAGGCATGGACATCAATACGTCTGACAACTCTGAAAAATTTAATTGGCTCGATGCCTAATCGACTTGAGGCTGTAATAAAGAGTAAAGGAAACATTATTAAATACTAAATGATAATTTGTATTAATTAATTAATTATGTGTGGATTAACAATGATGGTCGTACAATACTGTTTTCGGCCTATAGGCCTATAATAACTGGATGTTTAGTTGGCACGAATTTGATGACGTCACGGATATTGGCGCTAAAATTTGAATAAGTGAGCTGGTGATCTAATTTTTTTTGCGTAACATTCTCATTTGAACAACCTATCCACCAGTATACAACTTTCCACATTATATTGTGTATTACATATATTTGTCTGCATTCAAACTCGTTCCTGACCTATCGAGACACCCTATATATACAGACGCAGAGATAAATAAATATGCAATGACACTCCTATTCAATATATAATATATTTATAGGCTATTCTAGCCTATATTGTACACACGTGGCCTTCCACATTAAGCGCATAATTGTATAGGCTAAACGTGTCTTGAAACCCGATGCAACTACGAAAAAGCTTATTCTACCATTCTACGTGAAATTATCCATGCAAAATAGGTCTAAGCAAATCTAGCTAAGTACGTAAAGACAGACAAAGTCTGTAATCACTGCCGCACAGATGAATTGCAGTTTTTTCCACGACTAGGCCTATATAATTAGGCGACTGAATTAGGAAGATCGTCGTTGTATTGACCGTCTTCCACAAAGACTGAATAGGTTGGCATCTGTTGTGCATTATTTATGTCCTTCACATCGTTTCCAGTGATTCCATGGGTAACTAAATTACGAACAGCTGTTAGGTCACCGGGTTGACTTCTATTCGAAGAGATGTTGTAGTCAAACGTTTTGTATTCTTGCTTCACATTGCCTTTCACACGAAATCTGAAATTTTCATAGATAGATTCGATTAAACGCTTCAAGAAAAGTTATCGAAGCAAACTTTTGTTGTCACAATAGGAATTACAAGGTGTTTTAATTTGATATAAATCGCCACATTTTGTTTATATTGCCTGGGTCAGGCATTTTATTAACCCACCTCTTCTAACAATAAAATCGTTAGAATTGAATGGCGTTTGTGGATTGTTCGTATACTTAATAACTTATACCAGTCCTTAATAGTAGCCGAAATTTGTACGATTGCTTTGCTTGAAAAGTAAACAGGTGACTTAGAGAAACATAACAAAACCCGATGCTTGGCTGTGATAGCTACCAGAACTGAAGCTCAAATTGTTTGAGAATGGCTGTTATTTTCTTAGCTATCAGACATTTTTTAAATCTGCATAATGGTCATCGGTTGGTGTCATTATTTCATCGATATCATTTTGAACACGATGCTTATTATAAATAGTTAAGTTATAGACGTGTAGCTGTCAAATTCTGTGGATTAGTCTAGTCCATCATAAAAACTGTTTTACATAATGCATGGTGCAGCCAATGTCATAAGGACAGGACATTAGTAGACCTAACCTGGACCTTATAATGAAGAGTGCGCACCTTCGCAAACACACAACTCCAAAGCAGACAATTGCTAGACACACTGCCAAAGTGAATCCACCAATGATACAAAAGATTAAAACTGAAAACAAGAAGCAGACAGCTATTAATTTAACTTAAAGCATGCAATGTGAATACATGTATATAGATAATTATATATATATATATATACACGCATGCCTAATTAAGCCTTTGATTTAATCTGATTTGTGGTGCAGTTTAAGTCATTCCAGAAACGCTCATTTTGAGTTTTGATACAAAATAAGAAAAACGACCATGGAAGATGTCTACAGGCCAATGCACGAGAAGTAGGCCCTACATAATTATGTATGCCTGAGTCCAGTTTGCTAAGGTTCATCAGCCACTTTAGTTGAATAAAGTAAAACAGGGAGGAGACCTGACCGACGTATCTTTTGATCGTAGACTCGGAACCGACCTGGGCTGATGGACCAAAGTCCTCCGTGCCCACCTTCACGTGGTGCAGACCGCTAGTAACTTTCCTGTAATGGGAAAGTGAACGAACGGGCACGGCAGGCAATACCAAGGGAAGGCAACGGCAAACCACCCCTGTCATCATGCCAAGAAAACCGTTACGATACAAGGAAACTGGTCATGACGGTCGCTAGAGTTCAAGGAACTGAAAGCACAAGGTGACAAGGTGAGTCCATGATCAATTGATCATACATTGTTGAGAAAACCTGCACAACATCGGAGAACTGTAATTTACATGGAAATTAACTGACCTGGAGCTAATTACTAAGCAGGCGAAAGCTGTTTCTATAGGCTATGTACTGGCAGCAGTCTTAATTTTAAAGTTGTATGCCTAGGCATCTTCGTTGGAAAATAATGAAGGAAACATTTTAAAACGTTTGAAAAGGACACGATGTCTTTTACCTTGCTCATTACCGACTGTCGCTTCTGGTGTTGGCATGGCAACTGTATCGAGCAGAGACGTGCCTGCAAGAAATTCTGGTGTTGCATAACATGTATCATCCATTTTAAAAATGGTGACATCAATTTTGATATCAATGCAATAAAATGTTAATTTCTGCAGAACATTGTCAGAACAAAAATTAATAGTCATTTTACGATTACATTATTTCTCTGAGTTTGGAGTCAATAGACTATCTCTATTTTGTAGGCATGTTTGCAAATTTGCATTTTTGAGTCTGATATCATGAAAGCCATTAAAATGCAAAATATGTTTTTCTTGGATTAGCAAAGAATTAGGAAATCATGATGCAGACCCACATGTACATATGAGGCCTGTAGTAAAGTTATCAAATGAAAAGAAATTGGTAAATCATGGCAATGCCAAAAGTAGTCCTTAGCTTACTTTATTGTCAACAACACAGAATAGCATGTAAATTTGACGTACGGTATTTGTCTTGCATAAAATCTGACCTTGAGAGCAGTTTCCAATGACACCGACCCATTTTCCATCTTCACAGCTAAGATGCCACGTTTTACGACTAGCATAGCAACCAATCATAATGGCGTCTCCGTTTCTTTTTGCATAACCATCGACAGGAGGAATGATGTTAGAACAGCCAACAGCTAAAATACAAAGACTCACCATAACAGGTTTGGTAATAGGCTAAATTCCCTAAAATAACATCCTACATGACTATATTTTTCTTATCATTGCTAGAAATTGGCTTGTTACCAGGTACGTAATTATGAATTTGAATCGTTGTTTATAAGTTAGTCTCGTTGTCTCTAGATGTGAAGAGGCTAGCCCTTCGATATGACTCCAAACCATATTTTGCCTATTTTGCCTATTTTACAATGCAACACACTTGTTGAAAAAATAATATTTATTTTTCTCATTATTCCCAGATTGTCTCATCAAAAGAGACTATGGTGCAATTCTTACAAGGTTCAGACGGACCATAGCATCAAATAATTCTGGTGACAACAAGGATGTTTTATATAATTATAACAGATAAGCAATTCTAAATATAAAAGGTAAAGGTAAAGGTTTGCCCATACTCGCTTGCGAGCGTTGGGCCCGGTGCTGATCCCCGGTGTTAAGCCATCAGCCCTTAGGTGGCAATTGCCATACATCGGCGGTAGGTGGCCAAGTCTTGCCGCCGAACCCAAGGTTACCTGCGCAGTGACACTGCTACTCATTTTCACACTCCCATCTGGCGAGTAGCGGCTGAGTCAACCTTAAGGGGCCACCGGGATTAGATCCCGGTTCCTTCTGTTCTTCGTGCCAGCGTGTTACCAATCAGCCACCGCACCGCCCCTCTAAATATAAAAGAACTATAAATTATTTGAAGTGCAAATTATATAAAAGCAAATCAATAGTGACTAATTTGCAGACCTTGCAGCCTAAGCATGAATGGCGAACCGTTTTCGTTGCTTTGTCTCTGATCTGGATGAGTGAGAAATATATTCAACAAATTTCCCGTTGATGAATACAGTTTTTTCTCCCTCTGAGATCCACCAGCACAGATAGACACATTTCTTTTGCCTGCTTTATCCACAATAAAACCACGGTTGCGACAAGACTGCCTTCCACTGTTCTCCACTCCACTTGTAGGTCTATCTGAGGTTGCCAGATCGATTAGTCCGATGCTGAGTTTCTGTCCAATTGGAGCTTCTACGATCCACGGCTGAGAATTTGATCCACATGACGTAGAACTGATTATATGAATTGGATTAGCAGTTGCATCAACAACGCACGAACGTCTTTCGTCTGCGACTACAAAAAAGTTCACATGTGAAAGAACCACGAAGAATAGCTTGCAGCCTCTTTCAGATTAAGACAAGGCATTCAGATTATATGGTTGCTAAGTTTTGCCAGTTATTTAAAAAAAATTAAAGCAATAAAACATATAAAACAATAGCCAAACTGTAATTTAGAGGAAGGTAACTTAAATAAGTTCATTTAAGTTAATTATAATTCTACAAATATGTTCAAACAGATTTCTGAGCATCTATGTATGGACTATACAGTATACAGTATACACTATACATATAGGCCTATATGCTCAGAAATCTTTGTGAACATATTAATTCATACTTGCGATGTAGGTTACATGTATGTCCACAAACTTATTTCAATAGTAGACTGATCTCGCTCATGGTAACTTTGGAGGTGGTTGGGGCCCGCCGGGTAAAAACCGCAAACATGAGGAGGAAATAAAAAACAATTCTCGATTTCTGAACTATGTTTACTCACTGCTGATGCAGTTGTAGCTGACTTCAAGGTAGACATTCAGATTAAGTGGACACGGATTTATATTTTCAGTTGAAATGTCGATAACACGAACTTCACAATCAGTTTTTCCAGAACATTTTCGATCGAAAAATGGTAACAGATTCTCCGAACATCCAAGTTGAGGAGATCGAAGATAATCAATTTCCGCAGCTGTAATGCATCGACCAATGCGCATGCGTCCATAGGTAGCATTATTCATCAGAATGATTTCATTTTTCATACACCGAGGTTGAAAAATCTCCGAAAGGCAGAAGTCCTCTCGAGCAACTGAAATGTAAACGGTTAACGGTGCATGTTAGTGCGGATCAAATCATTTGCTACAGCTTCTTTAAATACTTATTTAATGCACTAATCATTTAATTATGTAGGCCTATAATAAGCCTAACTGATCCTATTAACAAGAACGTTTAAAGTAGCCCACAAATGTCTGTTGAGCAGCGTCAAGTGAAATCGAACCAAACAAAATAGAGCCCACGAGAAAATCTTTAGAAATTAGAATAACAAATGATGTAAATTGACAACTTTGACAAACAACATCTTGAACTTCATCACACCCAACTTGCAATCACTACTCATTCCCTAGTACCTTCTATTCTCCTGTGATCAATTAGCCTGTGTGTGTTTGCTGAGCCTCGATGTAGAACGGTTATGGTTGCATGTTCATTCCATTCTTTGCATCCAAGGAACCATCGTCTACCACTCTCTCCTTGTGTCCCAAATTCACTTCTTTCCTTCAGAACCCATTATGTCATCTTGGCTGCCAAACATCTGGATATCTAACTGCAGCTTCTCCTGTCAGAATCCGTGCCTCAGATTCATCATTTAGGTGTGACCGTGCACGCATTACAAATTCCATAATTAGTACTATTAGGCCCATTACCGGTACTATAATAACAGAGATACGCCGAAGAAAGGCAAATGCCCTTCTTGTAGGCTATATCATTACTTTCTGTAAGACAACAGTCAGGACTAGTTCCTTTTTTGGCAGGTGTAGGCCTACTTTTGATTACTCGCAAACCAGTGTTTCATACCCATAGTGAATAGCGTGACCAGGAAGGTTAATAAATCTGAAAATATTGTGAAGAACCACCACCTTTGGGAGATATAAAATATCTAACAATTGACGCTTCTTACACGTAGGTTACCCGCTGTTGGAGCATGTATTTTCTTTCAACTTAGTCGCACGCTAGGTCAGAGAAAGATAACAACTTGATTTTTATATATTTACACCGTGTTACACAGTTATTGCCCACGCTCACATACACAATGTGGTTAACCTACAGGGTTGCAAGCTCATTGATATATGTGGATATATAGTGAGTTACAGAGATGCAACTAGAAAAACAGGTAGATATATAAAATATAGACAGACCAGTTGACACGATATTATACAGTTCAAGAATCAACGATGATTTGATCTCACCTTCTGGTTCTTCCTGTGTTTCATCGCCAATGGATTGGTCTAAGTACCACAATAACAGCCACGCTACCACAGAAGGCTTAAACGGATTCATTTTTATAGGTTTCATTGTGATTCTCAAAGATGATCACACACAACTCTTCCTGACAAATCTGAAATTTGCATCAAATTTACCAGCAACCAGTCTCCTTAAACTACACTTTAAAAAAATCTTGTCAAATCACTGCAAATCACTTGTCTTGGTTATAGACTACCTAACTTGCAGCATCACCGTTAGACCTACTACACTATTCGGAGGCACAACAGGACCAACCTCATAATGGCAGCATAATGAAGGAAAAATTGCAGGCGCAATGATATGCGGGGCTGCGAAAAAATAGTCGATTCGAAATATCGGAAAATATAAATCATACGCTAATGCATTATAGGTCAGGGACCATCTCAAAACGTTACAAAGTTTAAGTCTAAACGACTGATTTTAGATTTATCAACAATATAGTTAATCCAAACACGTACCTAACTGGCAAATAGATCATATTGGAAAAATATTTGAGGAAAATTTCATCTCAGCAAAGACAATGTGCAAATCTGCGAATATAATGTTCTTTTGTACTCTGTAGCGTGTACCTAATAAATCTTTAGACAGCAGCAAATTTGTGCGATTAGGCTGGACATTGTTCAGATATTTTACTGAAAAACTGAAAGTGCGAGACATTAGAAATGTGTGAATGACTGGCCACTATCAATTTGAAAGATTATAAACAAGCAATGAGATGCTGCGTTTGGTGCATAAAGAAAGAAAACTGCTAAATAGACCTACAACAAAGTAGAGACAAACGGAGGATCAGCAAATTTGATCCTGAGGAGGGAGTTTGAAAAAATACAAGGGAAGGACAGAAGATTATCATCACTGTTAGATTATTTTGGGATCGCCTTCAATCATTTCGACCAGGAGGTGATGAAATGCGAGTTTGATGAGAATTGACAGCTTTAAATTAAGAAATCGAAATATAATTGTAAATGTTCAACTTGAATAAGTGCCTTTTAGGATACACAAAGTGATCTGACCTATGAACATACCTATTAGGTCCACCACCTGCGTATGCATGCTAATAATAAAGGCCTAATCATCTGCGTGTATGATTAGATCTAGGCCTATAACTTAGAAAATAAATTGAACACATTGGTCGCAGAAGTTTCTCGAAAGTTTATCTGTCACATTGTTACAATAGCCTTGTTCACAGCATCCAATTTTTAAACTTACTCCAATCTGCTCTAGCCCTTTTTTCTATAATAATTTCGCACCCTGTGTCTTCATCAAAATACACACCTAATTACACTTGTTTCACACAAAGACCTGCAAAAATCGCATAAAGTTTATAAACACACGCGCCATTTAACTGTTTCTAATCAAACAAGTTTTTGGAACATTAATTTTTTCACTCGAAAGGAATATCCGCTAAAAAACTTATTTTAGATCACAAAACGCCAATTTCAATAAATTCTTACATTATTTGCAGTTATTACAATGAACATTGAATAGGTCTAGTAGTAGATTAATGGCGGCCTTCCTTCACACTGTGTTTCTTTCTCACTTAAAAACTGCCTTATTTAGCCGTTGTTGGACTGGGAGCGCTTCTGATTAAATTACCTTGAAGGTGCGCTATATAAAAGGTCAATAATAATGCTGCACGTCGATTCAAAGCTCTTGGCCAGAGATGGGCATAAGATATATATTACTAATTATTGTCAAAACTTCTGTATAACGTTGGAAAGTTATTATTCGTCAACGCCTCTGAGAGAGAGAGAGAGAGAGAGAGAGAGAGAGAGAGAGAGAGAGAGAGAGAGAGAGAGAGAGAGAAAGAGAGAGAGAGAGAGAGAGAGAGAGAGAGAGAGAGAGAGAGAGAGAGAGAGAGAGAGAGAGAGAGAGAGAGAGAGAGAGAGAGAGAGTTTAGAGCAAAATCCTAATGAGATAGCCTTTAGGTCAACTTCAGGTTAAGCGTAAAAAGTCAATTTTGGCGCAGTGATTGTCTTGAAAAATTCATGGCATTCGCAATGTCCCTTACAGTGTTTAATATTTCAAAATTAGAACAAAGATGTCGCAGAAGAGGATTCGTTCGTTAAAGTGTTACAAAAGACTACTGATAATAAATTACAAGTCACTAAGATTAAAGTTGTGCGTTAGGAAACCTATACACCGTGTCTTAAAAAAACTGTGCAAAATGGTTTCTGTCAGAACTTCGTCAAATTTCCTCAAATTTTAATAAATTTCGGTAGATAGATGGCAAAGTGGCTGAAAGTTTATGCTGTATATACATTTTTCACCTAACGTGACTCATATCACTGCACTACCTCGTTTTTAGACACGGTGTAGTTTCTGGAAACTTTGAAATCGTAGACTATAGGCCTATTCTGAAATATTTAGAGTTAGTGAACTCAACATCAGAATGTCAGCGGTGCTGGTGTTTCTCAACGCTGGTTATTTTCAACGCTGATGTTGTTACTGACATCGTTGAATTCACCGTCACCAACAAAGACTGAATAGGTTGGCAATTCTTGTGGAACCAAACCATTCACATTATTTCCAGAGAATTCCAGCGCAACATTACGAGTAGCTCTGTTGTCTGTGCTTTGATTTGTTGTTGAACTGAAGTTGCAGTTTGGTATTAGTGTCTTGTAGTCGCGTGTCATCTTACTCTTCACGCGGAAACTGAAATTGATGAAAAAGGTGTTGCAAGTTGGCCTAAACCTATCTTTTCTCAAACGAGTATTATATAATATGGTACGCCAGAATGTCAGCGGTGGTGGTTGTTCTCAACGCTGATGTTGTTACTGACATCGTTGAATTCACCGTCACCAACAAAGACTGAATAGGTTGGCAATTCTGATGGAACCAAACCATTCACATTATTTCCAGAGAATTCCAGCGCAACATTACGAGTAGCTCTGTTGTCGATGCTTTGATTTGTTGTTGAACTGAAGTTGCAGTTTGGTATTAGTGTCTTGTAGTCTCGTGTCATCTTACTCTTCACACGGAAACTGAAATTCACAATATAAAATTGAATACACGTTGCATGACACCGTTTTCTGAATAATGAATTATGCGTTTTAATAGTTCATCAAAGAACGCAATCGAAATTAAATCACTCTTATACAATGCAATTTAAATGCTAACGACTGACCATCAGGTTCTTGTGGACATTGGTGGATCGATAATATGTCTTTCGTTCAGTTATATATAGAGCATACTGTAATATTGCACAATGTAACAAGTATAATGTTGATACCCCATTTCATACACTGCTTACAACATTTTAGTCTAAGCTTTCTTACCGTCGCATGCATACAACTCCGAGACAAACGATTGCCAGACAAACTGCGAAGGTGAATCCACCGATTGCAACAAACACCAGAACTGAAAGAGAAGCAGAAAACGTAGCACCCTATCGTCTTTTTCTTGAAATATCTTCTAGAAGACTCATGAAAGGACTGACTGCAATGAATCCAGATGACACTGAAGGCTCCTAGTTAACTAATAATTATTGACAATTATTTTATGCAACGCGTGTCGCATTAGGACGAAAATTGGACTCTCACGAATTAGACAAATTTAAAAAAACTGAGTTTGGTAAACTCGATTAGGCGACAGTTGCAGCTTACCAGATATTGTCAAAACAAATCGACATCACATTCTTTTGAGTAAAAACTAATAACTTATGTATTGTAGAAGGAAACAAAATCAGAAACTCAGTATTTTCAAGTATTTCGGTCAAATCAAATCACTTTGCAGTTCTGTTTTAGACCATTTCTATGATAAACAAACCTGCATAATGTGAAGTATAGTAACCTTGTTCGTTGTTTAGATTTGTCGTTATTGGTTCCGATTCTGCGACCTCCTCCATTGCATGTACACCTGCAACATAAAAGAGGACAGCGATACTGATGGTTCAATCACGCCGTAATTCATCTGAGCTTATTCAACAGTTTGGGTAAATCTATAGACGATATTTTCAGTCAAAATAATAATAACAATAATCAAAATGATAATAATAATAATTCCATCTGTCTTCTGCGCTACAACGCCACCGCATTTCGTGGCACTTTCATTAATGTCGCGGATAACGTGTCCTGAATTTCCAGACATTCAGCAACAACTCCTGGCATAATTTTTTTTAAATCCCGAGGGATCTGACGTACCTCGGGTAAAAAATATAATAGGCCTTTCCAGACTTTAAATTCTATGCCAGGTGATAGCCAAGTCTCTGGTGGATCCTGTAGGCTATAACTCGGGCATAAAAAACTAAAATATGATAATGATAATAACGATGACAATTTCAAAAAATTTATTCAAGCGTAGGCCAAGGCTACGTAGCTGACAATTTTTGCGGTAGGCATACGGCATCATTTTCTTTAGTGTCAGAGAGCCAATTTATGCGCAAAGAAATGTTCGTTTTATAAATCTCACCTTGCGAGCAGTTTCCAATGACACCGACCCATTTTCCGTCTTCACAGTTAAGATGCCACGTTTTACGACTAGCATAGCAACCAATCATAATGGCGTCTCCGTTTCTTTTAGCGTAGCCATCAACAGGAGGAATGATGTTTGAACATCCCACAGCTACAAGAAAGGAAGTTCACTTTAGTATGTAAGTAAGTATGATGCATCGAATTTCATCTACTCATCAACTCTAAAAACTGGCTGGTTATGTGCTTGGAACCATTAGACTATTCTGACAGCCCCGAAAAATATCGTTTCGGCTGCATCTGAAACGAGGAAGTTGATATGTATGTACACCGTGATTCGATAAAAAGTAAGACAGACTGTTTTTAATTACCTCTACTGCCTGACGATTGATCATAAAAAAATCTTCTCAATATAGTGAATTGAACGAACAATATTATGATTCCATCAAATCATGTCATATGATGGAATCATAATATTGTTTTCGAAAGCGAACATAATGTAGATGTCATAGAGTCTATGTCTTTCACACAAAACGTAGGTTTTTTTAATTTCTTGATGTCGAATACCGTTTCAATATTTTTAATTTATTTGGCGCCTTAATTCTGGTCATTATGTCGTGTGGTTTACACTGACAGATTTTAAAGGCAATCCGGCGAACGCATAATAAAATTATCATGAGAAAATTATTTCAGACGATAGAACGTTTTTTAACGAAATCAATTCAGTAGTAAATGGTTTGCCAACCTCGCATCCTTAGTATGAAATGTGCCTGGTTTTCGTTGCTTTCGATCTCATCCGTATTAGTTAGAAATATATGCAATAAATTTCCCGTTGATGAATACAGTTTTTTCTCCCTCTGAGTTCCACCAGCACAGATAGACACATTTCTTTTGCCTGCTTTATCCACAATAAAACCACGGTTGCGACAAGACTGCCTTCCATTGTTCTCCACTCCACTTGTAGGTCTAACTGAGGTTGCCAGATCGATTATTCCGATGCTAAGTTTCTGTCCAATTGGAGCTTCTACGATCCACGGCTGAGAATTTGATCCACATGACGTAGAACTGATTATGTGAATTGGATTAGCAGTTGCATCAACAACGCACGAACGTCTTTCGTCTGCGACTACAAGAAATGTCCCCATAAAAAACATCAAAATGTTACTTAGACCTATAGGCCTAGTTGGTTTTATAAACATCCAGATTATAAATGAAACATTTTCCAGTTATTTTCAACTCCAATGCTCTAGAGTCTAGATACACGATATTAATTAACATTAAAGGTTAATTCGCTGAATACTCTCTTCTGAGCTTTCATGATGACAAACTGGTTCTTTGTCTCGCGTATGAAAAAATTCGCAATATTAAGGATAATGTGTGCGCTACAATAATATTGTTGAAAATATGGTAGCAACTTACTACTGATGCAGTCGTAGCTGGCTTCAAGATAAACATTCATACCAAGAGGACATGAATTAATATTCTCAGCTGAAATGTCGATAACACGAACTTCGCAATCAGTTTTTCCAGAACACTTTTGATCAAGAAATGGCAAAATGTTCTCAGAACATCCAAGGTAATGAGTTCTGAGATTATCGATTTCTCTCGCTGTAATGCATCGACCAATGCGCATGCGTCCATAAGTGGCATTTTTCATGAGAATAATTTCATTTTTCACACACTGAGGCTGAAAAGTCTCTGATGGACAGAAGTCCTCTTCAGCAACTGAAATTTGAAACGAACAAAACAATTTGTGCAGTGCATGCTTGTATCTCAAGTAGACAGGCCTTACGCATGGTGCATTCAAAACACATAAGCCTATTTAATTGGACGATGTGAATAATCCACTAAGTCAGTGCGCGCAGAAAAGTTTGAGAAATTAATTGGGATAAATTTTAATTAAAATAGAACCAAATCTAAGTGGAGGGCTGCTTCCATAGAAGGATCTAACACAGATCTACATGTAGATTTGATGCATGCAGAAGCCAGAGCTCCTTTTCCGTGGGAAGGGCCTTTACTGGAAAGAATTATTCTCGTGTATTAACACAGCTAGCTAGATTGGAAATAAGCAGACATGAAACAACTATTGAAACATATGAAATAAATAAAGGATGCCTGATATTTAGGCATTTCAAGTAGATAAAAATAATAATGCATCCTGTAGGAAGCGATAGACGAAGAGAGTGAGAGAGAAAGTCAGTGATAAACTGTGATTATTTCGTCTCACCTTCAATTTCCTCCTGTAATATTTCATCTCCAATGGAAGGGTCTAAGCACCACAACAGATACACTGCTAGAGCAGGTACTAAATTATGTAGGCCTCCTACGGGTTTCATTGTTATTTTCGAAACTAATTTGCCAGAAACCTATCGCTTATTCCGACTTGAACAATCTCCGTAAATTCGTTTCAGAGTGCGGTTAGTTCTACTAAAATATTTTGTCAGCACTTCAGGACCACCCTTTGACAGTAATGGACAAGATGCCATGTATGCATGTCTGCATGTACATCATATATAACAAAAGTTATTAGCGCAATGATACGCTTGAACGCTAAATGACTTTTTATAGGTCAGGGACCATCTCAAAACGTTGTAATGGTCATGAACAACGAACTGATTGTTGGCCCCATGTACGTGTATAATTATGTAGGCTACCGAACCGTACACCTCGCTTACAAACAAATCGTCTTATCGTTTGGGCACCATTCCCGATAGATTAGTAGAAAATTTGACTTAAGCCAAATCAGAGGAAAGACGACGTAAATAAGAAAATATCCATTATTGTAGCTCTTACATGTATATAGAATACTAACTGGGAGACCCGGCGTTCCTCGGGAAATTTAGATTTTTCGTCCCCCAGCCCAGCTCCAGGGTGGGTTCGCCGCCCATTTGGGGTTTATTTATGGTAATTTGTGCCCCTCTGCTTGGAAGGTCTTCCCCCAATTCTGCTGGTTTAGTTTAGGCTATGTCTGCATGGGGCTCCTCTTAGAAAATACAATTACATGTATAGGCCTACTCTTTGGCCGAAGGCATTTATATTTTCCCATGGTTGTTGCGCTGAGAGTTTCATGCTAAGCCGTGTCAAAAATGACGTCAAAAGGAATTATTGCAAAACGATTTCAATAATTATTATGGCGCCGTATACTTCAGCGATAGCGTAAGTAACACGGCGAATTTTAAATTTTAAGACCGCTCGTTCTGTGTCTTGTGTAAACGGGGTTTTCATTCACACAAAAATGATGCAGTGTCATGACTTTAATTAAGTAGCTGGTGTTCAATCAAGAGTTCTCAATTTGTCTAAGCAAATATTGACACTCCATACACTCGTTGGCCTACTTTAACTGTAGACCCGATTTTAAACCATTCTATTTCTACCAACAGGCAGCCTACATTGACTGTGTCAGTGCCAGGTTTTCAATCCACATGAACTCATTCCGAAAAGTTTACAAATATTCCTTCTGTTAATTCAGCGCACTTTTAAAATCAAAGCTCAATAAAATGCAAGGTTTAATACCCAACGCCTGTTGAGTCAAGCACGTAGACTAGCGCATTCCATATGCGCATTCCTTTTATACATGATCATAATTATAATGCAAACAATATTGCCAACAATTAACGTCCATATACGACTGTAAACTAAATTAATCAACATGAATTCCAATGTAAATCAATATCAATACTATAAGAAAGAACAGTTATCGTTTACAAAACAATGAAAGTACATTACATCTGAAACATTCGGGGTACAGCTAATTTATTACAATTATCTGATTGGCTGATGTCTTAAAGACAAAAACGCGGCGTTTCTAAAATGAAGAAGCAACGGAAAGAATTTCTATGACTAATGTATGAGACATAAATGTCGGATGATATTACAGTCGACCGAATGTGTTTTCGGTCTTGGCTGGGCTATCAGAGCCGACTGTGCCTATTAGCCCATTCTCCCCCACATAAACTGAATACGTTGGCATCGCCTGAGCTGACAAACGAGGATCATTGATTTCAGTGAAGGCTGGAGCGACATCTGAAGTCTGTTGACCGTTCGATGAATTGAATGGATGGTAGTCGACCGCCCTGTAGTTTTGTTTTCCCTTGCTTTGAGCATAGAATCTGAAAAATAATAAGTAAAGCAATGGATATAAATTATGGCATACTTTTCTACATTATAATTTTGAAAATGAGCAAAGCAATGGATATAATAATTATGGTATAGGCTACTTTCTACATTATAATTTCATTCTGTTCTGCCATCAAAAATCGACCATGGCTCAATGCCTCATGCGTTATGGTAACGGTTGTAATACGGCTGTGAAGCTCTCCATGCCACATAAATTCAATTAGAGATGAAAACTATGATCTTCGCTTGCTTTAGCACAAATTTAGTTATCCATTTTCTTCTTTGACTAATCGCAAGCTGAGAACTTTTAGTCAAATGGGACAACATTAGATCGTTGACTGGGAACCAGTGCATTCGAAACACAAATTGAACGACAGATTCTGTTGCCTACAAAGCATGATTGTTGTTTTGTGTGAATTGATGTTAACTTGCATACTCAATGTATAGCAATCGCAGTAGCCTGAAGCCTACAGTTTTAAACAACGCAAATGTAATAGAAGTAGGTAAAACAATTAAATTTGCTTCTTTTGACTTGAGATGATCATGATTTGACTAAAATACTGAACTCTCTTTTCTATATAAACATGTGCATATGATAAGTTGGCAATCATGTACTAATTGACCATAGTGAGACCAGGACTAATAACGCACCTTCTAAGGCAAACAGCTCCGAGACACATGATGGTCAGACAGATTGCCACAGTAAATCCGCAAATGGCCACAATTGCCAATACTAAAATTACAACAGAAAATTGAAACTTTAGTCAAGCATCATTGCCAATAGCATTTCTCTTTTGGGTGCTGCTGCTGCTTTATTTGAAACTGTGTTTCTAAACATGTTTTTTCATACATTTAGTGCTTCCCATCGTCTTATCACCATACGTGTAGAATTGTCTGATGCAAATCTTTTAGATTCTGCTGGTTCTTTCTCAATGCTACTAGATGTCTTAAGGGTGCTAGTTGGCGCAATTCTAACCCTGGGAAAATTCGTCTTTGCGTATACAATAGGCCTATATGCACAAACAAGCATGCAGGTATAAAATTAGATCATAATTTGTGATAAACTGTGCCGACCTTGTCCGTTTGTCGATAGCTCTGGTTCTTGTTCTACAACTCTTTCAGGCACCGTTATCTCTGAAAAATCATCAAATATCAGTTGTAAAATTACTCCAAAGATCAAGTTCCGAGAAGAGTTAAGAAAATATAATGAAAACGAACTTTACAAAACAGACGAAAATCTGTATAGGTAAAAGTAATTGTTATTAAGCTAGAAAGAAAGTCAGAGTCATAGGTCGACTTCGTCTATGACCCAGAAACACAAAGTTTATTTAAAAACTCCCACCGTGCAGCATTGCAGATTTTATGTGAGTGAAGAAAGCAAAACGGTAGTGACAAAAGCAGATTGCCAAGTATACAGTACAGAAAGTCAAAATAGAAGATGGCAAAAGTTTTATTCATTGACAATAAAAGAAATTTGTACAATCATCCCAAATGTTTCGTCACACGTCTATCGCGGCTAACGATGAGACAGTTCATCTCACCCTGTGAACAGTTTCCTAGAGCACCCTCCCACCTTCTCCCCTTACAGATCAGCTGCCACGTTTGACGATGAGAATAGCAACCAATGACAATGACATCATCCTTCCTCTTCAACCAGGCATCGTCAGGTGGAATAATATCCGAACAGCCAATAGCTAAAAAAGTATCCATGTATTCATTGGTTCGTAATTGCAATCATGATCTAAACATTCAGAAAGCACCGCTTATAGGTTAAGAGCCTTAAGGGTAGGGTGCTTGCTTATTCACGAGCGCTGCGTTGTGTCAGAGAGGTCCAGGGTCGGTTGTCAGAAGAGTATAGAGAGAAGGAAATGGAGAAGCTGCTATTTCGCTTGGGATGAGAAGATTTAATATTGTAAGGCAAAGAACAGGATTAATTTTTCGAAGGAATTCTAGACAAGTTGAGACTTCATTTTGTGGGAATGATGAAATTGAAGATAGAGGAGCAGGCAGATGATGCTGAGGGAGTAGAGATATTGGTGAAAAGCTTGGACAGTTGCCAAAATTCAGAAGGGAAATAGTTCCATAGTCTAGGTACGGTACAATATTATACAGTAGGCTTTTTATAATAATATTATGGACCGATTGAAGAACTTTACATGTAACGGTGACTGGGGCATTGGGGCAAGCATAAACAAGAGCGAAATGGGAAGACGATCGGGTAGAGTGGGGTAGCTTGATGCTAGTAGTACATGGACCATATCGACTGTATAGAGGACAAATGGGTTATGTCCATATTTCATTATTTCGAGAAAAAGGAATTTCTAATTTCAAATGCTTATGAAAAATATAACAAAGTAACATTATCATACTTTCTTGGTGTCATTGAATAGGTATTTAAACAGGGAACAAAGTAAGCAGAGCGATGATATCATGTGACATGAGAATTACACGAAAAAAGGAAGTTTGTAGGGCGGGGGAGCCCAAAAATGGACATACAACATTTGTGCTCTACAAAAATCTTTGTAACATGGACATATCACATTCGACAGATCATTAATAAGGCATGGCTACTGGGCTTGTTTGCTGTCTTGTAGGGCCATAAAAGAGTCAAGTGAACCTGCAAATTAGCAAATTAGTAAAAATGGACATGTAAACTTGTTTTTACATAAGTCACATACTTAAATTCCTGTTTTAGGTCACACATAAAATTATTGTTGTTTTTGAGCTCATGGAAATTTAGCTATTATAACGATTCATTGGAAAACAGAAGTGCTAGCAAACTGGATTTGATTTTTGTCTAATGGGTTCACGGAATCAAACAAACGGATAAATGGTCAATGATAACGAAAAATGTTGGTGAAAATGTTTGCTCTCTGGCAAAATTACTGAACGTTAGATAGTCAACCTTCTGTATTGGCCCCCTCGAATGAAGAGATAATGTTTTGCAGGAAAACTTTTTACACTCTTTTCCTTCAACCATTCAACATAAACAGCACACATGCATGGTTCATTTTTTATGCTATCAGATGTTCTAACCAGTAGCTAACAATTCCTGGACAATGTTGCACAGAAACTGCTGACTTCATATTGAAACTTGAAAAACTAAGTCCCCTTTCCCCCATCCACAATTGAATCAGCCCTTTTTACAGTCTATTGATCTTTTCCTTCTTTCAAATCAGTTTGCTGTGCTCTTATCCTTCTTTTGATTATTGTTTTCCGACCACAGTCTGCCTTTGTTGTAAGTATCAGGGAACAATAATGAAAATAATAATTTTAATATAGGATAGAGACTAGAGAGTATAAAAATTTCTACTAGTTTTGGGATCTCAAGAGACAAAGCAACAGACAAAATAGAAAAAGGAATATGCAAGAATATACATCGATGACATTAAGCAATCTCTGTGAGAAAGTTTACATATGACCTGTGTTCAATTACTCATTTCTGAGAAGGCCTGGCACTGCACATTGCAGGTAAACTCTAAAATATTAGACCTATCCGTTAGCGTGGTAAACGCCTGAGAAATAAATCATAGTCTATTGCCATACCAAAACATAACACAATTTACGATTAGAGGCAATTTACAACCCGCTGCTTGTCAAATATGGAAATACTGATGTAATATTGGGGTCAACTTACAATTGGTATTCACAGTGTGTGAAGTTGAACTCGAGATTAAGACCATTGACGATGATGCCTTCGCAAGTGAAGCGAACATCTGATTATCGCGACTTGACTTTATAAAATCATCTTTGATCACTTTAGACCGACGAGCAGATAATGACGTCCATTTAATATAAACTCTTTATAACAGTAAGCTAATTATTTACTAAAATAACAAACCCGAACCGTTAGCATGCCGACTTGCTCGACGCTATCTTGATGACTATTGTGCCCTGAAGCCTTATGCCATTACCTATTAGAATCGCTAAAAACATGGATTTTGAAAAAATGTGGACATAACCCATTTGTCCTCTATACAGTCGATATGCAGGTCTCTGTTTGAAGGCTATGCATGCATTCAAATCACGTGTTGCAAGTTTAGTTAAAGGAGTCTTCAACAAAACTATTAATATATAGGCCTAGGTGAAGAAATTGCAGACATTGCGTGTGTATAAACCTACAATGAAAGCTATTAATTGGCATAAAGTTATTGGAAGCTTAATAAGTTATTGCAGTCTATTCTAACCTTGAAGTGCAAGTATGATGTTTTCACCGGTGGTCATCACCTCCTTCCCGTCGGATATAATATCATTAAGAATGATCTCCACAGTATTTCCAGTTGACAAGAACAAATCGATTTCTCTCTCTTCTCCATCGCGACAGATCGTTTTGTTTCTCTTCGCCACCTTCTCGACTATTAGTCCGAGACTCACGCAAGACTGCTTCGGTTGCCTCTGTCTCTGGTCGTCGTAACCATGCGACGATGAACTGAAGTCGAGGCGACTGATCTTGATCTTCTGACCAAGCGGGGCTTCCACGATCCACGGCTTCGATCCAGTTCCACAAATTCTCCGAGAGGAAAGCGAAGCGACGATGTGGGTTGGATTTGAAGAGACAGCAACGACACATGAACGATCTTCATCTGCAACTAAATATTGATGTGTTTTATTTAGAACTGCAGACGAATGAGTATATTGAGTCTCAAGATAAACTAATAGTCCTGTCTTTAGTATTCAGCTAAATTACATAGATACCGTTTCAATTTCACACAGCAGCAATGTTTCTGGCTTATGCCCCTGAGTCATAGTCGCAGAAATATAAATAACAGTTTACGAAAGAAGAATCCCATAAAACAGATTAACTTGTTATGTGTAGGAGCGAAATGCTACACTCACAAGACTAGAATGTTGCCTTTCATTTATTCGACAATCCTATAGCTGGGCGCATGAATAATATTTAAGCTCAGATTTCTATTAAGATGCTAAGTCATTTAACAGAATTTAATTTTTGTGGACTATTGTTAACGGTTGTGAGAATACCCTGTTGTAAGATAACTTTTAAGAATTCTAACAATGGATTATTTTTTAAATTCATTTTCTGTGGCAAGTTTGAACTATGAGGTGCTACTGTCAGCTCTGTTGCGTTAATAAAATAAATATAGCCTGCTTAAGCTATCGTATGGACCAGAAGCGTAACTTTACAGCGTTCATGCTGACGTAAAGAGCCAGGCAATGCTTATACTAACAATAATGACGTTTAGAGCTACAGGTATCAACAGAATTGGCGTGTTGAATATTCTACGATAGCCGACTGACTATATCTATGACGACCTACCAGCGATGCAATTGTAACTGGCTTCGAGGTATACGTTGAGACCATGAAGGCAAGGTCTGGCATTGTCATTGGAAATGTCGAAAACACGAACTTCGCATTCGTTTTTTCCGGAGCATTTCCCGTCGAGAAATGGCAGAACATCGGCTGAACATCCAAGGATGCGAGGATCGTCAACACCGACCAGTGACCTCTGGGCAGCGACTTCTTCCGCCGTAATACATCGACCAACGCGCATGCGTCCATAGGTGGCGCTTTTCATCAGAATGACTTCGTTCTTCTGGCATCGTGGTTGGAAAATTTCCGATTGACAATAATCTCCCACTATTCGTAGTTGATCACAAGCATGAAATAACCGTCAAAAAAATTGTTGATTTCATGAAGCAAGGCGAGATCAAATGGATCAAAGTCCAGTTGACAAGAGTACCCATTCACACAGCAATGATTGCAACTGGCTATGTAATACACATACAATTACACAGAGCATACAAGGTCCTAACAAGTTAACTATAGAGCACATTGAATGGTTACACCAAGCTCAATATAATAATATAGGCCTATGCACACAAGACTGGGGTAAGGACGGAAATAAGAAGTGAATCAGGGTCAACAGCTAATGAGTGGAACACAGAGTTTCCCTTGAAATTTTGAGTTAGGCCTGCAATGTGAATTATAGACCCACTTATAGTCGTGCGACAGGAAGGTCATCGCAGGTCTTCTACATTTATTTGAAAACTTCCTTGTATTGGTTCTGGTAGCAAGTAGCAACAACCCGCATTCCTATAGCATCACGGCTAAAGCAAGACCTGTTCAAACAGTAGGCCTACTTCTCATGACGATGATACAATAACGATATTATGAACACATAGGCCTATATCATGCAGATTCCGTGCATCAATTATATAATAATTTTATATACATGCAGATCTATATTCATACAGACGCACGCGTGCATGTAGGCCTAGACATATTATTATATTATACAAATATATACATTATAATAATCATGTTACAAGCACGCTGTTAAACCAGGAAATTTGCGCATTACCTATGGAATACATGTAGGTATGAGACACGTATTTTTACCCCTTACCCAAAATAGATCCTAACACCAATTCTGACCCTAACCTTGACCCCAAACTATAATCTAACCCTATAGACCCTAAATTATACATTTGTGCATGTATATCTGCCATGATTAAATAAATTATCTGTAACATATACAATGTAGGCCTACATAATAAAAATAATCATGTATGTATAATTGTATATTATGTGTAGCCTATGTTAGAGTCTATAGGGTTAGGATTAGGTTATGGTTTGTGGTTAGGGCTTATAATTATCAGCGTGACGGTTATGAAGTGTTTGGGGATTAGGATTATAGTTGGGTGCATCAGAAGTATATGTATTCTTATTGCACTCATTCACTAGGCAATGTACAAATCACTGGTCTTAGCAATTGCTTGCATGCAGCATTATTATATAAATTATACAGTAACTTATACACGAAGAGACGACGAAACAAATAGTGAAGAAACGCAGACCGCCTACCTTTATCGTCATTTTTCTCCGCTGGCAGAGATAAACCCACGCTGACCAAAGACCACAGCACTGTAACTATCACAAAACTGAAGTTCTCCATGCTTAAAAGAAAGGGCGTCTCTTTATGCTGAAGATTGAATCAGATAGATGAGGCAAATATTTCTGCTTACAAAACCAACATTGAAATTGCATCTGACTGTTTCATTCAAAACGATATAGTCAGATGTAGGTCTACAGATAGCTGTGACGAAAATAAGCAGCACATTCGCTGCTGCAGTTGATACTCATATAAAACTATGCAAATTCGCGTAGAGATTCGTTAGCCGTAATGAACTCCCACTGGGTCAGGGATCATCTCAAAATCAAATAAGTCGTTTCAATAGTTTAGTAAAGGTAGTCTAAGCGACGTAAACCTACTAGTAATTGTTTTGTAAACTACCTACCAGTAAATTCAGTTATGATGAGACTCTTCTTTTGATGATCCCCTTAAACAGTTTTCAACCTTGTTAAATCTTTCACAAATTATGCGCATCTTTAACGTATCTTTAGCGCATTATGTGCTCTTTTTTCACGTGCATATCGATGGCAGATGCATTATTATTGCTATTATTGTTATTATTTTTATTATTGGGTCTATTATTATTATTGCTATTATATTATTGTTATTTATTCAGTATATTATCATTATTATTGCCATTGTTATTACCGTCGTCGTCATCGTCATCAATTCAATTCAATTCAAATTGTTTATTCAATTGAATAAACAATCGTCATCGTCATCATCATCACCGTCATCATCATCGTCGTCGTCGTCGTCGTCATCATCATCATCATCATCATCATCATCATCATCATCATCATCATCATCATCATCATCATCATCATCATCATCAACAACAACAACCTCATCCTTAGAAATGTCCGGAGGTAAGCAAGATTCCTGTTGATAGAATTTGTCTGGAGATAACTACTCGTTGTTGTCTTGGTTTGTGAAAGTTCCTCGGAACAACGAGGTCGTGTTATAAGGTTGCACGGTGCTTGAAAGCGAGGCAGGGTTAGTTAGTTGTCAGTGATAATTTTCAATTGAACTTAATCCCATTTTATTTGTTCACGAGTCCCCGTAAAAAGACAGACGATAGCACACTCACAATGAGTAAAACACAGTTACTGATATTATTGGCAATGTCCATTAGTAGCTTAATCGATAGAGCTCGGTTTCGATTTAGTATAAGTTATTACGTGTAGATATGATTTGTAACAGACGCAGGGTTACTCAAGTAGGCCTAAGCATACAATTACACTACTATATATACACGCTTACACACGTGCCCATGCACATAAGCACATACATGCATAGGTCCTACATAAACGTGTCTTGAAACCGATGCAACAAAGAAAACGCTTTTTCTACCGTTCTACGTGAAATTATCTATGCAGGATAGGCTTAAGCAAATCTAGCTGTGTAATATACAGAGAAATATACGGTCACTGCAGATTAGCTGCAGTCTTCTGGACGACTAATCAGGCGACTGAATTAGGAGGAACGTCGTTGTATTGACCGTCTTCAACAAAAACTGAATAGGTTGGCATCTGTTGTGCATTATTTATGCCATTCACATCGTTTCCAGTGATTCCGTGTGTAACTAAATTACGAACGGCTGTCAGGTCACCGGGTTGACTTCTAGTCGAAGAGATGTTGTAGTCAAACGTTTTGTATTCTTGCTTCACATTGCCTTTCACACGAAATCTGGAATATACATATAGTTAGGTTTGATTAATGCTTCAATTAAAGCCATGGAAGGTAATTTTCTGGGTTTTTTTCAGAGTAGAAAGATAATACTTTTTAAATCTGACATAAATCACTGTATTTTGCTTATATTGCTTGCGCAAGGCAATTTATTACCAACCTCCTCTAGCAACAAAATCGCTAGAATCGAATGGCGTTTGAGGATTGTTCGTATAATTATGCAAGTCCTTAACAGTAGCCTAGCCGAAATTTGTACGATTGCTCGGCACGACAAGTAAACAGATGACTGAGAGAAAAATAATAAAACGCGATGCATGACTGTGATAGCTACCAGAACTGAAGTTCAAATTGCTTGAGAATGGCTGTTATTTTCTTGGCTATCAGGCATTTTTGTAAATCTGCAGATGGTGATGATCGATGTCATTTTGAACACGATGCTTATTACTGTAGTTAAGTTAGAGGCTAGAAGTTAGAAGTTAAGTTGTGGAGGTGGTTTCACGCCTAGTCAAATTCTGTGGATTAATCTAGCCCAATATAAAAATTGCCTTAGGTATAATGATTTGTACAGCCATTGTCATATATAATTATAGGATATCTGTAATCTGGACCAAGATTGAAGAGTGCGTACCTTCGCAGACACACAACTCCAAAGCAGACAATTGCTAGACACACCGCCAAAGTGAATCCTCCAATAATACAAAAGATTAAAACTGAAAACAAGTACCAGACAGATATTAATTTTACGAACTTAAAACATACAATATGTATAATTATTATATAGGCTACCTGGCTACATGTTTAGGTGAGTCTTTCATTTGCGAGGCATGGCGGCCGATTGGTTCGAACGGTAGACATGCAATGCGGAGGGTACGGGTTCGATCCCCGTCCAAAGCAGTTACTGTTTAGAGACCATGAGCAAGTCCTTCACTCGCAATTGTTCTGCAATACAATTCCGAGCTTTGTAAGGAGGTCGATATCAAATTTCAGTAGGATTGAATTGTTATCTGATTTCTGCTGTCGTTTACGTCATTCCATGCAGAAACATTCATTCTGAGTCTTAATACAAAGTAACTAAAACGACCATGGAAGATGTCAATAGGTCAATAAATATGTCTAAATCATAATTGCGAAGTAGCCTTTATACATAACTACATCTACGTGTATGTATGCCTGCAGCTATGACCATGCTGAAAAATCCGTATAGAATCGGAGAAACGATCACAACCGAAGTTTATAATTAATATTTATATTATGGCAATTAATTGGTCTGGAATTAATGAATAAGTAGGTGAAATATACAAAATAACAGCAGACATATTTTTAAAAGTTGTAGGCCTAGTCGTCCTCGTTGAATATATAACGAAAGAAACATGTTAAACGTTTGAAAAGAATGCGATGTCTTTTACCTTGCTCATTACCGGCTGATGCTTCTGGTGTTGGCATAGCAACTGGATCCAACAGAACCGCGCCTGCAAGAAATTCTCGTGTTGCATAACATGTATCATCGATATGGTGAAATCAATTTTAATATCGGTGCAATAAAAATTCTATATCCATAGAACTTTTTAAGAACAAAAATATAGTCTTTCGTTTACCGATTCCATTAGACCTATCTGTCTGAGTTTGGAGTCTGTAGACTAACTCTATTTTGCGGGTAGGCCTATGTGTGCCAGCTGGCATTTGAGTCTGATAATCAAGAAAGTCATTGCAATGCAGAATAGTTGTTCCTTAAAATAGCAAGCGAATTAGCAAATCATGATGCAGACCAGAATGTACATATAAGGCCTGTTAGTAATTATTTATCCAATGAAAGAAATTGGGAATTTATGACAATGCTAAAAGTAGGCCAATAGTCTATATTCTAATACCGACAACACAGAATAGCATGTAGATGTAATGTATTTGTCTCGCATAACATCTCACCTTGTGAGCAGTTTCCAATGACACCGACCCATTTTCCATCTTCACAGTTAAGATGCCACGTTTTACGACTTGCATAGCAACCAATCATAATGGCGTCTCCATTTCTTTTCGCGTAGCCATCAACAGGAGGAATGATGTTAGAACATCCAACAGCTACAACAAAAGGCTCACCATAGCATGTTTTGGAATATAATAACATCCTATTAACCCTGCGAGTACCAGTGGGGTCAAAAATGACCCCAAGCCCACTTTGACTGTACACTGCGCAAAATCTGTTCATGCAAATTTATTTAAAATTTGTGACTTTCAAGATGTACCTAGACTTTATCGAAATATCAATTAATATTTCCCTTGTTTATCCTCAGAGGGTGCTGTCAATCTTTTATAGCATTGAGTACCAGTGGGGTCATTTTTGACCCCAATAGCTTTTTTGAATACTTTCCATGGTATTCTTTGAAATAATTCATAATTATAATTTATAAATCCTTTCTATAGTATTATCTGAAGAAAATCTGTGTTAGATAAATATTTATATGCCTGGTCCAACCCGATATGCGAGTCGAAATGTGGACAGTCCTTTGAGTGCTTTCCAGCTATTCATGAGAAATTCAGTTATGCAAGAAATTGTGAAATGGACAAACAAAGAAGGTAATCTGGTGTATGGTGATAGCTGGAAAGATGTAACAGTACTGATAATGAATTACAGTGCTTCTTGGGGCTCTCCATCTTGACAGGCGTATATAACTCTCGGAATGAATCAGTTCAACAGCTGTGGAGTGTTGAAACGGTCGTCCTCCTATCTTCAGCAAGAGCATGACAAGAACTCGCTTTCAGCAGATCTCTCGTGCACGATGTTCCATTTGCCCAAGGGTAAAGGATAAAAAGGCCAGCATAATCTGTGTAGCCTGTACATGCAATGTGTGCAAGGAACATGCCCAGTAGGCCTATACATGCATGAACTGTAAACTGTAGCTGCAATGACCAGATATTTTCTATGTTAGTTTTGAGCATTGAACACTCGAACACTTTGAACATCAAAACATACCTGTAACTATGAAAAATTTAATTAATTTCAACAGTCTAGACATGTTCCAATTGCTTTACTACTATTTGTTTTTTGGCAATTAATAAAAATGCAAAAACAAGGAATTTATTGAAAAAATTGTGTTGGGGTCATTTTTGACCCACTGGTACTCAGTGTATAAAAAAAATTCTGGTAATCTGAGGGTTAATAGGTCTATCTTAATGATGATAACGATACTAATGATAATGATAATTACGACAATTTATATGTCACTGTAACACAGTCTGTTACAAGGACGCCTTAGAAGCGGTTAATCTTCAACAGGTCACTGCTAGAAAGTGGTTTGCTACGTGGTTACGAGTTTACATCGTTGCTTATAAGGCTTGACAACATTTGAAGCGATTATTATATCATTTTGTCTATTAATATTTTAACTTTCAAAAGGTGACAATCAGATTATCTACTATAATTTTCTTACGTCCATGCCATATTTCTCTAGACGTGAACAGCGCTTCAATATAAATCCAAGGTATAGTTTGCCTATTTTGCAGCAAAACATGCTTGTTCAACAAATAATATTCACCCATCTCGAAGAGCTATTCGCATGGTTCCCAGATTGTTTCATCGAAAGAGTAACATAACAGTCGGATTATGATGCACTTCCTACAAGGTTCAGGCGAACCATGGTACCAAATATTTCTGGTGAAAACAAATTATATAGACTAACAGAGAAGCAACTTCAAGTACAAAAGAACTAAATTACTTGATGTTTAAACTATACAAACACAAAGCAATAGTAAATAATTTGCAAACCTTGCAGTCTAAGCATGAATTGTGCTCCGTTTTCATTACTTTCACTGTGATCTGGATGAGTGAGAAATATATTCAACAAATTTCCCGATGATGAATATAATTTCTTTTCCCTCTGAGTTCCACCAGCACAGATAGACACATTTCTTTTGCCTGCTTTATCCACAATAAAACCACGGCTACGACAAGACTGCCTTCCATTGTTCTCCACTCCACTTGTAGGTCTATCTGAGGTTGCCAGATCGATTATTCCGATGCTAAGTTTCTGTCCAATTGGAGCTTCTACAATCCACGGCTGAGAATTTGATCCACATGACGTAGAACTGATTATATGAATTGGATTAGCAGTTGCATCAACAACACAAGAACGTCTTTCGTCTGCGACTACAGAAAAAGTTCATACTATAAAAGAACCTTGAAGAATAGCTTACAGCTTCTTTCAGATTTAGATAATGTGTTCAGATTATGGCTGTATAATTTTGCTAGTGAGTTTCAAATTTTAAAGCTGAAAATATAAAAAAACAATAGGATATAATGAAGGAGGTACTTTAAATAATATCCTCTAAGTTAATAATTTAAAGTTTACAAATTATTCTTGCAAAGTTTTCTTAGCATATAATTAATCCAGTAGGATATACTTGCGATTTTCTGTCCGCAAACTCGTATCAATAGTGGACTGTTAGCTCTTCATCTTGCTCATGATAACTTTTGCAACTAGCTGGCAGCCACGAGTAGGAAAAAATTCTTTTCTATTTCTAAACTATGTTTATTGTTTACTCACTGCTGATGCAGTTGTAGCTGACTTCAAGGTAAACATTCAGATTACGAGGACACGGATTTATGCTTTCAGTTGAAATGTCGATAATACGAACTTCACAATCGGTTTTTCCAGAACATTTTCGATCGAAAAATGGTAACAGATTCTCCGAACATCCAATATGATGAAATCGAAGATTATCAAGCTCTTCAGTTGTAATGCATCGACCAATTCGCATGCGTCCATATGTGGCATTATTCATCAGAATTATTTCATTTTTCATGCACAGAGGTTGAAAAGTCTCCGAAAGACAGAAGTCTTCTCGAGTAACTGAAATGCAGACAGAACATGTATGTGCGTAGCAAATCATCTACAACGATTTCTTCAAGTATTTCTTGAATGGAAAAATATTAGTGATAACCTATAGACTAGTCCAGTGAACAAAAGCGTTTTAAAGTAGCCAACAAAATTATGCCTATTGCGCAACGTTGAATGAAATTGAGCCAAACAAAACATAGTCTAATTAAAGGTCTATAAAAAATTTAAGTTTCCTCTTTGACAAACAACGTCCTAAACAGCATCTCACTTCAAACTCTTTGGTACCTCGTAGTTGCCTGCGACTAAAATTTGTGTATTTGCTGAGCCTCGATGCAGTACAGTTATGATCTCACTTGCATTCCACTGCACCCAGGGAAGCACATTAAAAAATTTGCTACTCTTTTTTAGCGTCTTAAATTCACTTCATGTCTTCATTGTCCACTTTCAACTTTGCTGTCAAGTACCTCCATAATTATCTAGCCGCATCTTCTCTTGTCAGTTGGGCATCCGCGCCTCAGATTCATCATTTCGGTGCAACCGTGCGGGCGTAACAAATTTAATAATAATAATGATAATAATAATAATATTGATAATAAAATCTATTATTATAATAATTATTATTATTTGATCTGCTATAATTTCTAGCCTAATACTATTATGACAGAGATAGGCCTACGCCTGAGAAAGAAAGGCAAACGCAATTCTTGTAGGCCTATCATTTTTTATCATCACTTTTGAAGCCCAAAAGTTAGGCCTAGTTCTTTTAGGCAAATGTAGGCAACGTCTGATTACTCGCTTACCAATGTTTCATTCCATTTTTATAAGTGACATGTTAGATTACCTTGCTCCTTTTTTGGTTGACTCTTTAATAGATCACTAGCTGAAGGCTGTATCCCATCCCCTCAGAAACGTGCTTTTGTCTTTCCTTCACTCAAAAAGGCTCCTAACCTCTGTCAAAACTACCGACCTATCTCCAATCTATCCTTCTTATCCAAGACTCTTGAACGCCTAGTTTCCCTCCAGCTCCTCCCCTATCTTCTCTCGTGACCTTGCGCACTGGGAGCGCCTGTGAACGGTTCACCCTTGTAGCTTTATAAATGTTTTCATACAATACAATACCAATGGTTAATAGCGTGTATCGACAAATTAGGCTAATAAATTTCAGATATCTAAAAATATTAGGTCTATGAAGAACCACCACCTTTGTGAGAGAAAAATCTGTCCATTTACGCATCTTAAACGTTGGAACAGTAACTTATGGCTCACGCTCACATAAACAATTCATTCGGCCTATAGGGTTGCAAGCTCAATGACGGTGAGTTACAGAGATAGGCCTACAGAGAGATAGATAGGTAGATACACAGATAGACCTAGACCAATAATTGATATCTACAGTTTAAGAATCTGTGATGATTTGATCTCACCTTCTGGCTCTTCCTGCGTTTCATCGCCAACGGATTGGTCGAAGTGCCACAGCAACAACAACAACACTGCTACATAAGGAATTAACTGTTTCGTCATAGGTTTCATTATGATTGTCAAAGATGATCACACACCTCTCTATCTGACAAATATTGAATCGGTATCAAGTTTAGCCTACTAGTCTGCTTCAACAAGTCTAAGAAATCTTTGTTAATCACGTTAGTATTGGTAATTAGACCTAAGCTGGAGCCTGTAGCATTACCGTTAGACTTGCCACAATATTCGGAAGCATTACCCGACCAACCTCATAATGGCATGTATGCCTACAATAATGTCCGCATAATACAGAACAGCAATTATGGCGCAATGATATGGTGAAAAATTTATTCGAGTGGAAATAACGGAACAATATAATTATACGCAAATGCGTTACAGGTCAGGGACCATCTCAAAACGGCACAATGTTTAAGATCAACGATTGATTTAAGATTTGTGAGCAACATGATAATTTATCCAAACATGAACCATTGAACCTCCTTGGCAAATAGACCGTCTAACTTTTGTGCAAAATTCTCGTGTTTCAAATCAAACTGGCTCAAATTAAAATTAATCAGATCAAAGATGAAGCACGCGCAAATGATTAGGCACCTGATATATTTGACTGAAAAGTTAATCTTTTGCCCGTTTGCCACGAGAATATCCGCTGAAAACGGCCTTAAGATTTAAAAATGAACGGGTAAAGGGTTAAAAGCTGCAGGCGTTGGATTGCCAAAATCAACTCGAAATATGATAAATCAAGCGATGAGATGCTTCGTTTGATGCACACAGAAAGAAAACTGATACGATAAATACAATGAAGTATACAAGCAAATCAATCGATCAGCGAATAGGAACTCGCTCATGATGAAAAGGAGTTTGAAGAAAAAATAGTAGGAAAGGACATAAGGTGATCATTGTTGCAGATTGTATTTATGGGGTCACCTCAAATGATTCCGACCATGAAGTAATGATATGCGAGTGCAGTGAGAAAGAACTTTACAGAAAGATAATCATATGAATATTGTAACTTAATATTACGGCATAAGTTGAGCTTCGAGAGGCGCCTATAACATAAAATAATGTGACTATTAACAGACCTATTAGGTCCGGAATATGCTTGTGAGTAATCATCGAGCTCATCATCATATGCATGTATTACTATACAGTAGAAAATATATTGAACACATTGGTCTTAGAAGTTCTCAAACGCTTATCAGTCACATTTTTACTATCGCCTTGCTCACAACCTCCAATTTTAAAAACTTATTCCAGTCTGCTCTGTTGAAAAACACTCACGCCTAATTACATTTACTTAGGAGTTCTTGGAAAAATCAATTAAACACATTTGTCATTCAACTGTTAAAATGAAACAAGTTTTCAGACCATTATTTTTTCAAAGGACGGTCTTTCACTGGAAACGAATAACCGCTGAAACGTTTATTTTTAGATTAGGTTACGCAGATTTCTATAAATTATTGCATCATTTGAAGAGTTGTTACAATTAGATAGTAGATTACTCGAGGCATTCCATCATGCTTTAGGTTGATTCAGAGCTCTTGGTCAAAGCTGGGCGTAAGATATCTATAACTAATTATTGTCTAAACTTTTGTATAACGATGGAAAGTTATTATTTTGTCTACGCATCCGAAGATCCACAACTTGAAAACGTCTCAATCTATCTGAGCAGAGCAAAAATATTGGAGTGGGTTAAAGTAAAAAGCCAATCTTATATAACTGCAGTTGTATTGAAAACTCAAGGCATAAGCATTGTCACTTACAGAATCATTCATCTCTGTCAATGTTTGATATTTCAAAATTAGAACAGAGATGACGCTGAAGAAGATCCATTCGTTAAAGTGCTACAAAACGATTACTAGTAATAAACCACAAGTCGCTGATCATAAAGTTCCATGCATTATGTAGCCTATAGTTTCTGTAAACTTTCAAATCGCATTTTCTGAAACATTTAGAGTTGGCCTACTCCACGCCAGAATGTTATCCATGCTGATTGTTCTCAGCGCTGATGTTGTTACTGACATCGTTGAATTCACCGTCACCAACGAAGACTGAATAGGTTGGCAATTCTGATGGAACCAAACCATTCGCATTATTTCCAGAGAATTCCAGCGCAACATTACGAGTAGCTCTGTTGTCGATGCTTTGATTTGTTGTTGAACTGAAGTTGCAGTTTGGTATTAGTGTCTTGTAGTCTCGTGTCATCTTACTCTTCACGCGAAAACTGAAATTTATGCACACGCTATGAAATCATTTTTTTAATTATGTATTTTATGTGCTTAAAAAACTCGTCAACGATTGCAATCAAAATTAAATCACTCTTATTGCCTGCAATGCAATTTAAATGCAAATTACAGCCCATTAAGTGTCTTGTGGTCATTGGTGGAATGATAATTAATAAGTCTGGTATTCAGTAAAAAATTAGCTTACTGAAACGCAATGCAACAAACGTATTAAAATTGTCTCTTTCATAGAATGCTTGTAGCATGCAAGAGTTCTTACCGTCGCATGCATACAAATCCGAGACAAACGATCGCCAGGCAAATAGCGAAGGTGAATCCACCGATTGCAACAAACGCCAGAACTGAAAAAGAAGCAGAAAACTTAGTAGACCTACTACGACCGTAATTTCACATTTTGATTAAGCCTCTTCTCGAACACTAATCAATGGACTGACTGCGAGGACAACCAGATGACACTGAATTGCATAGGCTTCTAATTGCTCGCTGACCAAGACTCCACACAACACCAAAACTACTTCCATAGGAAATTCGTCTTCTAATTGACAACTTATGTCACTCGTAACTTCGTAAGATCTATGACAAAAAATGGACTCTCACGAATTTGCTAAGGTTGAAAAGATTGAGTTTTGTAAAAGCGATATGGCGTCATTTACAACTAGCCAGAGATTGTCTAAAATAATTCGACATCATAATTATAACATTATGTAAAAACTAATATCTTATTTTAAGATAAATCAAAATCACGAATAGAACATTTTAAGACATTCAGGTCAAATAATTATGCAGTTCGGTTTTCAGAATTTGTAACAATAAAACCGCATAAAGTGAGGCATATTCACCTTGTTCATTGTTTAGATTTGTCGCTATTGGTTCCGATTCTGTGGCCTCCGCCACTGCATGTACACCTGCAACACATGCGAAGACACCAATACTGATGGTTCAATCACACAGAAATTTATTTGAGATTATAGTATTCAAACTGTTACAGTTTGTGCGTCGTCGATATTCAGTGTAATAATACTACTAATAACAGAAGCAACAACAACAACAACAATGATAATAATAATAATAATAATAATAATAATAATAATAATAATAATAATAATAATAATAATAATAATAATAATAATAATAACAATAATAAAAATACACAGAGCAGACTCGAGACAAGTTTCCTCTTTCAAAGAATCTCGGTAGCAGTCCAACGTTTGAACGCCATCTGTTTTCACATTTCTACACATGTGCAAATGATCGTAGGCCCTATAGCTTACCCATTAAAATCTGACCTTGAGAACAGTTTCCAATGACACCGACCCATTTTCCATCTTCGCAGTTCAGATGCCACGTTTTACGACTGGCATAGCAACCAATCATAATGGCGTCTCCGTTTCTTTTCGCGTAACCATCAACAGGCGGGATGATGTTAGAACATCCAACAGCTACAAGAAAGGAAAGTTCACTTCAGCATGTAAGTAAATATGATGCATCGTATTTTATCTACTCATCAACTCTAAAAACTGGCTGGTTAGATGCTTACAAGCAATATTCTTAAATATAATTATCGTTTGGACTGCATCTGAAACGAGAATGTTGATAGATGCGTTAGCTTAATTATTGACAACAATAAGTTCGCCCTAACCATCAATTGTGTGTTTCGTATTTTGTCACCAGTCCATACATGCTCTAGTCGGAGCCATTTATCAAATAATGTGAAATGTACGTAAGAACAGAAGTGTCAAAAGTGTTCAGCGATTACAGATCCCATTATCAGCATAAGCTTACTATAAAGCCACAGTCAAGCATTTCCTACTGGTGCAAGATAGTTCTCGTCTGCGTAATAAGTTCTTATGCATCGAACGCAGTTACGCTTCAATCATTTCTTGCCAGTCGATCAGAAAGTGACTCGAGGCGCAACCAGGGACTAAAAGTCTTTGTCGTTCTAGCAACCACTTTCATCCTTCGCCCAGACTATGCTTTCTCTGTTATCGATAGCGTACATAGACTATAAGCTTATATCTTTCACGCAATACGTTGTCTTTGAAATCCTAATTGTCGAATACCGTTTCAAATACTGAATTTATTGGGTGCTTTTCTTCAGATTGTTATGTCGTGAGGCTTAGATTATCCTGAAAGCTTTGCTTTAAAAGGCAATCCGGCAAATGCAAAATTTCATAAGACAATTTCACACGATAGATCGATCTTTGGTTTTTGAACGAAATCAATTCAGTAGTAAATAATTCAGTAGTAAATAATTCGCCTACCTTGCAGTCTTAGCATGAATTGTGCTCCGTTTTCGTTACTTTCTCTCTGATCTTGATGAGTGAGAAATATATGCAACAAATTCCCCGTTGACGAATATAATTTCTTTTCCCGTTGAGTTCCACCAGCACAGATAGACACATTTCTTTTGCCTGCTTTATCCACAATAAAACCACGATTACGACAAGACTGCCTTCCATTGTTCTCCACTCCACTTGTAGTAGGTCTATCTGAGGCTGCCAGATCGATTATTCCGATGCTAAGTTTCTGTCCAATTGGAGCTTCTACGATCCACGGCTGAGAATTTGATCCACATGACGTAGAACTGATTATATGAATTGGATTAGCAGTTGCATCAACAGCGCACGAACGTCTTTCGTCTGCGACTTCAGAAAAATTCACATAATTAGGCCTATATAATAGCATTGAAACGTTACAAATACTTTTTATATTCAGCTATTGCAGTAGAGCATTCAAATTATAAATGAAACACTTTCCAGTGAATTTAAAAGTCAATGCTTTAATTATAAAATATTGCATAGCGCTAAAGGTGAAACGCATGTATGCACTCTCATAAGATTTTTTATGACGGGACACTGGTTCTTTGTCTCGCGGATTAAGAAACGTGCCATCTACAATATTGAAATATATTGACTTACTAATGATGCAGTCGTAGCTGGCTTCGAGATAAACATTCAGACCAAGAGGACATGGATTAATATTCTCTGCTGAAATGTCGATAACACGAACTTCGCAGTTAGCTCTTCCAGAGCACCTTTGATCAAGAAATGGCAAAAGATTTTCTGAACAGCCCAAATAATGAGCTCGAAGTTTATCTATTTCTGCGGTTGTGATACATCGACCAATTCGCATGCGTCCGTACGTGGCATTTTTCATCAGAATGATTTCATTTTTCACACACTGAGGCTGAAAAATCTCTGATGGACAAAAGTCCTCTTGAGCAACTGAAATTTGAAACGAACAAAAACCACAGCCTATGCAATGCTGAGTGCTACTATAGGCCTATATACATATAGTATCATGTCTAATACATACGGCGCATATAAAATAGAATGACATATAGGCCTATTATCTTGAATGTGACGATTTAACTTATCCTTTAAGTCAATGCATTTCAAAGAAGTTTGCTGAAGTTTATTGAGCAAAATAATTAATTGCCACAGAAGCAAATTTTAATGGAATGGTGTTTCTAGAAAAGGATCTAACACAGATTAGACATTTGACTAGAGTTGATGCACGCAGAAGGCACACTCATTATATATTAGAAGGCGGGATGATCGACACAGATTCGACAGCCTTTATGAAATGAGACAGCTAGAGCAACAGGTCCTTATCCAGCACCAACGAGGGATGTTACTGGAAAGAATCCTCAAATTATAATGCAGATAGCTAGATTGGGAATAAGCAGACATGAAACACCTAGTTTTTGGAAAAAATTAATTAGAGGATGTCTGACATTCAGGAATTTTGACGAGATGAAAGAAATCTATGCATCCTGTTACAGTAGGAAGCGATAGACGAAAAGAGAGAGTAGGCCTAAGTGGTAAATAAACTGCGCCAAAAAATTAATTTTGGCCTCACCTTCAATTTCATCCTGTATTTCATCTCCGACGGAAGGGTCTAAGCACCACACGATCCACACTGCTACAGCAGGCATCACATATTCTAGGCATACTATGGGTTTCATTGTTATTCTCGAAAATGTCTTGTGGCCTATATCCTGAATTTACACCTAATTTACCAGAAACCTATCGCTTATTCCAACCTGAACAATCTCCGTTAATTTGCTACGTCTATTGCAGCGATGTGGTTAGGTCTACTGGCACGAAAATATTTTGTCAGCACTTCAGGACCAACTTTACACAGTAGGCTAACGAATACGAACGATGTACGTCTGCATTATACATAACTTGGCGCAATGGTACGCTTGAAAATCCATCGATGAATATTTATAATATATTATAGGTCAGGGACCATCTCAAAACTGTGCAGTGGTGAAGATCGGCGAACTGATTGTTGATCACAACACTCAAGCACATTTACATAACATCTAACAACACACTTCACTTGCAAATAAATCGTCAAACCTCGTGATATGTACGATCGTTTAAGAAAAAATGGCGAAATCCCGAATAGGGCAAATCAGAGAATATTCCACACTCTGGTATTGGCCCTCAATGCACCTCATGACAATTTATACAATGTGAGGAATTACCTACATGGGCGGAGTTTGGTTTCCGTTCTTGGAGGGGCTAAAGCCTTCTTGGGGGTTCCAAACCCGGGAAAAGATACCATTTACACGGTAAAAAATGAATTTGGGTCTTCCTGGGGGCTTAGAGCCCCCCTAGCCCCTTATAAACTCCGCCCATGATTACCTAATTATGAAGCTTTCCGGTGTTTACTTTCAAATTACTCTATTCATATTTGTTTGTATGTGCACTTGTTATAGCGCCCCTTCAAGCTCTCTCTACTCAGAGGCGCTCCCGAATGCAGAGCGGACACTGCATCGGAGTTTCACGCCGAAGCGCTGAGCAATGTGAGTGAAGGACTTGCCCAAGGTCCTTACGCGGCGAGGTGGATTCGAACCTCGAACCTTCCGGCTTCAAGGCAGCGACGCCACCACTACACCACCGCGCCCCACGTAATATAAATGTGCTATTAGATCTAAATGAAATTTTAAAATTGGCCAGTTAATTAAGCACACACTGATCACCGCCATTAATACCGTAATACGGCGCTTGTCGCGCCTCGCCTTTGTGTTTCAAATTGCAGGCCTACTTAGACATAGCCTATTTATAATAGTGACTGAAAGCTAATATCTAAAGCCGCAAGAAATTAATTGAACATGAGGATTTTGGTTAATGAAAGAAAGAAAATAGAAACAAACGAGGATAGTTGCGTTTGGTGCGGAAAAGGATAAAGTAAAAAAATAGAGTAAAGATGGGCGAATGTAGTTGAATGTAACGCTTAGACACGAAGAGCAGAAGAGAACCACTTGCGTTGATCGATTCCCGCAACCATCCTAAAAGTCGACTCAAGCTTTCTTTTGCAAGATGACGTTGGTAAAACGAACAATAGGACAGATTTGCATGACTGTCAATTATTGTCATACAGTCGAATACAACTCCAGCAAGAACTTGTGTTCTTCCAATCACACTCTCACTATTATAGAAATCATATTGAATTCATGTCAGTTTGAAGTAATAAGTATAAAGATCTTAAATGGATTGATGCGGTCAATTACAGGAACTGAGGACAGCGCTCACAAAAAGAAGAGGGAGAGGAGGAGAAAATACACAAAGGTTCGTTGCGTTTTGAAGTAGGCTTCTAGTCCAGCGAGAAAGCAGAATGTCAACTAAAACAAATAATTTTATAGGTAAAAATATTTTGTTCCGCGTGACATAGTAATAATTATTATACCTGTAATATAATAATATGGAAGTCTAGTATTACTATTGCTTATAGACATTTAAATGGTAATGTGTGGGAGATATGTAACTCAGTCTACTCTGTTCTAGGAACTGACCCGAAAACTCTATCACGTGCTTATAAATTGTCCTCTATCTTATCATTAGCATATTATTATTTATGTTAATTAGAATCTGCACCCAAAATCTCTTAGAAAATTGTAGAGCGCTTATCAGCCACAGTATCACGATGTTCATGTCTCGTGTCTCCAACATGCTGATTCACACCGCTCTTCTCACGCTCTTCGATAGGCCTATCTTTAAACTCTGCTCCCATATTATTGATTTTCTCTTCTTGATCGTAGCGCAAAGAAACCTTTCTCCACTGATTTAACCTAGCACAAAATGCCTGCAGCCTGTTCAGTTCACTCGCCGTTTCAACAGATTAAAAAAATGCTTATAGAAATAAAGAAGAAATTGGTTTTTGATATATTTATTTGAAAAGACGACCGTTACATGAAAAGAATTCTTTTATAGACTTCTTATTACTTCATATATAAATTAGATTAGACTAGACCACTGGAAAAGTCATTGTATCAAAGTAAAATAAGTTAATCAAATTAAAGTGGATTATTTGCAACTGCGATGTTTGCCTAATCTAATATTTATTGTGCAACATCCAGCTCTCCTCGTGAATAATTGGAAGTAAGAAACCTATTAGACATACTAAAAACTGGTCATAGCTTCTGTATTTCTCAATAAAACACATTTCTGAGCTTCAGTAGCCTATAGACTACCAGTAGCATAGGGCCTACTTGCAAAAGATATAATCAATAGCTGAAAGTCTAATAAGAGATGTAACCAGAGGCAAACTCGTTATCAATAGTTATCTGAAAACGTTGATGATAATATCAATTTTTCGCAATCCGAAATCACGCACTCTTTTATTTCAAATGTTGGAGTATGAATATTTCACAACTAAAAGAGACAGCAATTACACAGAAACAGATGCATTCAGTGGCGTAGCAATAGGGCGTGCAACCTGTGCAGTGCACGAGGGCCCCCGGCTGTCAGGGGCCCCCGGGGTCAGAGTCAATTTTTTACTTTAAGGATATTCAGAATGTATTCAAACTCATATCTACAGCGTAGCCTACACAGTACACACCCAGTAATTTGCTGGGTTTCAGCCGGAATGTCCATGATTAGGCTACCTTATTACAAATATCTTTACTCTTTGCAGTCTTTGGCCGGAAGTAGTTGTACTGACGTATAAACATAATTGTGTCATGGTCTAAGCAGACGCGTTTAAAATTTATTATCGTTGTAGTAAAATGTGAAATTTATAAAAGATAACTGCATAGCCTATTTACTTGGAAATTGCATATTTTTAAAACTCTCGTAGGCCTACGGCACTCTTTCTGTCCCCCAAGTTATGCCTAAGTCTTACTTAAGTGGCGCTGCTAAGCGACAAGCACGAGAAGAACGGGTAAAGAAGGCCGCCAAAGTGCAAAAAATCCGCATTTATGATGCCTGCGGAGAGCGAGCTTGCACCGATGACTACATCAGACATGGAGACAAAGTCGAATTCCTGTTTGATCAGTGCAGAGATGGTGGTTGACATGGATATTGACACTAAGCCGAGTAGGTGTCGACCTTCAGAGGCTACGGTAGCAGTTACATCACCAATGGATTCAAGCTTGACACCTCAAAAGTGGTGGATATTTTTGCACAAGAGAAGGCGCGCAAACGAGCATTTTTAGCATTTCGGATTTAGCCTCCCTCTCCCGTAGTAGGTTAGCCGTAGAATTGCTTGAGTCATTTCACACTTGCCAAATTCGTTACATTTTCCGCTCTTTTAATCAACAAACCCAACAGCTTGGAGAATTTAAGTAGGGCCTATGGGTGATTGATCATTAGGCTAATACTTCAGGAGATGAAGAAGTTTTTTGTGATTACTTTCGTTTGGTATTATTCTAGTTCAATGTTTCTCTGCTGATATGGAGCAGAATATATTTTTCATTAGATAAATTTGTTAAAATAATAAAAATGTGGCTAGTTTATTTTCATTTGGCTTCGGTGTTAAAATAATATGCAAAGTGCGTAAAGCGACCAGGCGTTTTGCACAGCTTTGTTGTTTGAAATCGAGTGAGGTTTCAAGCATTTAGGGACCACCACCTAAGCTCTGCACAGGGGCCCCCCAAGAACTTGCTACGCCACTGGATGCATTCGTTGAACCTAGACAAAAGACATAAGCACACAACTTACGAAAATGCTTGGACACACTAATAGAAAGCTGCAAGTTGAGGCGCTTAAAGCATAAAAATCTAACATTCAAAACATTAAGAATAGGTCTATACTCAACGCCAGAGTGTTAGCGGTTCTGGTTGTTCGCAGCGCTGATGTTGTTACTGACATCATTGAATTCACCGTCACCAACGAAGACTGAATAGGTTGGCAATTCTGATGGAACCAAACCATTCACATTATTTCCAGGGAATTCCTGCGCTACATTACGAGTAACTCTGTTGTCGGTGCTTTGATTTGTTGTTGAATTGAAGTTGCAGTTTGGTATTAGTGTCTTGTAGTCTCGTGTCATCTTACTCTTCACACGGAAACTGAAATTGACATTAAAATTGAGTACACGTTGCATAAACTATTCATGAACTATGAATTATTCATATTTTAAAGTTCGTTAGCGAACGCAATTTAAATTAAATAACTTTTATACAATATAATTATGCAATTTAAATGTGATATGACTAGCAATCAGTTATCTAGTAATTAGGAATAGATCGATGTATAGAGTTGTCATTGACCTATAATTTCTGTATTATTATGCAACTGCAGGCCCTATTGTATTGTATTTGACACTTATAATCGTAATCGTAATCGCAATCGTGAACTCTATAAATTTCTAAAGCGCCACTCGAAAGCCCAGCGCGGGGCACCAGCTTATTCACGAGCGCTGCGTTGAGTTAGAAGGGTTGTCCGTGAGAGTAGTCCGTGGTGGTTCGGTTATCATAGGATCAGAGGGGCGGAACAGCTGCTAAGGCGGGTGTTGTCTGGGCCGGAAATTGGAGGGTGGAGGATCAGATGAGACAGGGTAAAAGTTCGTGAAAAGGAGTGTCTTAAGTTTTGAATGAAAGCCCGAGGTGTGATGGATAGAGGAACCTGAGGAGGTGGTGTGTGCTTAGTAATGATGTTGGAAGGACTGAAAAGGATCGGAATTCAGGAGGCAGATCATTCCAAAGTCATGGTGCCGAGTTGGATATGGCTCGGTTGGAGCACTTGAGATGAATTGTGACCGGCGGTCGAGAGAGTGTAAGGCAGGTGGATGATCGGGTAGAACGGGTAGGCTGGATGGTGAACAGTTCGCGAAGATATCTGGGCTGGGAGCATTGTAAAGAGTTGTAGGTTAAGGACTTATAAAGCGCGTCAAGTAGGGTGAACCGTTCAGAAGCGCTCCTAGTGTGCAAGGCCCCGCGAGAAGAAGCAGGTTTTGAGAAGAGAAGAGGAAGAGAAGAGACTGCCAGACAGAAGTGCAGAGCGAACAGAAGAAGAAAGTGTTTACCAAAGATAAGGATCAATTCAGGCAAAAGATCGAAACTGAGTCATAGTAGTTCTTAAGCCAGGTACCAAGTGATCAGTGGGAGGAAGCCGAGTGAGACCGAAGTATAACGTCAGCAAGATCTTTAGGACAAACCCCGCTGAGCCTTGAGGATCAGAATGAGGATCTTAAAGTTTATTCGAGCGCAAAGAGGAAGCCAATAAAGTTCGTCAAACATAAATGTAGAGATGCGAGAGTACATGGGTAGCAGAGCAATCAGCCAGAGTTGAGCATCGACTGAAACGAGGAGAGACGACCCTTAAGAAGACCAATGGGAAGGAAATGGCAGTAGTCTGTTCGAGAACATAACAAGGCATGCATTAGGGCAGTGAGCAGTCATAATGCAGCAGGAGACAGAACGACGAATGACCCTCAGACGTCTTAAATGAAACTACATGAGGAGCGTGTGAGATTGGAAATGCTTGCAGTAAAGGTAAGGGCGCTATCAAGTACCACCCCCAGAACCGCCGCACACAGTGTAACAGAGATGTTAAAAACTCTCTTTCAATTGACGCCTATGTAAGCTTATACAACTTGCAAGATTTCTTACCGTCGCATGCAGACAACTCCGAGACAAACGATTGCAAGACAAACTGCGAAGGTGAATCCACCGATTGCAACAAACACCAGAACTGAAACAGAAGCAGAAAACCTAGCACCATATCGTGATTTCACATTTTTCATGAAACCTCTTCTAGAAGATTCACCAAAGGACTTACTGAGAGTAAAATCAGATAACACTGAAGCTTTTAGATCACTAAGACCAGATGAAGCATCGAAAAGACTTTCATTTAAACATCCGTCTTCTAATTGGCAACTAATGCCTGTCGTGGCTCATATATAGTGAGACCTATGAACAAGAATGGACTTGAACGAATTTGCTAAATCAAAAAAAGTTCAGAGTTCGGAAATGCGATATGGCGGCATTTGCAAATAATCAGATTCAGAGATTGTCAAAGCATTTTGAGTGTTCGACATCACATTCCTTTGAGTAAAAATCGACATCTTATTTAAGAGAAATCAAAATCAGAAACTCAGCATTTGAAAACATTAAGTTCAAATTAGATAATTATGCAGTTCGGGTTTAGAAGGTGATACGACAAAACTCCATAAGATGAGGCATATTAACCTTGTTCATTGTTTAGATTTGTCGCTGTTGGTTCCGAGTCTGCGACCTCCTCCATTGCATGTACGCCTATAACACATGCGAAGACAATAATACTGTTGGTTCAATCACGCTGAGTTTATTCTAATTGTGACAGTTTGCGTGTCGACGATATTCGCAGTCAAAATAAAAACAATAAAAATCGATAATAATAATAATGGACACTTCCTTTAACTGTTGTTAATATTCATATATCTGATGGGGATCAAGCATGACTCGGGGCAAAATAATAAAAATAATAATAATTATAATAATAATAGTAATAATATTAATAATGATGATGATGAATTGATGATGATGACGATGATGATGATGATGATGCTGATAGTAATAATGGGATGCCACGGTGGTTGACACCTGCGCGGCATCCTACATCGCTCACGCAGCGAATGCGGGGGGAGCCGCTGCGGAACAAGCCGCCTTACGTAAAATCGAAAAATACGCGGGACTGCCATCGTCACACCTCTTTGTTTCCATTGCTCTGGAAACACTGGATCCCATCAACTCTGTCGATGTTTGCTTCATCCGTGAGGTTGGCCAACGTCTCTCGGTCGTCTATGGAGAGCCGCGGTAGGTGATCTTTCTCTTCCAGCGCATATCCATCTGTATTCAGCGCTATAATGCCATCGCATTTCGTGGCACTTTCATTAATCCTGCGGAGGACGGGGCCTGAATTTCGAGATATTCAAAAACAGCTCCAAAAATAATTTTTTTAAATCCCGAGGGATCTGAGGTAACTCTCCGGTAAAAATAATAATAATAACCAATACAATTTCCATGGCGCCGTAACACATCACATGCCGTTGGATGAAGCCTTGACAAATAGAAGAGTCGTCAATTAATCGAACCCACACTAGAGAAGGCCACACATTGATATTTGGTGGTAACTGTGTATACGTATTATGAAGGAAAAAACTACGACATCAGTGGACAAACATATATATAATATACAGTGTCAGAGAGAGTATACATGTGTGCAAATTAGTGTAGGGCCTACCTCTTAAAATCTCACCCTGTGAGCAGTTTCCAATGACACCGACCCATTTTCCATCTTCACAGTTAAGATGCCACGTTTTACGACTGGCATAGCAGCCAATCATAATGGCGTCTCCATTTCTTTTCGCGTAGCCATCAACAGGAGGAATGATGTTGGAACATCCAACAGCTGCAAAAAGGAAAGTTCACTTCACCACGTTAGTTAATGTGATGCATCGTATTTCATATTGGACCTGCTCTTCGTGGCTAGAAACTGGTTATAAGTATATACCTACACGCATTATTCCAAAATTTCATATGATGTGTGAATCATTTTATTTGGAACGAGAATGTTGACAGAAGTGTCAATTAAAAAAATATATTCTCGACAATGGTGGGCTCTAACAATTAATTATATTTCCATAATTATGTGGTGTCCTCTAGTATACTCTCCAGTCATCCTCCATCCACGGAGTTCGTCTATCTGTTAAAAGTAATCGACAAAATTTCTTTATGCAGCCACGTCCATAATCAAAATATATAGACTCCAACGTCAAATGTCGATAGGAACAGAAATGTCATCTGTAAGAATGCACGTGGAGTCCAAGCACCGAGTTCCACTCCAGTTGGCATAACGCCATGGTCAAAGCTATTCAGCGATGAATACCTTTGACCAAATTAATAGCGAAAAATTAGCAAACCTTGCAGTCTCACTATGAATTGCACCTCGTTTTCATTTTTCTCTGCGTGATCTGGATTAGTGAGGAAAATGTTCAACAAATTTCCCGTTGATAAATATAATTTCTTTTCCCTCTGAGTTCCACCAGCACAGATGGACACATTTCTTTTGCCTGCTTTATCCACAATAAAACCGCGGTTGCGACAAGACTGCCTTCCACTGTTCTCCACTCCACTTGTAGACCTATCTGAGGTTGCCAGATCGATTATTCCGATGCTGAGTTTCTGTCCAATTGGAGCTTCTACGATCCACGGCTGAGAATTTGATCCACATGACGTAGAACTGATTATATGAATTGGATTAGCGGTTGCATCAACAACACAAGATCGTCTTTCGTCTGCGACTACAAAAGTTCACATGTATTGGCCTATTAGTAACATAACATCAAAACATCATAAGTATTACATTACATCAGTTTACTCGACACTTAATTGTTCTGAATTGCTTACGATTGTCGAGCACTTTCTTTGCGACTCTAAACTCACCGGCATCTTGGATGGTGAGTCTAGTTGCTAAATAAATCTGTGACATTTGATTTGATTCTTTCTGCATTTGGGAGTAGTAGGCCTAAAGTACAAAGCCTATTATTTATAGCTTTTAATATTCAACTATTGCAGTGCAGCCTTCACATTTAGTTGAAACATTTGACCAACAGATTCAAATTCAACGCGAATACAGTAAAAGGCCTACGTATGATTAGAGCAAGCATTAAATCGCTTGCATGAATTCTTTTAAGTTTTAGCATGTCGGGATGCTGACTCATTGCTTCGCTGATGAAGAAACTCGCAACTGGCTGCTCGTGCGCTAGTAACAAAATAATACATAGAAAAATTCTTGATTTATGAAGTTGCTTTACTTACTACTGATGCAATCGTAGCTGGCTTCAAGATAAACATTCAGACCAAGAGGACATGGACTAACATTCCCAGCGGAAATGTCGCTAACACGGATTTCGCAATCAGTTTTCCCAGAACACTTCCTATCAAGAAATGGCAGGAGATTATCTGAGCATCCAAGTTGAGGAGTTCGGAGATTAGAAATTTCTGCAGCTGTAATGCATCTTCCAATGCGCATGCGTCCATAGGTGGCACTTTTCATCAGAATAATTTCATTTTTCACACATTGAGGCTTAAAATCTTCCGTCAGACAGAAATCTTCTTGATCAACTGAAACATAAAGTGAACACAAAATTTTGGGCGCTTAAATTTAGGGCCTGTAGGCCTACTTGCATCACGTTAGTCACAAAAGCGCATTTAAAATAGTCCGCTTGTCTAATAATTATGAGCATGTAATATTTAATCCTCTAACTCAGTGCGCTTGAAAGAAGTTAGCAAAATTTTACTAAGCAGGTATAAGTTAAAAAGAGCCAAATTTCAGCGGAAGACTGTTGGGCATGAGCAAGGCCGTAGCTAGGGGGGTGTTTTGGGTGTTTGAACACCCCCCGAAATGGAAAATGAAAAATAATATAATGCATTTACGAACATATGACGTAAGGACCATGAAATAAAACCATGAAAACACCCCCCGAAATGGAAAAATGTAGTTTTTGGGAAGGGAAATTGGTGAAACACCCCCCGAAATAAAATCCTGGCTACGGCCTTGGGCATGAGCAATTGCGAAGTGAAGGACTTGCTCAGGTTTTCTAAGCGGCCTTAAGGTGTATTCGAACCCGCACCCTTTCGGCTCCAATGTAACCTACTGAATAATTATATCACTACATCCACACCACGCAAACTGTTTCATATTACAGCATTGGCCTCTGAGGACTACTGTCAGTGAATAGCCTATAATGTGGCAGTGTTATATTGCTGAATTTTTGGAATTTTGACGAAATCTTATGTCGATTTAATTAATTCAAAGATCGTTTAGATAGACCTTTCGAATATAATGCGTTAAAGTAATCTGAATCCTGTCGAATTTTAGATCCATGATCTCTGATTTTTAGCTCCGTCACCTAACAGAACAGACTCGTTAATAGAAATTCTGAAAAACTAATGAAAGATCAATTTTTTTGACGACATATAGGGTATGGTAGGTAACAAAGTTTTGACATTCAATTTGGTATAATTATAGGAAATATAATTAGGCATAAATATTATTATCAAATTCATTTTGGTAGCCTGAAACTTCATGTGTAGACTGATTACTAGTAGGTCTACAAAGAATTCAATTATAAATTTCAACGCCAGAGGCTTGGACTAATGAATAATTCCAAAATGAAAATAAGCCAGGCTATTTTATATTATTTATCCGTTCGGCGTATTTTACTTCCTCTGTAAGCGCATATGCCTATATACTGCATATAGAAATTATATAGACCTACGTTCTAAAACGTTCAAATGAAATGACATCTTAGAGATACATAGCAACCTAATAATTCATTGAACGTAAAATTATTATGACAGTAAGAGTCATGCTCACCGGAACTATAATATGTAAACTGTGGTACTGACTGCAAGATTGTTTAAGACCTGGAGCTTTACCAGTAAGTTCAACGACATATATGGCCTACATACATGCAGAGGTAGAGAGCGGTAAGCGTAGAGAACCCCAGTGATGAATTAACTATGATAGTTTGGTCATACCTTCTGGTTCTTCCTGCATTTCATCGCCACTGGAAAGGTCCAAGTACCACAACAAGCACACTGCTAAAGCAGGCATTATGTAACATGGTACAACTCCCGGTTTCATTCTTATTCTCGATGATATTTACTCAGGTTAATACTGGTATAAACTGAATATTATTTACAGTCAATTGTACCATAAACCTGTCTGCTTATTACAGACAGGACAATCTCCGTCCTGCTAGTTGTAGCGATACAATTGGACTTAACATTAATATTTAGAAACCGACGCAGCACTTCACGACCAACCTTAGACATTAACGGACATGATGCATGTGTGAATATACAAGTCTACATTATACGTAACAAAGTTATTGGCGCAATGATATGTTTGAACGCGACTGTTGGTCGAATAGAGTTGATTGAACGATATCAGTATAATTATGAATATTCATTACAGGTCAGGGACCATCTCAAAACGTTACAATGGTCGCGATCAACGAACTGATTCCCGATCTTTTTAAAGAAAATCTGATTTAATTTAAATCAAATCGAAGACTAGGTCCCTACGTGTAAATCAGAATTTCATATTCTAGGCAGTGGCGGCGCCAGGATTTTAGTTTTGGGGGCTGAAGCCTCCCGGAGGAAATTTTCCATTTTCATCCGCAAAAATTTCTGACGATCTTTTTTTAAAGTCATCGTGGAAATATTTCGGCTTTGCATGTAAAAAATCCGGATGGCTTTTTTTTTAGGGGTTTAGCCTTTTATAGGGGGCTTAGCCCCCTAGCCCCTAGCGCCACCACTGGTTCTAGGCTTATACTCTGTAGTAGGGCCGTGCACTTTATAAAGCTTTAGGCAGTATAAACAATTGTCAAATGTTGAAAGTGTGTTTCCACTATTTACCTCCTAAACGATTTACATTTATTCAAATAATTAAAGGCAAATTTGTTTTTAATGAAAAACAACAAAACTAACAAACAGCACCGCATAGCTTATGAGCTCTAGTCACTGCATTGACTGAAAGTCTCTCAACGCATCCTTTGCAAAATTGTAGCCTATTTCATACTTACAACGCCATTCGAAATTCTCAACCCGCTAACATTTATCAACAATTTTCAACCAATTTAACCTACCAGATCTACACGCACATTATTCATAATCTTTCTTTATCTCGACCTCCAGTCTTAGTCTATGCTGCACCAGCACCTTAGACCGAATTATCAAAGACCTTCGCCTTTTTCCTCCTCCTGTATACCATCCGATCATGATCTCTCCTCTGCTTGCACACTCGTCTGTTACTTTACTTTCAGCTCCCGGCTGAAACAACGAAGTCTTCAAGCTATGCTATCCCGATACAGTCGATACTACTCAGGTTAACTAAACAACCACCTTAATCTCCGATTGGTCTCCACCATAGCCCCATGCTGTCTCCTCGACTTGACCTCCCAGATGTTGACCTGGCACCGGAACGAACAGGATATTTTGGACATTGCGGACCTGATTAACACAGCGCCGGTATTTTAATTTTGTCCCTCTTATGTGGTTTCACATTACATTTTAATTAGTCCATGATTGATGGGCCTACTTTAGATAATAAACAGTTATTTTACTAATGTAAAGGTAAGACACTACATCCAAAATTTATTTTTGATAGCTGAGAATCTTATTAGGCTTCTGAAAATCTGCTTGAGGTCAATACTCGAAAGCGCATAGGCCTATAGACCGTCATTTGTCTGAAATCATTGATGACATGAACATTTTTCATTTCAAAATCATACATCTTTATAATTGGATTTACTGGAATAATTAATATTTCACAATGTTATTGAAGGATCAAAAAATACTGCAGCAGATATATGCGTTAAGTTTAATACAATGTTAGAAAATGATTAGCGTCTACTTATAACAAAGTACAAATTGATTTACGCGCTTGAAATCGGATGCTTCTGCATGGAGACATCGAAAGCGTCGATAGCGTCATCATAGCTTCGAACCATTAAGATTATATCTACTCTACGCCGGAATCTTAACGGTGGTTGTTCTCATCGCTGATGTTGTTACGGACATCGTTGAATTCACCGTCACCAACGAAGACTGAATAGGTTGGCAATTCAGGTGGAACCAAACCATTCACATTAGTTCCAGAGAATTCCTGCGCAACATTACGAGTAGCTCTGTTGTCTGTGCTTTGATTTGTTGTTGAACTGAAGTTGCAGTTTGGTATTAGTGTCTTGTAGTCTCGTGTCATCTTACTCTTCACGCGGAAACTGAAATTTACGCAAGCGTATAATGTAAAATGTCTGGAATGAGCTTACATATTGCCATAAACGTAGCCTACATGAAGTTTTAAGAAAAATTGAACGGTAGTCGCTATCATACAACGTAATTATTTTCACCTAAATGATTTGTTTTAAGCAGTGCAGTAAATCATCATAACATATTGGCATAAGAGTTCTTACCGTCGCATGCAAACAACTCCAAGACATACAATAGCTAAGCAAATTGCGAAGGTGAATCCACCGATAGCGACAAACACCAAAACTGGAAAAGAAACGGAAAAACAATTACCACCGTCGTCTCATATTTCTATACCATCTCTTTAAGAACACTCTTCTAAGGACCGATCACAATCTGTGTTAAAACGCAATCAGACCTCCGTCGAGTTACAGGTGGTGTTGAATCATAAATATCACTGAGGATTGATGGATGGTGTTTAGGATTTAAAATTATATATTATGATGTAGTAGGCCGTACAACAGACGGATATGCTACTCATCAGTGCAATGATCGGAAACAGACTCCGTCCTTAACTTGGCAAGTCATTCAGCTTTTAGCGCATGTAGTGGCTTTGTGACTAAACCTGAACTCACGCCAATTTGTGAAATTTCGGTACTTACAAAGATTGGATTTGTGAATGTGTCAATGCGATAATTATGCCTTCAGTTGCATAGGCCTATAATGATATAATCGGAGATTGTCACAACAATTCATCATCGCCTTCTATAAAGTAAACAATGATGACTTGCACGAGCGAAAATTATAAGAAGGAAACAAACTTTATTCGCTCCGATCAAATCAGTTATCAAGCAATCCAGTTCATGAATTTTATCATGACAAAAACTGCAGCAACGAGCACATTCACCTTGTTCATTGTTTAGATTTGTCGTCATTGGTTTTACCTCTTCGACCTCCTCTATCGCGTGCACACCTGTAACACATACGAAGATACCAAAACTGATAATATCTCAATCACGCTGCATTTAATATTAAATAAAAATGCAATTCGTCTGGTTTCGAACTGATGAATAACCTGATTTGCAGCGCCGACGCTCACTCCGAAAGACCACGCAGTCATTTATATCCTTATGTTTTGCTTACGAAACAGCTGATCAAAACAGCACTTGGGCCAACTGAGAGCTGAGCATTGCCAAAGCTGGAATTCCTGCGTTATGTTATCGTCATTCCTCATCGTCAGCGTAAGGTCATGGACTCTTTAAATGTCATCTTTGTAAGGATATGGTATTACGGTTGTTCGAGCTTTGTGTAAATAAGAGGAATTGTGCTTTCAGCTATTAGGCCTAATTTCGATTTTTCTTATATGCTAAATTCAATTAGCCTATTTCTCTATGTAAATTCAATGATTATTTTTGCCGTGTTTGAAATGCGTCATTTTTTAAAAGTATCATGGTAAACCGGAATGTAGCATGCAAGTAGGCGTATTTGGTATAAAAGGCTAATAAGCTCACACAAATTTTTCAATCTGCATTGAAATCATAGACCTACACTTATAAGAAAATGTGGTGCTAAATAGCCAATAATCATTTTCGTACATTTAAAAATCCTATAAAAACGTTGAATGAAGCACAACAAATCATATATGAATCCTTTAATCCTATAAAGAATTAATGAAGTCATTTCTAGTCCTATTTCAACCACAGGCCTATACAAACGTACATGTATGTAGCAGGCAAGTTGCATAATGCATCTTCACTTACTCTATATAACATCTCGTCATATTTAAGTGGACAACGAAGGTTCCATTTCAGAATCTAACCTTGAGAGCAGTTTCCAATGACACCGACCCATTTTCCATCTTCACAGTTAAGATGCCACGTTTTACGACTGGCATAGCAACCAATCATAATGGCGTCTCCATTTCTTTTCGCGTAACCATCAACAGGAGGAATGATGTTAGAACAGCCAATAGCTGCAACAAAAACTCATTTAAAAAATCTAAAATCGTCTTTCAGCTGCTGCTGGTCATTAGAAATTGAATTTTTCCGTGACTCTGACTTTCATTGCTTCTGTCAATCATGTGTGCTAGCCTACATTTGAATTGAAAAAAATTATTCGTTTGGCTCACCGCCTTCATATGCTACTGCTTCGCACGTCCACTGTTTCCATTAGTCACGTCATAGGCGAAGACCTGGGCCGAGAATTGGGGGGGACGGAAAGACGCGAAATCTTCCGAAAAATTTCTGACAGTTGATGACCTTTTTTTTTAGTCATCCGGCCAAATCTCGACGAAATCTTCTATTTTCGCCGCCAAAAAAGTTGATGACCTTTTTTTTTTAGTCGTTCGGCCAAATCTCGACAAAATTTTCTATTTTCGCCGCCCAAAAAAGTCTTGACGCTCAAACATTGGGGGGGGGGACAAATGCATGGGCCGTCCCCAAACACTTTTATTGGGGGGACCGTCCCCCCCTAGGTCTCCGCCCATGAGTCACGTTGTCTGGTGGTCACCCTTCAACTTTCTTTAGCCCACGTAGGCTACATTATAAATTTTCATTAGCATTTCAACTCTCGGATGCATCCATGATAATGGGTACCTGTCAGTTTTCTGCCATAGCTGACTGACGTCTGTTCATTCACATCTAATTCTTCGGAATTTAGCTTATTGTATTGGTACTTAAGGGGGAAATGTGTGTGCTACCACCCGAGCAGTTAATGGTGCCATTTGCGCTATGGATAATGATGCTGTATCTTCAAGAATACAAATTCCCTCAGTAAGCACATGTGTTGAACCCAACCAACGATTTCCAGTTAACTTGAAGGATAACACCAAGGTCAGAGTCTATGCCGAAAGGGTGCGGCGACAACAGGCGGGATATTTCAGGCACTTGGTAATAGCCTATGAACGGCCAGCAGTCTTTGCAGTGCAACATGAAACACATCCGGTTATCCTTGCAGATCAGAAGCTCAAAACGCTCCCAGTGACCAAACGTTTATGCGAACCAACAAGCAACGTTGACCCGTAAACAGAATCCTAGGAGCATGACAAAATATTGGCTTCTTCCGTTCCATAGATGGCGACACAACACAGACTACTAGATTTGGACACGCACAGCGTCGCACACCAGCCATTCACTACGTAATAGTTGTCTATCCAATTTCAATCAGATTTTGCCACAGCTTACAAATATCTTTCTCGAAATCACGGAAAGTGAACATCAGCCGTTGTCCTACACACTATGAAACGTATTATGAAAAAACATCTTATTATTCTGAATAAGACAAGTTCTCCAAAGCTTCTCCATTGTGGAATAGCTTTTCTACAAGCCCTCAAATAGGTCTACTAGTAACCTGAGATAGTTGTAATAGCGATTCGTCATTGTCCTGCCTTTTGCGCGAATGAGTCTGAATCCAAGCTTGCCTCCCCCACTTGGAAAAGATAAGTTTTGCTTTGCAATCGCGAACAAACCGATGAAGAAATGTGCATAGGCGTACCAAAAGATTTATGTATCTTTTATGCATCAAGTACCAAAAGATTTATGTATCTTTTATGCAACAAGTACCAAAAGATTTATGCATCTTTTATGCATCAAGTACCAAAAGATTTATGCATCTTTTATGCAACAAGTACCAAAAAATTTGTGTATCTTTCATGCAACAAGTACAAAAAGATTTATGCATCTTTTATGCAACAAGTACCAAAAGGTTTATGTATCTTTTATGCAACAAGTACCAAAAGGTTTAAGTATCTTTTGTGCAACAAGTGGCCTAGGATATAAATTTATTCTATGCATCACGTCATTAGATTGATCCTGAAAGGCTAGCTTTCAAAGCTGTCCGGGGTTTACATAAAGCACATTACCCGGTATCATAATAGAATTTAATGCGATAAAGTTTAAGTCATACGGCAAAAAGTTAATAGCAGATAATTTGCAAACCTTGCAGTCTAAGCATGAATGGTGCATCATTTTCGTTACTTGTTCTCTGATCTGGTTGAGTGAGAAATATATTCAACAAATTTCCCGTTGATGAATATAATTTCTTTTCCCTTTGAGTTCCACCAGCACAGATAGACACATTTCTTTTGCCTGCTTTATCCATAATAAAACCACGGTTGCGACAAGACTGCCTTCCATTGTTCTCAACTCCACTTGTAGGTCTGTCTGAGGCTGCCAGATCGATTATTCCGATGCTAAGTTTCTGTCCAATTGGAGCTTCTACGATCCACGGCTGAGAATTTGATCCACATGACGTAGAACTGATTATATGAATTGGATTAGCAGTTGCATCAACAACGCACGAACGTCTTTCGTCTGCGACTACAAATTCATATCCATCTTTAAAGCAGTAATGAAAAGTGGCCAAAGAATAGGTCTATATTTCCATATTTATCTAGCAAGTTGTGTGCGTGAGATTCGTTTATTAAATTTGAACAAACAAAACAATTATCGAGCATAGCCTCATCCTAACATATCGCAAATATAATATAAAAGTTTAAACGTAAAGTTAATTGCATCTTTATACTGTTCAAAAGAGAACTATCAAACTATATTTTCAACTTTTTCATTTACATAGTTAACAAATTAGTAAGATTTCATATGGCTCGAAAGGGTTTCCATATTTGCAAACAATATATAGGCTCCTAGTCCAGATAAAAAGCGCAAGAAAATAATTGTTTAGAAGCGTTTAGAAAACAGGTCTTACATTACACCATCGAAGCCTGAATGTAAGGCTATCATAATGAATATTATTTGCGTAATGCAGAAGATTGCAATCTCAACAAAATTCAAGTAAATTATAACTGCGCCATTGTTGTCCATTTCCTGGCAACGCGACAGTGCACGAGGCCAGTCAGAGCAAATGCTCTCGTTCAAAATCCTTTGATCTTGTCGTTGCCCTGTGACCTGTCAGAATCTTGCCCTGCCGGTTATTAAATTTGGGGACAATCAATCGTACCCTGGACTGGTTACTTGAACGAATGCCCTGGTTAATGCCCTGGTTACAAAAAGTCTGTCGCGCCGCTGATTGTTGCTACAAAATTTCTTTTTGTCTGAATAATAAAACTAAAAGTGGCGTTCGAGTGGTCGACGTGCCTGAAATGTCTTCCTGCCTGAAATGTCTTCCTGCACATAGGTCTATTCAGGAAGCGAAAGGTCCTTCTGTTCTCTAAACACCAATTTGAAGTGCACCTGATACGTAACTCTGAACATCATCATTTAGGCTGGTACTAGAAAGTTTTGCAAAAAATAGGACTATACCTTGCTGCCAGTTCGTAAATCGTCAAAATTGCAATCACCGCAAAATGATTTTGTAAGTGAGACCGTATATGCTTACTACTAATGCAGCTGAAGCTGACTTCAAGATAAACATTCAGATTAAGAGGACACGGATTGATATTTTCAGCGGAGATGTCAACATGACTGATTTCACAGTTAGTCTTTCCAGAACACTTGCGATCAAAGAATGTCAGCAGATTATCTGAACATCCAAGATGAGGAGATCGGAGGTTATCAATTTCTGCCGCTGTCATACATCGACCAATGCGCATGCGTCCAAAAGTAGCACTTTTCATCAAAATGATTTCATTTTTCATACAAAGTGGTTGAAAGATCTCAGAGTGGCAGTAATCAACTTGGGTACCTAAAATATGCAGAAATAGGAAGATTTTGTAAACTGGTATTTCCTTTATCATAATTATAAGCTCGTTAAGAAGCTAAAACTAAAACGGTCACACATTTTTTATACATAATTAAATCATACATTACCCGCAATTGACATCAATGCTCGTCTCACAATAATTATTACAAAACAATAATGCGTAATTAGTTATGCATCTGATACTTTTCAAGCAGACAACTGCATGGTCATCTACCTCAAAACCAAACAATTGAGAAGTGAGACAAACTTAGTTTAATATTTCATTGTACTTGCAAGTAGCCTAAATTATTACAGCCAGATTATATATAACTAGCAAAAAGTGCTATTCGAGCGTGTACAAAGAGCTGCTCGCATAGACAAAACATGACCTTTTGAGAAGATGGAGAAGCAAACACTGACATTGCTAGGATAGGTAAATAGATGAAGAGTAATGAAGATATTAGATGACTTTGAAAATACGATCTTACTTACCTTCAGTTTCTTCGTGTATTTCATCAGCATTGAAAAGGTCTAAGCAACACACCAACCACACTGCTACAGCGAGTATCGAATTATTTGCAACAGGCTTCATTGAATTTCTCTATGAATTTGCACAGCTCGATTTAGTATATTTGAAACTTAGCCCAATTGACCAACACGCCTTGCGACTTTTTGCAGTCCTCTAAACGCGGCAAAACACGTTTATACTGGATACAACGGTAGGCTACTGTTAGGTCCACTACAACATTCGGCTAACAGACACGACAAATCGAGACCAAATGCAACCATCTAACTATCGTATAAAGATAGCATGAAGCATGTCCATGTCTGCATGCGCGTTACTAATTATATAGGTTGATGGCGCAATGATATGTCAGAACGCAACAAAATTCGTCGAATGGAAATAATGGAGCCTACATAACCCAATGAATATTCATTACACGTCAGGGACCATCTCAAAACGTTACGATGGCTAAGAAAAACGAATTGATTTATACAACTATCGGCATAATATTTTTATATGGATGTATACAATTGCAATGCTTAAAACTAACATCTTGCCAGAAATTTGTCTAAAAAATGTCGCGTAAATTAAATGATAGCGAAAGGTGTCTCATAAAGCAGAGATCGATTATTCAGGCTCCGACCTGCAAATGACCCATGAAGTCAAAGCAATATGACTCCTTTAGATGGCCATATACAAAATTCAAAATGTCTTAGAAATTATTGGTAGGCCTATGTTATAACTTGTCATAAATTGTTTATTTTTTATGAATTTATTTATACTCGCACCTTTCCGATTAAGATTATCTTCTTCTTCTAAATCCAAAACCTGTTGAATTTTATAGAATTTATGAGGAAATATTTCCTTTCAATTAATCTCTTTAGCAGCCTTCCTGAAAGGGTTGACTACTGCCTCTACCAGTATAAAACCTCCTTACTAATTAAAATAGTAGCAACAACAGCAGCAACAACAACACCATTAATAATATTCCTCGTTTCAATTATGGAAGTAGACGATTATAGTAAGCTGGTTTTAATCATTATACATTAGACACTTTTTATTGACCCCATTAGTAACATACATTGTACATGTACATACATGAGACTAAGTAAAAGCATAATCAGAATTAAGCAAATTCACACAAAGAGTACTAGGCAGAATAACAACGTGGAAGCAATAGGCACACCAAAAGTGATACGTCCCGCTAAGTATGGGGGGCTATTACCATTTAGAAGTACAATAGACAATGAGCAGTGAGTAGTAAACCTGTAGGGAACAATAGAATGCATCAAATTCACTTAACTATGAAACAAAGAAACAAAAAGACAATTTTTAAGGAACAGAAACAAACACAACAGGAAAAAACAAAGAAAAATCGAGAATCGGCAAAAATAATGTCAATCGGTCTAAAGACGTGTGAAACGCAATTAATTGCACGGCATCACATAGAAAATTCGCTAAACATCTGATAAAACACTATGAAACAGGTTCCTCCGCTTAGAGTAGGAAACGTCGTTCGCAGTTTCTGGAAACGCGAAAATTGCTCTACGCCGGAATCTTAACGGTGGTTATTCTCAGCGCTGATGTTGTTACTAACATCGTTGAATTCACCGTCACCAACGAAGACTGAATAGGTTGGCAATTCTGATGGAACCAAACCATTCACATTATTTCCAGAGAATTCCTGCGCAACATTACGAGTAGCTCTGTTGTCGATGCTTTGATTTGTTGTTGAACTGAAGTTGTAGTTTGGTATTAGTGTCTTGTAGTCTCGTGTCATCTTACTCTTCACGCGAAAGCTGAAATTTATGCACACGCTGCATGACACCGTTTTCTAAGTTATGTGTTAGACACATGCGCTCTAAAATGTTCTTCAACGAACGCAATCTAAATAAAATCACTCTTATACAATGCAATTTAAATGATAATGACTGAACATCACGTGCTTTGTGGTAATCGATTAATCGATAAAAAGGTTTTTGTTCAGTTAGACTTCTATATTTAGCCTACTGTAATATTACGCAATGTAGCAAGTATATTGAAATATACGCTTTCATACACTGCCTACAACATGTAGTCTATGCTTTCTTACCGTCGCATGCATACGACTCCAAGACAAACGATTGCCAGACAAACTGCGAAGGTCAATCCACCGATTGCAACAAACACTAACACTGAAAGAGAAACAGAAAACGTACATTGTACCGCTCATATATCGCGTAGGCTAATTGCATAATTTTTTCATGAAGCCTCTTCTAGAACACTCATCAGATGACTGGCTGTGAGAAAAACCAGATGACACTGAAGGAAAGAGAGAAAGAGAAGTAGGGATAGGTGCATAACCAGATGAATAACATTACCGTACCATTCACGTAGACTAGAATATTAGTCTATCTCCGTCGGATAATGCATGTCTGGCGAATTGTATGCAATACCTTAGAAGCCAAAATCTGTTAATAATACGCAAGTATGAATGCTATAATAGGTTAGCAAACAGAAATTGTAATTATGGTAATATTACAGCATCACATTCTGTAGAATAAACAATGACAACTTGCAGTGGCGGCGCTAGGGGGGCTGGGGGCTAAGCCCCCTACAAGAGGTTCAGCCCCCCTAAAAAAAGGGCCATCCGATTTTTATTTACATTGAAATGTCCAAGATTTTCGGTCGGTGAATAAAAATAAAAAAAAAAGGTCGTCAGAAATTTTGGCGGCGAAAACGGAAAATTTTCATCGGGGCTCAGCCCCCCCGAAACTGAAATCCTGGCGCCGCCACTGACAACTTGCGTAAGTGAAGTCAAAAAGCAGAACCATTTCTATTATTCAGAGTATCTGGAGCATATTACCGTGTTCGTTGTTGAGATTTTTCGCTATTGGCTCCACTTCTGCGACCTCCTCGATTGCAAGTGCACCTGCAACATATGCGACAACACCAAAATTAGCTCACTTATATAGCTCAATCACATCGCGTTTCATTTGAACTTACGCTATGCAGTCGCATGTCAACGACATTCTGAGTAGTCACAATCAGTCAGATACCCTTTAATGCCGAGATGGTAGTAAATGGTATGGGAAATCCTATACCCTCCGGCATTAAAGGAATGAATTCTCCCGTTATGCAGCATAGCATTAACTCGTTAAAACGAACGACACTGTTATTTATGACACTTTATGTTTTATTAACATAAGTATCATGCTTGGCGCTACATAAAACATCGTTCACTCAATAATTAGAAGGCGCCTGGATTTTTGTAATGATAATATTCTCAAGTTTCTCAAAACTCTGCTACGCCCGCACAAAATCGACTTTTACTAGGCCTATAGTCTCTGCGGTGTAGCGGCTGAAAATAAAATAAAGGCGCTATAGGCCTAATAGTCGTTGAGCGTTCCTACGAAGGAAGGAACCATGAAAAATCAAGCAATAAACCTAAATGAAACACAAAATTATTATTGTTTTACTTTATAATAATTTTACATAGTCATTTCTAGACTTGTATGTGCATAAAATAATACCATGTGTACGGTATTGTGTTGTATCTGACCATTAATAAAGCGCTTGTAACAGGAAGAGCCTTTCAGAAGCGCTCCAGTGCGTTCAACCCGAGAGAAAGGGCAGGTTTCTAGACGAGACGTGTGTTGCTGGATTATAGAATTATGCACCAATCTGAGTTCCTTTATGTCAATTTACATTGTCAGATGATCGATATTTTTAACAGTAGGCCTACACACGAGTGTCCCATCTGAAAATCTGACCTTGGGAGCAGTTTCCAATGACACCGACCCATTTTCCATCTTCACAGTTAAGATGCCACGTTTTACGACTGGCATAGCAACCAATCATAATGGCGTCTCCGTTTCTTTTCGCGTAACCATCAACAGGAGGAATGATGTTAGAACAGCCAACAGCTAAAAAATTCATTTCATATATTTTTTATCACTGATTGTTGTTAGAAATTGGGTTTTACGCGTCTCTGACTTTAAGTGTTTTAATAACTTTTTATTCTGTCAATCAAATAGTATGGGCTGCATTTAGACTGCAAAATAATGTTGATTTATATTTCAAATTTCGGGTGCATCGATAGCAATAGTTTGTGGTAAGTTTTCCTGCCACAAATGTCTCAAGTCCACTCGTCCACACTTTGTATGTGGGAATTAGGTCTCGCTCTTCCTTATCGGGGACATAGCCTAGATTTTGTTAATCGAGCTTTAATTATTATCACATGCATGATGCACCATCTGCTCTATTCAAAATAGTGCATAACTAAGAACATAAATTTCCTGCGTAGGCAAATGCATGTAGCCAAGAGAATAATAATAATAATAATAATAATAATAATAATAATAATAATAATAATAATAATAATAATAATAATAATATTTCCAATTATAATTTACAGATAACGCCATGACCAGAGTCTTCGTCGAATGGGCGTGGCGACATCAGGCAGTAGGCCTATCTTTCGGGCATACTGATAAATTGCCACCGCCCAGCAACATTTCCAAGTGCAAAAGTAATGACAGTAATGAATAAACACTAATGATAATGATAATAATAATAATAATAATAATAATAATAATAACAATAAAATTAATAATTTGATTTTATATTAGGCGTTAGTGAAGTCCCTGAGGAATCCTGTTTACCTCGTAGCAAAAACCCCATTAATAATAATAGCAATAACTTTTTATCGAATAATAATAATATAATTGTAATAATAATAATAACTGTAATAATAGTATGCTATATGCTATTAAGTTGAATGCCATCTACGTCATAGAATTATGTATATGCTGCTATCGAGAGATGGCCGATTTTTTGTTGCTTTCAGCTCGAAGAGTTCCGAGTTTAGAGATAGCGTGAAGGTTAGTAGACAAAATGATCACCCACATATGCCTGCATGAAGACATACCATTACAAGAGAATGTAAATCGCTATGGTTCAAGTAAAACAATAAACCATAATATTACTAAAGACTTTGCAAACCTTGCAGTCTGAGAATGAATTGTGCTTCCTTTTCGCTAATTTCTCTCTCATCTGTATTGGTTAGGAATATATTCAACAAATTTCCCGTTGACGAATACAGTTTTTTCACCCTTTGAGTTCCACCAGCACAGATAGACACGTTTCTTTTCCCTGCTTTATCCATAATAAAACCACGATTACGACAAGACTGCCTTCCATTGCTCTCAACTCCACTTGTAGTAGGTCTATCTGAGGTTGCCAGATCGATTATTCCGATGCTAAGTTTCTGTCCAATTGGAGCTTCTACGATCCACGGCTGAGAATTTGATCCACATGACGTAGAACTGATTATATAGATTGGATTAGCAGTTGCATCAACAACACAAGAACGTCTTTCGTCTGCAACTTCAAATTTATGCTCTTATTTAACGCAATATTTAAAGTTGCTTATTAATACTTCTATATTCAATAAGCAGCATGGCTTAGTTTAAATAATATATATAGCCTAGGCCCTATAGGCAGAAGAAACAGATATAGATATAGAGCAGCACATATATAGAGCAGGACAAGTAAAACAATATAAGACCTAAAGCAAACTGTCAGCGTATTATGCTGCAAATACATAAATAGTTGAAAAGATTAGGCCTATTTGAATACAAATTTATATGAAAAAGTTATATGAAAATCTTACCTTTGCCACGATTTAAAATATGATATTTTTGAATTTTTTATGTATAGGGGAAGCCGAGGTAATTTCGGCAATTTTTCTTATTTTTTTAATAAATTGAAACTGGTTGACTGCTAAAATTAAATAAAATCACAACTAAATAAAGGAAGGTAGGGACAATATACTGCAATGTTACTTTTTGAGAAAGAAGAAGACATTTGTGAAAAAGTTTATTTTTTCTAAAGTGAATTTTTGGCCGGTTTTACCCCGGTATACGGGGTGAATTCGGCCAACACGGTTAATTGATCATCACAACAAACCAGATGAGGTATAAAAATTATTTTTCGGTCCACACCGAAATCATCATTAAGTCGGAAATTACACATTCTAGATATTTAGGGAAAGAGTATGTTTGTGATTTTTTTATTTTTGTGCAGAATTTAATGAAAAATAGTTTGTTTAAATTTAATTTTTCAACATTTTTTAGCACACAAATTTTAGAGCTATTTTAATGCTTATATTTTACACTAAAAATGGGTATATTGGTACAAAATATAAAGTCATTATATTAAAATGGGCACTACCTACCATTCCTAATATCTCTGGGGTAAATTCGTCCACATGGCAAAATTTACCCCGCCCCGCCCCGCCCACCCTTCATAACAATTTTAACGAGCATGGACCGCATTTTTAGATCATAAATTTGGATAACCAAATTGGCAAAAAAAATCGGGGTTTGCAGAATAAAAAGCAAACAGTTAACATTTGAACAAGATTACCTTCAATTTTAGTTTTTACTGTCACAGTATGGATAAGTGGATTAGACTCGAACTCATTTTTTGGCTTTTATCAAATTATACTCACATAAAAGCAAAACTATTTCGATAAACATACTTAATATGATATTATGCGCTAGATGGCAGCATTAAAATCTTCCTATGCCCGCTGATTTCCTTGAAAATCACCCTGGCCGAATTTACCCCGTGGCCGAAATTATCCCGGCTTCCCCTTCAGTGATATAGTAATGAAGGCGTTTAAGTACTTTCAAGCTTGCGTAAACTTCAATGAGCACTGAGGAAGCCAATTAAATTTGCGTTTAGCCTGCCAAAGGGGTCAAAAACAACCTGAGGTTGCTTTCTTAGTGCTGCTCACCCGTGTAAGTGATATCTAAACGAAATTAATTTTTAGAACTTCATAGATATTCCTGCTTTGCAAAATTCCAAGTTTTATTTTACATTGTCTATCACAGCTGCGGCAAGTATTGATTGTAGACATTGAGTGCCAATTTACTTGAGTGCAAAATGTGCAATTCTTTCATATTGAAAATAACACACTTTATTGAAACATTGGCTGATTATGTTTTAAATATAAATTTTACAAAGACACAAGTGTACATGTAATTGATTATTCATTATTTTTATCACCAAGAAGTTCACTCTCTGACAACAGTTTCCAATTATTTATGAGAAATCCTATTCTGAACAATACTCTGAAGGGACAAAAATAATAAGTAGTGGTTTCTGACAATTCAAGAAATGAATAGTGCAGCAGTTGTAGGGTTTCGGACAAAGTGCTTAAAATTTTCAGCAACAGTATGAGTATAAATCGGTTTTAGAAGATGCCACGTGTTCTTAGGTATGGTGATGCAGTGCGCGTAAGAGAATGTCAAGACTCTATGGGAAAAGGTATTTGACATGCGGGAAGAAACGCATGGCAGGCACAGACAATTGAACAGAAGACGACTCTTTTTCCTGCAGCTCGAACGGAAACTTATTGACAACAGCTATGGTAGACAGACAGTACTGTAATGATTATTGAACACTCAACCACTTTGAACATTGAACGTAACTATTAGGCCTACATTATAAATTCGGTCATTCCAACAACCTAAGCATGTTCCAATTACTTTACTGATTACATGATTCTTGGCAACGAATTAAAATGCAATAAAACAAAGAATCTATTGTCAATATTGTGGTGAATTTAAAAATGACTCCTGTGTTACTCAGTGGATCAAAAGAAACTCTTGTAGGCCTACAGATCTAAGCTGAGGGTTGAAAGATTGAGAAAATTCCGTTAATAGGCACGTTTCATAAAAAGAATGAAAAATATAGACCTATACAAAATAAAGACTACATAGTGCAAATGGGCATCATGTTTGAATTTTAAAGATAATTATTTACAAGTTAAGGTCATTTGGATTTTACATTGTCAAGAGCAATAGAAGAACGCTTCAATTAAAAATTAATTTACTTACTATTGATGCAGTCATAATTGACTTCAAGATAAATATTCAAACCAGCAGGACAAGGGTTGCTGTTTTCAGCGGAAATGTCGTTGTGACTGATTTCGCAAATAGTCTTTCCAGAACATTTTCGATCAAAGAACGGCAACAGATTCTCCGAACATCCAAGATAATGAGCTCGAAGTTTATCAATTTCTTCAGTTGTAATACATCGACCAGTTCGCATGCGTCCATAAGTGGCGCTTTTCATCAAAATGATTTCATTTTTCACACACTGAGGCTGAAAAGTCTCTGTCAAGCAGTAGTCGCCATGAAGACCTGAAATAAGTAGCCTAAATGCATCTTGTTTGTGTGCGCTACAATAGACGACAATCGCTTCCTTCCTGTATTTCCTCGCCAGGTCTAGCTAGTTTACTAGTTAATGCATTAACCAATTACCCAATTACTCAGTTTTCTTATAAACAGCGCAATGCTTTTTCTTTTCGTTTTTTACTGTAAATAAAGAGATAATATATAATATATATTTATGCATAATATGTAAGTATATATATTTTTATATATGCCTATAGACCCATATAAAATACAGAGAAAAGAGCCAATGATTACTAAACTTTGTAAACGGTGGTCTTACCTTCGCTATCTTCCTGTATTTCATCGCCAAACGAAATGTCTAAGTGCCACAACAACCACACCGCCATAGCAGGCATTAGCTGATTCATTGCGAGTTTCATCGTGATTCTCAAAGGCACATAAGCCCTACGCAGCTCTATGTGCTGTATTTTTTTTATTTACACCAAAATTATTACCAGAAACTCGTCTCCTTTCAAAATCTCAACAATCTGCCTGACACACTCATGTGCTGGTCATACAACTATGGTTAAGCCTAATACAATATTTTGCCAATAGACGCAGTATGACAGGATAAACTTCACATGCAGCCATGTAATGACCCTGAATAGTTATGTCTTCAACTGTGCATGCAGAAAACGAAGTTGGTGGCGCAATGATAGCTTGACCGCGAAAGAATTAGTTGAAGATAATTAATTTAGCATCATCGTTGTTTGAATATTCATTGCAGGTCAGGGACCATCTCAAAATGTTGCAATGGTCATGATTAACGAGCTGGTATTCAGGTGCCTAGTATTTTTACCTTACCGTAGGCATAATGCCACATTTGCAGCTAAATCATCTTATTTTTGGCACAATTCCTGATTTTTAAAAGAAAATCTTGCTCTTTTTAAGCAACAGCAAAGACGACGTGTACATGTAGGTCTAAAATCACCGAATATTTAATATTTCTAGTATAGGCCTACGATGCAACTGATGAACCTTTAGGCAAAGCAAGCAATTGTCTAGGAATGAAGGTTCTCGTTGTCTATTTTTCAAGTAATTCAATCACATTTATAAAAGGCAAAATGGTTTTGAACAAAAATATTAGGCTATAAATTAGGCTACCGTTTAATTAAGCAATGACGTTCACTGCAATGAATAGGGCCTACTGTGAGTTTCATGTCTCACTTAATTGCCTTAAAGTCAGCTTGTGCAATTTGACAGGTTGCCATTGTTGATTGAAAGTGGAAAGCCCGATGTGTTGGAATTGTGGATATGATTCCCCAACTTTAAATGGAAAGATAATAAAACAAGGTAAAAGATGTAAAGTTTGGTGCAGACAGCAGAAACTGTTGAATGCAATTATATAACTTCGAGACAAATTTCATAATAATTGATAATCTTCGTTCAATTTCAACGTCACACACCGCAGTATGATTACAATAAGTGGTATAAACTGATGGTCACAACTTATTGCATGCCATGTACACATTGCACAGCACCCATTACATCCTACACGGTTCATTTTACCAACGCTCTCTGCCGAATGGAAGGCTGTGTTGACCTCTTTTGGAGGTCATCGGGAAGCGATCCTGTGTCCTGCGCTCTTCGTGCCAGAGTGCTACCACTGCTCTAAATCCCCCTTCATAGGGCAAATGAATTTGCTCAGTAAATACACTAAAACTGAAGAATTGTAAGGAAAGCAAACATTAATTTACAGGTATTTAGGAAATGATAGGCCTAGTCACGAATCTTCCTATACCAAAAACTGTTTAAATCCAATACTGATGAAAATGTAGAACGCTTACCAGTAGGTCTATATAAATATAGGCTACAAGACTTAATACTTAAGTTAAGTACTTAAGACTTACTTAATACATTAATGTTCACCGTGCGGAGTCACGTGACTCAAACTAATCCGATCTAAGACGCAAATTATGAGGTTCGCGACTGAATTATCCTCGAGCTCATTCTTTGGTTGAAACTCACTGATTCAACGCGCGAAAAGTCTGCAACAATCTGTGCAGGCTTAGCCTACACTCGTCGTTTAAATTAATTATATATGACGACTGTTTTCGTTACATGCAAAATTATTCAATGTTCTCCCAAAGAGTAGGCTACACAGTACACACAGATTAAACTCTTAGCATTCATTTGTTAACTAGATGTGAGACCCTGCGCTGACCGCTAAATTTCGGGTTTTCGCAACCCTCCAACCCACCCCGCTTCCTCCATTAGGCCAAACATCACCCGCGAAACTGCGCGAATGTATAAAATAGCGAAATTACGGCTTTTCGCCCCTTCCACACGCAGGCCCCCAGTGGTGACTGGTGAGAGAGAGATTCACCAACCCTCCACTGGGTTGTTCTGTTGGTCATTAGCTGGGAAACTGTAGGCGTATAATTCTGGGCAAACACACGCACACACTCATCCACATTCTCCTTTTTCTGTGGTTTTTCCACTGCATGAGAGTGGCTAATAATAATTTGGTTAATACAATTATTGCAGGCTATCAATCTTGCTAGTATAGTTAACTACGCGTCGAATCAAAACGCTCATATTTCGGGTTTTAAAGTTAATTGAGAGCTGAAAATAGTCACGCTGACCTAAAATTCGCATTAGAGCATGTGAAAAATGTTTCGTGATCCGAATGCATACGGTTTCAGAGGGATGGACATACATACACACAGAACAATAGCAAACTTAAATTTATAGCATAAGATGATATATTAGATATTAGGAAGTGATTGTGCGATAGTAGGCCTAAAGTACGTTGCATTAAATTAGAGTGAATTACTTTAAGTTTTTGCTCTCATGTGATATTCAGGTGTCCGACAAATTATAATATTATACCAAAAGTCCATAATTTAACTTGTCACAGCCTCTGAAACAAAAGTAATAGGTCCCTACTTGGCATTTGTACAGGTACTAGAGTAGGCCTACAGCTCCAGTAGTTTTCAGGTTCTTAACTATGCGACCAAACTACAGTTGTTGACAAACTGTTGGCCTATGAACCAGCGCTGAGTGTGTAGAATGTGCCTGCAATGCATGCATCCAGCGCTCCTGTTAACGTGTGTTTAGTTTATGGCTAACACTTGAATTTAATTGGAGTAACAAGATGCTCAGGTTCCTCATATTTCTGTAGCGCAATAATGAGTGCCTGAGGCAGTACGATATTGCTTTGTTGAAAAATAACTATCACGCCGTTCTTGCACTAGCCCTGTGTAATTACAAGTGGACCTACTTGTACTTTGTCATAAACAGTTGTATTTATACGTGAAGCCCAAGTAATTTCAATATCTCTTGCTTTTGCATTGCTGAAGAAATCTATTTTCTGCGTATCTGCGTCTTTAAAAACTTTATTATTTGCAAAAGATAAATCGGTGGCTTAGACTCAAACGATGTATATTTATGTTTGAAATCAAAGCTCAAAGCACATACATTAGCTAGCCTAGGCCTACACAAGTCATGTCTGAAAACATTAATGACAGTATCTTTTCAAAATCTTTGTTACTTTATTGGGTAGAATATTTAATATTTCGCCGGTGAAAGAGATATAATGCACAAGTTAAGGCGTATTTAAAAAGTTCTGATTACGAACCACAAAAATTAATAGGTCTACGCTTAGGATCCACTGCCTGGCAACGGTAGTGCTTAAAATCGGATATTCTTGCAGACATAAAAATGTAGCATTCTAAAATATTAAGATCACTCTACACCGGAATCTTAACGATGGTTGTTCTCAACGCTGATGTTGTTACTGACATCGTTGAATTCACCGTCGCCGATGAAGACTGAATAGGCTGGCAGTTCTGGTGGAACCAAACTATTCACATTATTTCCAGAGAATTCCTGCGCAACATTACGAGTAGCTCTGTTGTCGGTGCTTTGATTTGTAGTTGAGTTGAAGTTGCAGTTTGGTATTAGAGTCTTGTAGTCTCGTGTCATCTTACTCTTCACGCGGAAACTGAAATTCACACAAAACGTCGAATTGTAACCGTTTCTAACTCACAGATTTTGGTTGCTAAAAAGTTCGTTGCAGGACAAATTTTAATCGTTGTTGCATGATGCAATTGACATCAGGGCTTTTTTTTAACGTGCAGTTCTACACAAAATGTGCAGTTCTAAATGGATTCGTGCAGTTGTAGAAGCACTTCCGTCACGTTCCGTGCAGTTAAAACTAGTAAAAATAGGTCATTTCCGTCAGAATGGTAGTAATTTACCATGGAGGATGAGAAAGGAGAGAAGAGGATGTGCAGTTCTAAAAATTCCTTAAAAACAGCCCTGATTGACATGTAGATATCTTAGGACTCCCTCTTCAAAACAACTTACGAGTTTCTCAACACGTCGACGAAGTCCTAAGCTCGTGCACCATTTCCCTCTATGCGCTGCGCAGTGTGCATGCTAACGTCCCATGGACTGCCCTCCAAGGCCACGCATACGGTTACTGAGGCTACCACTGTGGCTCGCCTCATGCATGATGTATGCATCGCCTGCGTGATGGATTCTCACTACGGCGGAAGACAGACACAGAATGGAGCGATTGCTGCGTCATGCACGGCGAATGGTATACCTGCCCAAGGACGCTGCCAGTGCTGCGGTAGGAGCAGCTAAGGCCGACATTGACCTCTTTCGTTCAGTCAGTCATTTCCTGCGAAGCGTCTTTCCCCCCACGGACTCGACTCTGCTATAATAATCTTCGTCAACGACCACACGACTTCTCGCTGCCTGTAAAGGACAATAATTTTATCCCACGTATATTATACCGACAAGGAAAAAATCATCCCCTCATCTAACAAAATTTAACTGAATGACCGTTACTGAAGATGCCATTTTCAATACTTGTACTATGTCTCTTTATGTACCCACGTGCGGTATGTCACTCGATTTTGTCATAAAACAAATATTATATTTATATAGCCTATATATAGGCTAAAAGTAATTAAGGAGATCGCGCTGTAAGTTTTCTTACCGTCGCATGCATACGACTCCAAGACAAACGATCGCAAGACAAATTGCGAAGGTGAATCCACCGATTGCAACGAACGCCAAAACTGAAAAAGAAACGAAAAACAATTACCAGCGTCGTCCTGAAATCTTTATTAGATATTGCTATAGTGTCTCTTTGAGAGATCTATACTCGAAGGCAGATCACACCCTGAGTGGGAACACCCACAGGTCTTCGTCGATTGTAAATCATACAGAGACTATAACTGAGGATGGATGGTGTCTAATACATAATGTGATACAACAGGCCAATTATACTGCTCATCAGTGTAATGTTCGAAAACAGACTCCGTCCTTAACTTGGCAAGTTATGCAGTTTGTATCGCATGTAATGAGATCCATGACTAAGCATTGACTCTCACCAATTATTAATTTTGTTATGGTAAGAACTGCAGCGCCAGCAATTGAATCACATTCACCTTGTTCATTGTTTAGATTCGTCGTCATTGGTTTCACCTCTTCGACCTCCTCTATCGCGTGTGCACCTGTAACACATACGAAGATGTCAAAACTGATATCTCAATCACGTTGCATTTTAATTAAATTAAATTAAAATGCGATTAGTTTGGTTTCATACTGAGGAATCAACTGACGCTGACTCCGAAAGACCATGCAGTCATTATAAAAATGATTGTATTCCTATGTTTGATTTACGTCATACGAAACAGCTAATCATAATTTCTTGCTGTCAAGTTTATTGCAATCAACAGCAGAAAATTATGCTGACAAGCATCTGAATTTATTAGGACTGCTCCGGCATAGCCTACACACGAAAGCTCTGTGTTCCATATTGGAACCAATTAGATCGGTGCTTTACGGTCCATGGCGATTTGCCTTTGCTGTTTCGGCATTTCAACTCGAGTTCTACATGCTTTATCATGCATTAGACCGAATTCTGGAATAGTCTCACATTCCCTTTACGTACTGTTGCCTTTGACTTTGGTCAACGCGCTTTTCATGTGATATGAATAATAATAATTATTGAACTTGCAAATGTAGGCTACGTAGGCCTATACGGCCGCTGAAATTTAGATTTATCAGAGTCGCACGTGTCCAAACAGAATGAAAGCAGGATCGAACAAAATAGTCAGTTCATGCTGCAGGTTTTCTGATCTGTTAGATAGTCACAGGTAGGGCTAAAGACTATTCCAGAATTCGGTCTAATGCATGAGAAAGCATGTAGAACTCGAGTTGAAATGCCGAAACAGCAAAGGCCCATCGCCATGGACCGTAAAGCACCGATCTAATTGGTGTGTTACATAGGCCTACTTCCAATGGAGTTTGTTAAAGCGCATTGGTGAACAGGAATACACTTTCAAATCCATAATAGACTCATTTCGTATATGCCTAAATATATTTAGATCTATTATATCAGTGCTGTCCAACCTTTTTGGTCCCACGGGCCGCAAAAGCAAGATTCTTGAAGCCGAGGGCCGCAACAGGAAACTCAAAAGTAGCGGCTAAAATTTGTTGATATTATATTATATTGACATCGAAACGAGTAGGCCTATTTTAAATTTAATATTGAGTGATTATAATCTATCAATCAATCTAGCTATTTCCATATGAAATTTATTTACCGCTGGTTCAAGATAACTAGTCAGAGATGCCCCCGATCCAGGAATGGTCAAAGAGGTATGTCTTGAGAAGTTTATGCATGGAAGAGATCGAGAGGTTCCACAGGAATATTATTAATGAATAATATCATGTGGACTACACAAACCACGATTGCCATGCTTCACAATAGTTGAGCACCAAAATGTGCAGATGGCGTTTACCCCTGCCTTGCACTCGGCTTCATCGCCCAGACACAGTTTAGCCAGCTCATGAGCTCTTCATTACGTCGAGCAGTCAATTCTTTTGGCAAATATCCACTTTACGATTGATTTGGGGGCTGGGGCTGGGGCTAATTTCGACCTCCTGCTCTAGCTTTCATAAAAATTTGTCGAAGCCAGAAAGTCGGTCATGCAGTCATAGTCGTCGGATCAGAAAGAGCAAAGACATCGCCATTCGTCGACCCTTGGTCTATTATCGATTGTTTCTTTCTAATCCTTATAACTAGAACTCGACTATATCTCTCGAAAGAATGGTCGCAATCACTTGCAGACGTGCTGGAACTCTGCAGTCTGCACATCTCAGGGACTGATTAGAAGGAAACGGTTTGGGAGAGTTAGTGAAGTCCGTTTAGTTGAGTACAGTAAAAAGAGTCGTCAAGACCAGAAGTCGGATGTCAATCTCCAAAATAGGCTATGGATATCTAACCCCAGGAAAAGAAGGAAGAGATAGGTCTATAGTTTTCGGATTGATATTCTTGGTAGCATCACAAATCGGCAACTGTCACAACATCAATAAGAAAAATAAACGCTCAAGTCGATCAGTGACTTTATCCTTTACTTCATTTTACACAATGTGAAAAAATTCAATGAGCCCGTGCGGGCCACTTAAAATCGCCTCGCGGGCCGCATGCGGCCCGCGGGCCGCACGTTGGACAGCACTGTATTATATATATGTAATTATATTATATAGGGTTACATCTAAACTTTGCAATCTGCATTCAAAACATGAACCTCCACTTTCAAGAGATTAGCGTAGGTATCAGACAATTTGCATAATACATTATCACTTTCTTTACATAGGCCTACTGTCTAAGTCAATTTGAGTGGACAGATGTATGATGCCCCATTTTAGGATCTCACCTTGTGAGCAGTTTCCAATGACACCGACCCATTTTCCATCTTCACAGTTAAGATGCCACGTTTTACGACTAGCATAGCAACCAATCATAATGGCGTCTCCGTTTCTCTTCGCGTAGCCATCAACAGGAGGAATGATGTTCGAACAGCCAACAGCTGCAACAAAAAACTCATTTGACAAAATCTGAAATCGGATTTCATCTGATGATGGTTAGGCTATTAGAAATCGGGTTATTCCGTGACTATAATTTTTCACTTGTGTCGCATTTGAATTGAAAATCTTCGTCTAGTTCTCCGCCATTATAATCTGGCTAATGATATCCATGTGTATCAGAATCACAAAGTGGCAACAGTGACTAGAATTTGATGCGAACCAATTACCAATGTGGTCGTTAACATGATCTTAGGATTATAACAAATGGCTTCTTCCGTACCACAGCTGACGGCACACCACGAGGCACGAGTCTTGGACCCTCACACCAGCCGTTCACTACATAGCAGTCCTATCCAATTTCAATCAGATTCTTACACTGCTGACAATTATCATTCTGCGATATCACGGAACGCGAATATCAACTGCATGTTGATTATGATTCGTATTATGAGAACAATCTTAGTAAGCTTATTCTGAATCGGACAAGTCCTATAAAGCTTCTCATAGCAGGAATAGCTTTTCCACAAGCCGTCGTATGCTGGCAACCTGAGATGGTTAGGCCAAGAATACATGATTCTTCTTTGTTTTGCCTTTAGCGCGAAAAGGTCTGAGTGTAAACTTGCACTTGGAAAGATAAGTTCCTCATTGTAATCGCGTGTGAAAAGGCGTGAACAGATGAAGAAATATGCATAGCCTGCTATTATGTTTACCCCCAAAGCCTATACCTTTCAAGGCAATCCAGCATTTGCGTAAATCACATTAACATAAGGCAATATCATGCGATATAGTGTTATACAATAAAACCCAAATTAATAGCAAATAATAAGCAAACCTTGCAGTCTCAGTATGAACTGTGGCTGGTGTTCGCTATTTTCTGCATGACCTGGATGAGTGAGAAATACATGCAACAAATTTCCCGTTGATGAATATAATTTCTTTTCCCTCTGAGTTCCACCAGCACAGATGGATACATTTCTTTTGCCTGCTTTATCCACAATAAAACCACGGTTGCGACAAGACTGCCTTCCATTGTTCTCCACTCCACTAGTGGTAGGCCTGTCTGAGGTTGCCAGATCGATTAGTCCGATGCTAAGTTTCTGTCCAATTGGAGCTTCTATGATCCACGGCTGAGAATTTGATCCACATGACGTAGAACTGATTATATGAATTGGATTAGCAGTTGCATCAACAACGCACGAACGTCTCTCGTCTGCGACTACAAATCAATGTCCATGTTTAGAGCAATGATGGAGAGTCAGTGGCGTAGACACGGGGGTTTTGGGGTTAAAACCCCATTGGACTACAAAAAAGGTTTTTAAAGGTGATTTATAAATTAAAATAAGAAAAAAAACAATTGTTTGAAGTAGGCCTAACAATTGTTTTTCTTACTTTGTTCCCTTTGTTACTTGTTACTTGATTCTCTTTTTTATTTACTGTAGGCCCAAATACTGTTGGATTGGTGTCACGAAGGGCATCCGGCCAGTCCATAACCTCACCCCATCAATAATTTCTGGCTACGCCACTGTGGAGAGTAGCCTAAAATAGGCCTATATTTCTATATCATCTAGTAAGTGGGGTTAGTAAGTTTAATTCATTAAGGTTGAAAAACGAAAAAATAATATAGCATTGCACCGACTTATCAAATCGCGACAAAAAATGAAAAGTAAAGTCAACTGCATTTTTCATACTGTCCACTCTATTTTTTCAACTTTTTCATTTCTCATAGTTAAGCAGTTAGTAAAAGATTTTCATATTGTACGATAACGTTTTTATATTAAACATTGTATGAAAGCGCGAGAAAACAATTGAAAGCGCTAAGAAAATAGTTCTTCAAAAACACCATCGAAACTCGATTATAAAGTAGGCTACCACTAGGCTATAAACATTTGCATATTGCAAAAAATTGCAATCTTACAAAATATTAAAGTTAATAATTGTGTCATTGTTGTCGGCGCGACAGCAAGGCCAGACATGGCAAATGCTCTTGTTAAAAAACCTTCGCCCTGAGTTGTTTTGCAAGAAAAATCTCGCCCTTCCGAGCATTTCTTTGGAGCGTAAATCATCCCCTGCACTGGTTGCTTATACCACTGCCCTGGCAATGCTCTTGTCACAACAACTGTATGGCGCAGCAAGTCGCAGAAACGGACTGTTGTTAAAAATATTTAATTAGGCCTGTGTTTAAACAATAAAAAAATGGCGATCGTGTCTTTCTAGTGGCTTGAATAGTAGGCCGGGGCCCTACTCCGGCCCAGATTCAGTATGTGAAAAATAGCCTACCTAGCTTTTTAAATTCGAATTTGAAATTTGAACTCAGAGCATTATCATTTGGGTTATTATAATTAGTTGGAAGTTTTGTAAAGCACCCTTTTGTGGACGCATTAATTTAATTTTTTCTTACTTTAGGTCACGATGTAGGCTACCAGGATGCGGTGTGTCATTTTGAATCCTTCAATGAATTAAACGAATATCATATATAAGTACCTAGATATCAGCAATGCTGTGTAAATAGTCGAAATCGCAATTAGGCCTACAGCAATTAAGGCGATTTCGTAAGTTAAAAAAGTATTTACTTACTACTGACGCACTTGTAACTGACTTCAAGATAAACATTCAGACCGGGAGGACAAGGAGTAACATTCTTATTAGAGATGTCGATATGACTGATTTCACAGTTTGTCTTCCCAGAACATTTTTGGTCGAAAAATGGCAACAGATTCTCCGAACATCCAAGATAATGAGCTCGAAGTTTATCAATTTCTGCAGCTGTAATACATCGACCAGTTTGCATGCGTCCATAAGCGGCACTTTTCATCAAAATGATTTCATTTTTCAGACAAAGTGGTTGAAAAATCTCTGAGTGGCAGTAGTCAGCTTGGGTACCTAAAATATGCAGAAACATGGAAATTTTATAAACGATAATTATTTCCTTTACTAAGTTACCACGTTAAGGAGCTAAAGCTAAAACAGTCGCAAATTTATTCCTACATAATTAATTTTAAGTCCAACATTGCCAACTATTGATATTAAGCACTCCTCTCAGTGCTTTCACACTATTGCTAATAGCCTACGTTATTTGTTATGCATGTGCAACTTTTCAATCAGACAACTGCATGGTCAACTTCCCACAAACACAAAATTGAGAAGTGAGACAAACATATAGCGCAATATTTCTGTGCACTAACCATTGCAGCCAGAGAGATAATTATAAATAAAAAGTAGGCCTAATCTTATGGCGCTCATATGGCTGTTCGTTGAGACAAAATAACATGGTTCTTTGTGAAGATGGAGATGCAAACAGTGACACTGCTAGCGTTGGTAAAGAGATGGAGAGTAGGAAAACTTTAATTGAATATGAAAATAGGTCTTACCTTCGGGTTCTTCTTGTATTTCATCACTAGTGGAAAGGTCTAAGCACCACAACAACCATATTGTTGCAGCAGGTACTAAATTATTTACTAAAGGCTTCATTGAAATTCTCAGTGAATCTGCACAACTCGATCTGGTATAATAGGAAACTTACAACCAATTAGCCAATAAACCTTTCGCGTCTAAACGCGGCAAAACACGGATCTAGCGGACTCTAAGAGGATCGTTTATGCTTACTGCAATATTCGGTCAATAGACACGACAAATCGGGACCAACTTTAAACATCTAACTATCGTAGGCCTATATAGTCTATGTCTGCATGGGCAACACAGATTCGATGGCGCAATGATATGCCTGAACGCAAGAAAATTCATCGAATGAAAATAATGGATATACATAACCTTGTGAATATCTATTACAGGTCAGGGACCATCTCAAAACGTTACAATGTTTAGGAAAAACGAGCTGACTTTTAAAACTATCGGCATAATATTTTATCTAAATCTGGACGTATCCTATACAATATTTGAAATGCGAAATCTTGACAAAAAATTATTGTGTTTGAACAATATCGTGTAAATTAAATGATAGCGAGAGGTGTTTTATAAAGCAGAGTTTTATGTCTCGATACTGAAAAATGAAAATGACCTGTGAAGTAAAGGCACTATGACAATTATGCCGTTAAGTGAAAGTTTTTCAGTAAGCCATAGGCTATACAAAATCCAAAATGCTTTAGAGATTACTGATCAATGTGATCATGTGATAACTGGTCACGAATTGCTGTTTATACAGGGTGCGCCAAAAAAAAGTAATCCCCTACGGCTTTTTATCAATATCTTGGCCAAAAATAGGAATTTTTCAAATCCAGTTTTACGGGCTTGAAGGTAATTCATATCTACGTACATTAGCCAAATTTCATAGCCATATGTGAAAGAGAACAAAAGTTTTATCACTTTTAGTGAGGCCACCCACCGTTTTTTTGACGATTCAAAAACGCGACGCAACGAAAAGTAACAAAAAACAATTTAATTATTCTGGCCAATATCTTGGCCAAAACTAAGAATATCGAAATGAAATTTTACAGGCTTAAAGACAATTCATATCTGCACATGGTGGTCAGATTCCATCAAAATATTTCAAACAGAACATAAGTTATACCACTTTTAGTGAGGCCACCCCCGTTTCTTGACGATTCAAAGACGTAACGCAGCAAAAAGTAGCAAAAACACGATTTTTTTCTCATCTCAAATAATTGGCATCAAATAGCCTTGATATTGCCAGTTAATCACTATTATTACTATTTAAAAAAGAAGCATGGTACCAGCGTAGCTGCGCGTCACTGAGAAGTCACTTAGCAAGATGACCATCAAATTGGTAGATAAGGAATCTGTCAGATTAATCAACAGGTCCATCAAGAACTTTGCAAAGAGACTCAAAAGAAGTTTTGGCACGGGTGGTGGGCGCATTGAGCACAAGTTTTGAAGCACTACCAAGGTCATTTGACAACAGTTATTTGAGATGAGACTTAATCAAATCGTGTTTTTTTACTTTTTGTTGCGTTTCGTTTTTGAATCATCAAAAAACGGTGGGTGGCCTCACTAAAAGTGGTATAACTTTTGTCCTGTTTGAAATATTTTGATGAAATCTGAGCACCATGTGCAGGTATGAATTGTCTATAAGCCTGTAAAATTTCATTTCGATATTCTTAATTTTGGCCAGGATATTGGCAAAAAACCTAATTTTTGTTGTGCTTCGTTTTTGAATCGTCAAAAAACGGTGGGTGGCCTCCCTAAAAGTGGTGTAACTTTTGTTCCGTTTGAAATATTTTTTGGTAATTTGACCATTGTACGTAGATATAAATTGCCTTTAAGACTGTAAAGATTCATTTAAAAATTCGTATGTTAGGCCAAGATATGGGCTAAAAACCGTAGAGGATTACTTTTTTTTGGCGCACCCTGTATTTAATGAATTTATTTATCCTCACATCTTTCAGATTAAGATTATCTTCTTCTTCTAAAACGAAGACCTGGTGACTTCGATAGAATTTACGTGGGAAATATTTCCTTTCAAATAATCTCGTTGGCAGCATTCCTTGAAGGCACGTTGTATAAAATAAATAATTAAAATAGTAACAACAACAATAATAATAAGCTCCGTTTTAATTATGAAAGCTTAGATGCCCAATAAGCTGGTTTTAAGCCAATAATATTATAATGGTATAGGGCCTAGACTATGCATATGGCCAATTACATGTATATAATAATAATAATGATAATCTTTCGTATGTTGATATGGGCATAGGATCCATCTTACTACACTTTATATCGACTTGGAATGATGCACATTTTATATCTATACAAATCTGACATTTGTCTAATTAATAGAATGCAAATGAATTGTGAGACTGGGACGGATAAGATCCGTCTTTTGCTTACATATCAATCTGAACATCATCGGAACTGTAAATGAAGAGCTTACCGTCTGATTTGCTAAGGCCTGAAATTAGCAGTCAGCCTGAGGCAGACAAAGCCATCATTGACCCGAAAGGAAATGCCTAAGTTATAGAGTGTCAAAATGACAAGAGTGCTATGGTATGAGAACGATCGGCTGATGGCTCATCTCATAGTCTCGAATGTGACTTCAAGTGTTTTTTTACTGAATCTTTGTAGCGAAGAGGAGTGTTTGAATTGATTGTGACAGTGCCAGAGGTGGAGATCACCGAATAAAGATAAGAGTGAGTTAAGACATGTAGGTTATCGCTGTTTCTGGTGCTAAGTGGCAAGCAAAGTTCTGTTTCTTTCCTGAAACGAAAAGGTAAGAAGGACCTGTGCGATGCATTTACCTTGTGAATTTCTCTGGATCTCGCAGAAACAACGACCTTTCCATTGTTTACTGAGTTGATATAGCCTACATCTATTATATTGTTCGGTCATAATTATTATGTCTCGGATTTATGAATTATACATAGGATACCTAAGAAGCTGGTCTTAAGCCAACTTCTCAGTCCATTGTCGGATGTAATCAAACGTGATTAAGAACGAAACTGCTAGGCTATAATTACCATTAATCTAAAGGAAGCGCTTCGTTTAAAATGGTAAACATTTATAATGTTACATAAAGAAAAGCAGTAGCCTACAATTCATTCTTTGATTCCAGGGTTTGACCGAATTTTCGCCTGATTTCCCCCTAGATTAATTAATAGGAATTCATCCGAAACATATTCAAAATAGTCTAGTGTTAATTTATGCCAATACAATTCCTATACTCATTTATATAAAAATAGAAATTTCTTTCGGCGATCTCCCGCGGTGATTGTAGATTCTTTATGTTTGAAAATTCTTGCAGAATAGGCCTACTAAAAAAATTATGTTTCGACGCATTAACAAAATTGGCAGAGAACTCTTTTAAAATAACAGAGAATAACCAAACGGATAAAATTGTCAAAAATGCTATATTAATATGATTATGATAACGGTTCTCTGCCCGAAGTTCTCGTTGAATTCATCGTTGAATTCATTGGCTTTACGTCCCACACGTGTTAGTCCGAGATATCTATATCTCTGAATGTCAACTCCCAGCCCGGGGCTTGAACCGCAGTCCTTTGCAACCAACAGACGTATGCCGCTCTCGCTTACCGGTGTAGCTAACTAGGTCAGTAAATTAATAAGTTATAGCAAAATTAAACACTTAATTTATTACCGATTATAGTCAGATCATATGCTGAATCGGCAGTAAAGCAGGGCATGATTATCTCAGGAATCGGAAATTGGCAAATATAGTGCCAATCGGTCTAACACAAGACAAAATGCGCTATACAACTGATGACAGGCCTACTCTACGGTACAGGTTCATATGCTTAGTGAAGCGCAGTTACTGGAAACATGAAAATTGCATTTTCTTAAACATTAAGATGACTCTACGCCAGAGTGTTAGCGGTGCTGGTTGTTCTCAGCGCTGATGTTGTTACTGACATCGTTGAATTCACCGTCGCCAACAAAGACTGAATAAGTTGGCAATTCTTGTGGAACCAAACCATTCACATTATTTCCAGAGAATTCCTGCGCAACATTACGAGTAGCTCTGTTGTCGGTGCTTTGATTTGTTGTTGAACTGAAGTTGCAGTTTGGTATTAGTGTCTTGTAGTCTCGTGTCATCTTACTCTTCACGCGGAAACTGAAATTTGTGCACACGTTGTAAATAACCGTCTTCTAAACTAAGTAGGCTATTATGCGCATTTCAAAGTTCGTAAGCGAACGGAATTTAAATTAAATAAATGTTATACATGTACTCATTGTACTTATATAGTATAATTATGCAATTTTGGTGTGATAATATCACAGAGACAATTTCAATTTAATTCCATTTGCAACACTGCGTAGTAATAGGCTAATCGCTGATGAGAACATTGCGATCAATCCATGCATAATTCCACACAAAATAATTATTAGGCCTAGGCACTATGTCATTTCATCGCGTAGGCCTATATTATATGGTCCACTTGCCATTCCACTTCTGGAAAGGAAGAGTTGTTTGCCACTTAACACCAGAAACAACGACGCACTGTTAAAAGTAATATTATATTGAAAGTGGCTTTTTCATACCCTGCCAACAATAGGCTATGCAAGATTTCTTACCGTCGCATGCACACAACTCCAAGACAAACGATTGTCAGACAAACTGCGAAAGTGAATCCACCGATTGCAACAAAGACCAGCACTGAAAGATAAGTAGAAAAGAAGATATGCCTACCCTGCCATCGTAAGTGCATATTTCTATAATGATTCTTTTTTAAAACTTAATCAAAGATCGTTTTGGAAACAATCCTTGGGTTACAAATTAAATGAGTCTGCAACCAGCTGCTGTAAGGTCTACATTATATTAAAAAATGCCAAATGTAGCACACCCTGAACATTTTATTACCCATTTGTATAAAGATCTTGAACATTCGTAATCAAGTTGGAACTTATGCATATTAGCTCTTGCTACAAGCATTGAGAGCTCTGACTAAACTTGTAATTCCACTGATTACAAGTCAATCAGAAATTGCAATCATGACAGTAATGCAGCATCACTATCTAGAGAACAAACAATGATGCCCTGCGTTGGGGAACTCAAAAAGCAGAAGCATTATAATAATTTCAATTATTCAGGTAAAATCCGATAAGGATATTCTGCAACTGTGTTAGAATTTTTTCACAATAGAAACTGCAATCGCTGAAGCATATTCACCTTGCTCATTGTTTACATTTTTCGTTATTGGTTCCACTTCTGCGACCTCTTCTGCTGCGTGTGCATGTACACCTGCAACATATGCGACGACACCCAAATGCTTATACACGTTGCCTTTCATTTTAACTTATGATAGACGTGTGTCAACGACATTACAAGCTGCTGTCAACCAGTAAGGTTTCACACTGATGAATCGTCAGCAAAGAATTAACTTGTTAAAACGACACTATCTTTTAAACTATGTTAAATTTAATTAATTATTTCAATCTTGACGCAACATAAGCCTTCGGTCACTCATTAATTAGGAGTCTCCTGGATTATTGTAATGATAATAAGTTATATTCGGCACTTTCCTAAAATTCTGCTCCATAGTTAATGTGTAGGCCTAGGCCTACCACTCTTAAGACTCTTTATGTAAACTTAACATCTTAGATGATCGACTTGTTTAACAGTAGAGTGTCCCATTTGAAAATATCACCTTGTGAACAGTTTCCAATGACACCAACCCATTTTCCATCTTCACAGTTAAGATGCCACGTCTTACGACTGGCATAGCAACCAATCATAATGGCGTCTCCGTTTCTTTTCGCGTAGCCATCAACAGGGGGAATGATGTTAGAACATCCGATGGCTACAACAAAATTTCATAAATGCAATTTTCTTCACTGGTAGTTGTTAGAAATTCGTGGTACAGGACTCTGGCTTTCAGTGTTTTAATAACTTTCTTTTCTGTCATTCAATTAGCATGGGCAATTATAGGCTATTTTGACGAAAAATGTTCATTAGTATTTCAAATTTCGGGTGCATCGATATCAATAGATTAGGCCTGCTTCACTCCCACTGGTTCACACTTTGTCAGAGTCAGGTGGACATATTTTTTTACCACTACTCGAGCATTACAGAATTACTGCGCTATCCAAAATAGTATTAATTAAGAACAGAAATTTCCTCCATATAATTTTTATGGGCAAAGGCATAGTCCAGAGAACTTTGTCGAATGAATTTTAGATGAGATGAAATCATGATCAGAGTCTTCGTCGAAAGGGCGTGGCAGATAGCATTCAACTGAATAAGATAGGTTCTGATATTTCGTCTAGCTCTTCTACGAACTGTACCGGAGAGTGTTCTGGTATCCTGAGATTGTCATGATACGCGTTTGCAGCACGGAAGGGTCCGAGTTGAAATTTGCACTGGTTAAAGACGAGTTTAGGGATTCTACTCATTAATCAATTAAGATATCAATTTGCTGATTAAACGCTCATATGATTTTCTATTTAGGCCTATTACGTGACCTCCAAATTAAGTGTATGTTGAATTTCGTGGGAATATTTAACTGGGCGGACTCAATTTGGGCTTTATTTTGTTTTAATTTACCATAAGAGCTCCCAATCAAGGACTCAAGGGAATCATGTCATGTCATGTCATTCCGCCATCGTCGCTCTGCGACGGTTGGCTGCACGAATGGATGAGCATTTTCCACAGTTGTCTATCTCCTGCCATGTTCATTAACCTTCTCCCCGAAAGTCCAGTCCACTTCAAGATGTTGTCTATCCATGCCATTCTTGGTCTTCCTCTTCCCCTTTCTCCCTCCATTAAGACAATTTGACCCACGTAAATTTGACCCACGTAAAAACAATTTGCTGATTAAACGCTCATATGATTTTCTATTTTCTATTTAGTACTGAAGGCATTGGTGTTTCCAGTGGCGACATACGGGTGTGAGGCATGGACTTTAAAGAAAGAGGAAGAAAGACGCATACAAGCATTCGAGAACAAATGTCTTAGAAAAACATTAAGAGTCCAAATTAAGATCTTAGGGATTCAGGTACGTATATATATATATATAGGCCTACATGAAAGCATAGGCATACCGATATTACAAGAGGATTAAAATCGTTATAGTTCAAGTATAGTTTAATACAATAGACCTTAATAATAATAAGACGATTTAAATAGCGCCGTAGCTCAGCCGAGGCCGAAGGAAAGGGTGCTGCATGTACACTGGATCACATGCAACTGTTTCTACTCAATATTTTTACTGGATATTACTAAGTACTTTGCAAACCTTTCAGTTTAAGTATGAATTGTGCCTCGTTTCCGTTGCTTTCTCTCTGATCTTGATGAGTGAGAAATATATTCAGCAAATTTCCCGTTGATGAATATAATTTCTTTTCCCTCTGAGTTCCATCAGCACAGATAGACACATTTCTTTTGCCTGCTTTATCCATAATAAAGCCACGGTTGCGACAAGACTGCCTTCCATTGTTCTCCACTCCACTAGTAGTAGGTCTATCTGAGGTTGCCAGATCGATTATTCCGATGCTAAGTTTCTGTCCAATTGGAGCTTCTACGATCCACGGCTGAGAATTTGATCCACATGACGTAGAACTGATTATATGAATTGGATTCGCAATTGCATCAACAACGCACGAACGTCTCTCGTCTACAACTGCAAATAATTATTATGTCCTTGTTTGACGTAATATTAAAAGTTGCTTCTGTATTCAACTTGTTGATGGGCTTAAGTGAATATGTGAGTTCCATTAGCGCAGAACAAGTTAAACAATAACAAAGTAAATTGTCAGCATATTAAATTGCAATATAATTATGAACAGTTGAAAAGTTTATCTGCTTAACAAGATTCCTGAGTAACATAGCTGTTAAAAATCAACATTGCTGCGATTTTAAATATGAGATTTTAATTTTTTTCTATTTTTATCCTGTGATGCATGTCTACAGTCTACTAAAATCATTGAAGGCGTATAAATACTTGTAAACTTGGTGAACTGCGATATGCACTAAGCAAGTTAATTGAGTGCGAGCAGCCTGCCGTTTAGACCATTGAAGAATTTATATCGTTTGACTTTAGAGCAATGATATAAAACGCTTGAATGGAAAATCAACAGCTTACTTACTACTGATGCAGTCATAACTGACTTCAAGATAAATATTCAAACCAGGAGGACAAGGATTATCATTTTCAGAGGAGATGTCGGTGTGACTGATTTCGCAATCAGTTTTCCCAGAACACTTTCGATCGAAGAATGGCAACAGATTTGCAGAACATCCAAGTTGAGGAGATCGGAGATTTTCAATTTCTGCCGCTGTGATACATCGCCCAGTTCGCATGCGTCCGTAAGTGGCACTTTTCATCAAGATGATCTCATTCTTTATACAAAGAGGGTGAAAAGTCTCGGCCAAGCAGTACTCGCCTTGAAGTCCTGAAATAGGTAAATAGTAGCGTGCCTTTGTAGGCCACAAACCCATCCAGCTGGTTTGGGAGTTATTACATAAAGCTGTAGGAAATACAATTATTCAGTTTCTGCTAAGCAGCGCAGTTCTTTTTTCTGTTCTTTTTCACTGTAAATAAAGACTAAAGAGAGAATATATTTAGGCATATATATTTATATAATATATATATATATATATATATATAAATATAGAGAAAGCGAGAGAGAGCGAGAGCGCCAAAGATTACTAAATTAAGATGACGGTGGTCTCACCTTCGATCTCTTCCTGTATTTCATCGCCAAATGAAATGTCTAAGTAACACAACAACCACACGGCCACAGCTGCAGGCATTAGCTGTTTCATTGCGCATTTCATCGTGATTCTCAAAGGCACATAGGCCATACACAGATCTATGTGCTGTATTTTTAATTTACACCAAAATTACCAGAATCTTGTCTGCTTTCCAAGTCTCAACAATCTGCCTGATACACTCATGTGCTGGTCATACAACTACGGTTAAGCCTAATACTATATTTTGCCAATAGACGCAGTATAACAGGATAAACTTCACATGCAGTCTGCAGTAATAATCAGGAAGCCGCGTATGTCTTCAACTGTGCATGCAGAAAACGAAGTAGCCTACTGTTGGTGGCGCAATGATAGCTTGACTGCGAAATAAATAGTCGAAGATAATTAATTTAGCATTATCGCTGTTTGAATATTCATTGCAGGTCAGGGACCATCTCAAAACGTTACAATGGTCATGATTAATGAACTGGTATTCAAGTGCATAGTATTTTACCTTACCGTAGGCATATATATGACACATTTGTAGCTAAGTCACACTATTTTTGGCACAATTCCTGATTTTTAAAAGAAAATCTTGCCTTTTTAAGTCACAGTAAAGACGACGAGTAGGCCTAAAATCAACGAATATTTAATATTTATAGTATAGGGCTTCGATGCAACTGATGTGAACCTTTAGGCAATGTAAACAATTGCCAAGGAATGAAGGTTCTCGTTGTCTATTTTTCAAATAATTCAAATTCAATCAAATTTATTAAAGACAAAAGTGGTTTTGAACGAAAATATTAGGTTATAAGTTAGGCTACCGTTTAAGCAATGATGTTGGCTGCAATGAATATTGTGAGTTTCACGTCTCACTTAATTATTTTAAAGTCAGCTTGTGCAATTGGACTGGTTGTCATTGTTGATTGAAAAGTGGAAAGCCCGATGTGTTCGAATGGTGGATATGATTGTCCAACATTAATTGGAAAGACAATAGGCCTAAAACAAAGGGAGAAGATGTAAAGTTTGGTGCAGACAACAGAAACTGCTGAATGCAATTTAACTTTGAGAGAAATTTTATAATAATAATTAATAATATTCGTTCAATTTCGACGTCACAGACCGCAATATGATTACAATAAGTGGTATAAACGTGATGGTCACAACTAATTATCGCAGGCCATGTACACAGCGCCCATTACATAGACCTACTACACGGTTCATTTTACCAACTCTCACTGCCGAATGGAAGGCTGTGTTGACCTTTGGGAGGTCATCAGGGAGCGATCCTGTGTCCGTGCGCTCTTCGTGTCAGAGATCTACCACTGCTCTAAATCTCCTCTCCCCCTAAAGGACAAATGCATTTTGTTGTATTTATACGCCTCTGAGTAGCGGTTGAGGGCTGGAAGAGACGCTATAACAAGTGCGCATACAAACTAAATTAGAGTGAATTACTTGAATTTTTTGCTCTCGTTTGATATTTAGGTGTCCGACAAAATTAGATAACAAAAGTCCATAATTGAACTTGTCACAGCCTCTGAAACAAAAGTTATAGGCTCCTACTTGGCATTTGTACAGGTGCTGGAGTAGCCTACAGCTCGAGTAGTTTTGAGGTTCTTAACCATGCTGCAAAACTGTTGTTGACAAACTGTTGGCCTATGAACCAGCGCTGAGTGTGTAGAATGTGCCTGCATCTAGCGCTTCTGTTAATGTGTGTTTAGTTATGGCGGTTAGTATTAAACACACATTTTAATGTAATTGGAGTATCAAGATGCTCAAATCCGTCATATTTCTGTAATGCAATAGTGAGTGCCTGTGGCAGTAAGGTATTGCTTTGTTAAAAACAACTATCACGCCGTTCTTGCACTAGCCCTGTGTAATCGCACAAGTAGACCTGCTTGTACCTTGACATGAACAGTTGTTTTTTATACGTTCAGCCTAAGTGATTGCAATATCTCTTGCTTTTGCATTGCTGAAGTAATCCATTTTCTGCGTATCTGCGTCTTTTTTAAAAACTTTATTATTTGCAAAAGATAAATCGGTGGCTTAGACTCAAACGATATATATTTATGTTTTAGGTCAAAGCTCAAAGCACATACATTAGTTAGCTTACACTTGTCTGAAAACATTAATGACAGTATCTTTTCAAAGTCTTCTTCTTTACTTCATTGGGTAGAATATTGAATATTTCGCCAGTGAAAGAGAGATAATACACAAATTAAAGCGTAGCCTATTTAAAAAGTGATGCTTACGAATCACAAATACGATTAGGATCCACTGCTAATAAGCTGCAAGTGGCGGTGCTTAAAATCGGATATTCTTGCAGACATCAAAATCTAGCATTCTAAAACACTAAGATCACTCTACGCCGAAATCTTAACGGTGGTTGTTCTCAGCGCTGATGTTGTTACTGACATCGTTGTATTCACCGTCACCAACGAAGACTGAATAGGTTGGCAATTCTGATGGAACCAAACCATTCACATTATTTCCAGAGAATTCCTGCGCAACATTACGAGTAGCTCTGTTGTCGATGCTTTGATTTGTTGTTGAACTGAAATTGCAGTTTGGTATTAGTGTCTTGTAGTCTCGTGTCAACTTACTCTTTATGCGAAACCTGAAATTGATGAAAAAAGTGTTGCAAGTTAGCCTAAACCTATCTTTTCTTAAACGAATATTATATATGGTATGCAAGCTAGGATTTTATTTAGGGGGTTATTTCGGGGTCATTGAGCAAGCCGACAAGCAACCGAATCGACTAAGGGGTTTAGAAACTTTAGAGAATGATTTAATCTATTGTAAAATGTCACTTAGAAATAAGAGCTTCGAAATTAAATTCCCCTAGTTCTTACATCATGATTGTGCTAGTAAATGCATTATTTCATGGTAGCATTATTTCAATTCGGGGTGTTCAAACACCCAAATCACCTCTAGCCACGGCCTTGATGGTATGAATTTTGTCAATAAACAAAATTGAAAGTTATTCGCTATAGCAGGTCTGTAGTACAATTAAGAATGTGAATCTTTGGCTAACCGTAATTGCACAATGACTGACGGACTGGTATGAGTGTTCTTACCGTCGCATACATACAACTCCAAGACAAACGATTGCCAGACAAACTGCGAAGGTGAATCCACCGATTGCGACAAACACCAGCACTGAAACAGAAGCAGAAAACCCGTCGAGGCCTAAATCCATCGCAATTGCACGATTTTATAGAACCTCTTTAAGAGCACTCCTGAAAATTTAATAGTTAGACGCCAGAAGACCGAGATCACACTCTGGGTTGCACCGCAAAAAATCTGCGTCGAGCTACAGGTGAAGGTAGCCTACAACAAAATATTCGACTAGCGAAGGTCACACATGAGTGACCCACTAGAATACGGTGTAACACACAACCGACCGATAGGTCACTTTCAACGAAAAGACCTGCACCATAATCCGTCTTCCAATTATTGAAAACGTGTACCGCGCGAAACGATTACAGCAAGGTCTATGACCAGACGTCGTCCAATTTTCCAAGTGTCAGATGTGAAATTAGATTGAGTTGCAGTGCTCAATATATTATATATGCTATGGTATTATTGCAACTAGAGCCTGTCACACCATTTTATCAGAGACGTCACTGATGGCCTGCCACTGAGTTAGTACAAATATATGTTTTTGCTTCATTGGTGACAAATAAACTACTTACTTACCTACACTATTATTAAACAGTCAGTTTGACAAAATTTAATATGTTTGGGCAAAAACTGCAGGACCAAAAAGATCCTAGATCATGATCAAGACAACCTCTTCCATATTCACCTTGTTCATTGTTTACACTTGTCGCGATAGGTTCCGACTCTGCGACTTCCTGCATTGCATGCTCACCTGTAACACATATATACGATGCTATTAAAACCATTTGTCTTGATATCGCGTTTAATGTTATTTGAACCTATCGTAAACAATCTGTTTCAAATTGCATGTGAACCAAATCCCTCGTCATCAGTCAATCAGGTTTCAAACCGATTTATTGGTCGCTTAGTGGAAGTAACTCGAGAAAGGCACACACAAATCATTTATAAGCTATGTCTGCAAGTTTAATTAACGAAGCGATTGTTGAATCGTGACAGAACCAGTGGCGGCGCCAGGATTTTAGTTTTGGGGGCTGAATCTTAGCGGAGGAAATTTTCCATTCTCAGCCGTCAAAATGTCTGACGATCTTTTTTAGTCATCCGGTCGAAAATCGTGGAAATATTCCAGTTTTGCATGTACAAAACGAGGATGGTTCTTTTTTAGGTGGCCTAGCCCCCGGGTTGCCTTTTATAGGGGGCTCAGCCCCCTAGCTCCCCTAGCGCCGCCACTGGACAGAACCTTGAGTCATCGACATACAAGACTTAGTTTCTACACTCACAAAATGTATCATTATTTTCAATTCAACTACCAGGTATTAATTTAGCAAGCCATTATAGCCTATTTATTCCTATCGTTGCAATGTATCAGAGCTCTTGCCAAATGATTAAAGGGCCAATGAATGACAGTCAAACATCTTAAGCCCAGTAGGGTCTATAGTCTATACTCTATAGTCTATGCTCTATAGGCTACAATGTAGCTTATGCATGCGCATGATCAACTCGGAAGCAAAGAAACACGACAATCGATTCGTTTAGATAAACGACTGTTCCTTTTTCAAAATCTTACCTTGTGAGCAGTTTCCAATGACACCGACCCATTTTCCATCTTCACAGCTCAGATGCCACGTTTTACGACTTGCATAGCAGCCAATCATGATGGCGTCTCCATTTCTTTTCGCGTAGCCATCAATAGGAGGAATTATGTTAGAACATCCAACAGCTGCAACAGAACCGCATTTTGGTGTAATAGAATCGTATATCTTGTACCAATGACTGTTGGAAATTGGGTTTAACGCGCGCGTGGCAGTGTTTTAGTGACCTTTATGTATCAGATACCGTGGATGCTTTTTTATTCAAAATGCTCATTAATATTTTTATCTTATAGTTGCATTGATAACAATAGTTCAGTCTACTGTCAATGTTTCTGCCATAGTCGACTCACATAGACCAGTAGTTCAAAGTGTTTTAAGGTTTTTCACTAATCGCTTGCTAGACTTCAAGTGCGAATAACGTCCATGCACTTTTACCATGTATTGCTGGCCTATAGCCCTATAGCATTTAAACAGGACTTTCACGGTTCATAATATCTACCGCGATCTCACGAACCCCAACATGGTCTTATGCATCATGAAGTCGGGGTTTCTGAAGACATTGGGCTACGCTCGATTAAAAATTAGTTCTACAACATATTTTGAAAGTGGAAAGTTTTTCTCAAAATATGTAGGTCTATACGCTAATTTTATTCACAAAGTATGGTCGCATAATGCAATTAATCTTTGCTTGTGCGAACAAAAACCATTTTACATGTACATTTTAAAATGTACTGGAGAATGGTAAGTTCCGCATTTCAATTTCACGCACGCGAAAATGAAGATATTATATGCAGATCGTAAGAGATATATGGCTTACGCGTTTATGCATTCTATGACGACAGAATTGTGTTTATTTGGAATATTCAGCAAATATCGTATTTTGGAGTAGGCCTAGTTATTGTTTTACATTTTGGGTTAAACCAAAACATACTAGAATTTATAGTAGACCGCATTCGACTGTACATAGCATGATAGCAACATTATAGGAGAATTTTACATATTAAAGTTAGGCTTAAGTCGGGCAATAGGCCTACAACTAAATTAATAGCAAATAAGTTACGAACCTTGCAGCCTAAGCATGAATCGTGTCTCATCTTCATTGGATCCTATCTGATCTGGATGAGTGAGAAATATATTCAGAAAATTTCCCGTTGATGAATATAATTTCTTTTCTCTCTGAGTTCCACCAGCACAGATAGACACATTTCTTTTGCCGGCTTTATCCACAATAAAACCACGGTTGCGACAAGACTACCTTCCATTGTTCCCCACTCCACTAGTGGTAGGTCTATCTGAGGCTGCCAGATCGATTATTCCGATGCTAAGTTTCTGTCCAATTGGAGCTTCTACGATCCACGGCTGAGAATTTGATCCACATGACGTAGAACTGATTATATGAATTGGATTAGCAGTTGCATCAACAACGCACGAACGTCTCTCGTCTGCGACTACAAAGTTCACATGTGAAGGCACTTTGAATCATGGTTTGCGATTTCTTTCAGATTAAGCTAAAGTGTTCAAATTAGGGTTGCAATGTTTGGCCAGTGATTTTCAAATTTATAGCTGTAAGCATTGCAAATAATATAATATAAATGATTCACATGACGTAGAACTGATTATATGAATTGGATTAGCAGTTGCATCAACAACGCACGAACGTCTCTCGTCTGCAACTTCAATTTTACGCTCATGTTTAACGCAATATTTAAAGTTGCTTATTAATACTTCTATATTCGATAAGTAGCATCGCTTATTTAAATAATATATACGGGCAGAGCAGATAGACCTATAGACCAGATATAGAGCAGAACAAATAAAACAATAGCAGGCCTAAAGCCAAATGTCAGCGTATTATACCGTATTGCAAATATATAAATAGTTGAAAAGATTAGGCCTATTTGAATACACATTTCAAAAGTTACATGAAAATCTTACATGCCACGATTTGAAATATGAGATTTTTAAATTTTTATATGTATGCAGTGATGTAGTAATGAAGGCGTTTGAGTAGACTATTTTTCAAGCTGCGTAAACTGCTATGAACATTGAGCAAGCCAACTAATTCTGCGTGTAGCCTGTCAATGGGGTCAAAAACAACCAGAGGTTGTTTCCTTAGTTCTGCTCACTCGTGTAAATGATATCTAAACGAAATTAATTTTTAGAACTTTATTCATGCTTTGGAAAATTCCAAGTTTTATTTTACCTTGTCTATCACAGGGGCGACAAGTATTGATTGTAGACATTGATGGCCAATGGGTCGTTTTTGACCCTCGGTGCAAAATGTGCAGTTCTTTCATATGTGAAATTAATCAAATACATTTTATTCAAATATTTTCTGATTATGTTTTAAATATAAATTTTACAAAAGACACAAGTATATTTGATAATTCATTATTTTTTTACCAAGAAGGTGACCCTCTGACAACAGTTTCCAATAATATTATTTATGAGAAATTTTATTCTGAACAATACTCTGAAGCGACAAAAATATTGAGTGGTGGTTTCTGACAATTCAAAAAATGAATAGCGCAGCAGTTGTAGGGTTTCGGACAAAGTGCTTCAAATTTTCAGCAACAGTATGAGTACAAATCGGTTTTAGAAGATGCCACGTGTTCTTAGGTATGGTGATGCAGTGCGCGTAGCCTAAGAGAATGTCAAGACTCCATGGAAAAAGGTATTTGACATGCGGGAAGAAACGCATGGCAGGCACAGATAATTATATAATTGAACAGAAGACGACTCTTTTTCCTGCAGCTCGAACGGAAACTTATTGACAACAGCTATGGTAGACAGACAGTACTGTAATGATTATTGAACACTCAACCACTTTGAACATTGAACAGTAACTATTAGGCCTACATTATAAATTCGGTCATTCCACCAGCCTAAGCATGTTCCAATTACTTTACTGATTAGCCTACATAATTCTTGGCAATAAATTAAAACGCAATAAAGCAAAGAATCTATTGTCAATATTGTGATGAATTTAAAAATGACTCCTGTGTTACTCAGTGGATCAAAAGAAACTCTTGTAGGCCTACAGATCTAAGCTGAGGGTTGAAAGATTGAGAAAATTCCGTTAATAGGCACGTTTCGTAAAAAGAATAAAAAATATAGACCTATAGGCTACAAAATATAGACTACATAGTGCAAATGGGCATCATGTTTGAATTTTAAAAATAATTATTTACAAATTAAGGTCATTTGGATTTTACATCGTCAAGAGCAATAGAAGAACGCTTGAATTAAAAATTAATTTAGGCCTACTTACTATTGATGCAGTCGTAACTGACTTCAAGATAAATATTCAAACCAGCAGGGCAAGGGTTGCTGTTTTCAGACGAAATGTCGTTGTGACTGATTTCGCAAATAGTCCTTCCAGAACATTTTCGATCAAAGAACGGCAACAGATTCTCCGAACATCCGAGTTGAGGAGATCGAAGATTATCAATTTCTGCCGCTGTGATACATCGACCAGTTTGCATGCGTCCATATGTGGCGCTTTTCATCAAAATGATTTCATTTTTCACACACTGAGGCTGAAAAGTCTCTGTCAAGCAGTAGTCGCCATGAAGACCTGAAATAAGTAAATTCATCTTGTTTGTGTACGCTACAATGGATGACTTAGGTCCTGCTGGTTTACTAGTTGATGCATTAAACAAAGACCTAATTACTCAGTTTTCTTAAAACAGCGCAATGCTTTTTCTTCTCGTTTTTCACTGTAAATAAAGAGATAATATATATTTATGCCTATATAAAAAATTATATATTTTAAAATGTAGATCAATATATAAACTATAGAGAGAGCGAGAGAGAGAGTGAGAGCGCCAACGATAACTAGACTTTGAAGACTTGAAGACGGTGGTCTCACCTTCGATCTCTTCCTGTATTTCCTCGGTAAACGAAATGTCTAAGTGCCACAACAACCACATTGCCACAGCAGGCATTAGCTGATTCATTGCGAGTTTCATCGTGATTCTCAAAAGCACATAGGCCCTACGCAGATCTATGTGGTGTATTTTTAATTTACACCAAAATTACCAGAAACCCGTCTGCTTCCAAGTCTCAACAATCTGTCATGCGCTGGTCATACAACTACGGTTAAGCCTAATACTAGCATTGATTAATTTTGCCAATGGACGCAGTAGGCCTAAGCTTATAACAAGATCAACTTTACATGCAGCCTGCAGTAATGACCATGAAGCCGCATAGGTCTTCAACTGTGCATACAGAAAACAAAGTTGTTGGCGTAATGATAGCTTGACCGCGAAAGAATTAGGTGAAGATAATTAATTTAGCATCATCGTTGTTTGAATATTCATTGCAGCTCAGGGACCATCTCAAAACGTTACAATGGTCATAATTAGCGAACTGGTCTTCAAGTGCATGATATTTTTGCCTAACTGTAGGCGTAGGCTAATGCCACATTTGCACCTAAATAATCTTATTTTTGGCACAATTTCGGATTTTAAAAAGAAAATCTTGCCCTTTTTATGTCAGAGCAAAGACGACGTCTAGGCCTAAAATCACAGAATGTTTAATAGGCGTACGATACATCTGATGAACCTTTGGGCAGTGCAACAATTGTCTAGGAATATCGTTGTCTATCTTTCAAATGATTAAATTCAATCAAAGGCAGAATGGTTTTGAACGAAATACTAGTTTATATTACCGTTTAAGCAATGATGTTGACTGCAATGAATATTGTGAGTTTCACGTCTCACTTAATTGCCTTAAAGTCAGCTTGTGCAATTTGACAGGTTGTCATTGTTGATTGAAAAGTGGAAAGCCCGATGTGTTGGAATTGTGGATTTGCTTGCCCAACTTTAAATGGAAAGATAATAAAACAAAGGGAAAAGATGTAAAGTTTTGGTGCAAACAGCAGAAAATTTTGAATGCAATATAACTTTGAGAGAAATTTCATAATAATTAATAATATTCGTTTAATTTCAACGTCACACACAGCAGTATGATTACAATAAGTGGTATAAACGGATGGTCACAACTAATTATGGCAGGCCATGTACACTTTGCACAGCAGCGCCCATTACATCCTACACGGTTCATTTTACCAACGCTCTCTGCCGAATGAAAGGCTGTGTTGACCTTTGGAGGTCATCCGGAAGCGATCCTGTGTCCGTGCGCTCTTCGTGTCAGAGATCTACCACTGCTCTAAATCCCCTCCCCCTTAAAGGGCAAATGAATTTGTTCAGTTAATACACTGAAACTGAAAAATTGTAAGGAAAGCAAACATTAATTTACAGGTATTTAGGAAATGATAATCACGAATTTTTCCATACCAAAAGCTATTTAAATGCAATGCTGACGAAAATGTAGAGCGCTTACCTGTATATAGGCTACAAGTATATTACTTAAAGCATTAACGTTCACCCTGCGGGGTCACGTCACTCAAACTAATCCGATCCAAGAGGCATATTGTAAGGTTCGCGACTGAATTATAGTCCAGCTCACCTTTCGCACGAAATTCAATGATTTAACGCAGGAAAGTTTGCAACAATCTATGCAGGTTAAGCCTACACTCGTCGTTTAAATTAATTAGGCCTAATTACAGGACGATTGTTTTTGTTACATGCAAAATTTAAAATATTCTCCCCAAAACTACACACATGTTAGCGTTTAAACTCTTAGCATTTATTTGCTCACTAGATGTGGGGCCCTGCTCTGACCGATAAATTTCGGGTTTTCGCCAACCCTCCACCCCACCCCGTTTCCTCCAAGAAAGCCAAACATGACCCGCCCCTGCGGGGCGGATGTGTATGCTGACTGTGGGTGGTGGCCCTGGTCGCTCTCTATCTCTAGCTGCAAGGTTTTAAGTGTAAAGCTGCGAAACTGCGCGAATAATTATATGAAAATGGCGAAATTTCGGCTGAGAGAGTTCAACTCCGCCACTGGGTTGTTCTGGTGGTCAATAGCTGCGGAACTGTAGGCGTATAATTCTGGACAAACACACTCATCCACAGTCTCCTTTATCTGAGGTTTCTGCACTGCATGAGAACACCTATTAATAACTTGGTTAATACAACTATTGCAGGCTGTCTGTTCTGTTAGTAGACTATAGTTAAGATTTCTGTTATATGCGTTCTTGCGAATATTAGTGTTTCAACTGCATAATTGTACACTGTAACCAGTTGCGGTTTGTCAACCGGATTGTTGAATAAACGAAAATTATTGTTATTATTATTATTATACATGACGAACTCACGCGAACGCGAGTCTGCTGACTAATGGCGACGCTAGTTTATATGCAACGCCAACATGGCTGATTAAATCTTTATAGGCGCTAACTACGCGTCGAATTAAAACGTTCATATCTCGGATTTTAATGTGAATTGAGAGCTGAAGATAGTCGCGTTGACCTAAAAATTCGCGTAAGAGTATGTAAAAATGTTTCGTCATTCGAATGCATACGGTTTCAGAGCCTTTGTTGGGATGGACACACATACACACACAGAACAATAACAAACTTATATTTATAGTATAAGATGATAAATTAGATTTTAGAAAGTTATTGTGTCATAAAGGCCTAAAATACGACTCACTAAACTAAAGTGCATTTATTTGAAGTTTTTGCTCTCATGTGATATTCAGGTGTCCGACAAAATTAGGCAACAAAAGCCCATAATTAAACTTGTCACACCCTCTGAAACAAAAGTAATAGGCCCCTACTTGGCATTTGTACAGGTACTGGAGTACAGCTCGAGTAGTTTTCAGGTTCTTAACCATGCTGCAAAACTGTTGTTGACAAACTTTTGGCCTATGAACCAGCGCTGAGTGTGTAGAATGTACCTGCATCCAGCGCTCCTGTTAACGTGTGTTTAGTTATGGCGGTTTAATATTAAACACACTTGAATTTAATTGGATTAACAAGATGCTCACACACCTCATGTTTCTGTAACGCAAGTCTACATGAGTGCCTGTGGCAGTACGATATTGCTTTTCTAAAAAATAACTATCACGTCGTTTTTGCACCAGCCCTGTGTAATTGCGCAAGTAGACCTAGGCTAAACAGTTGTATTTAGGCCTATACGTGCAGCCTAAATTACTGCAATATCTCTTGATTTTGCATTGCTGAAGAAATCTATTTTCTGCATATATCTGTGTCTTTAAAAACTTTATTATTTGCAAAAGATAAATCGGTGGCTTAGACTCAAACGATATATATATTTATGTTTTAGGTCAAAGCTCAAAGCACATACATTAGTTAGCCTACACATTACACAAGTCATGTCTGAAAACATTAATGACAGTATCTTTTCAAAATCTTTTTCTTTACTTCATTGGGTAGAATATTTAATATTTTGTCAGTGAAACAGAGATAAAGCACAAGTTAAAGCATATTTTAAAAGTGATGCTTATGGACCACAAAGACAATTAGGATCCACTGCCAATAAGCTACCAATGGCAGTGCTTGCTTAAAATCGGATATTGTTACAGACATCAAAATGTAACATCCAAAGCCATTAAGGACACTGGACGCCAGAAAGTTAACGGTGGTTGTTCTCAGCGCTGATGTTGTTACTGACATCGTTGAATTCACCGTCGCCAACGAAGACTGAATAGGTTGGCAATTCTGGTGGAACCAAACCATTCACATTATTTCCAGAGAATTCCTGCGCAACATTACGAGTAGCTCTGTTGGTGCTTTGATTTGTTGTTGAACTGAAGTTGCAGTTTGGTACAAGTGTCTTGTAGTCTCGTGTAATCTTACTCTTCACGCGGAAACTAAAATTGATGAAAAAATTGTTGCAAGTTAGGCCTATCTTTTCTTAAACAAATATTATGTATGGTAGGCCTATGCAAGGCCGTAGCTATAGGATTTTATTTCGGGGGTTATTTCAGGGTCGTTGAGCAAGCCGACATGCAACCGAATCGACTAAGGGGTTTAGGTGATGATTTAATCTATTGTAAAATGTCACTTAGAATTAAGAGCTTCAAAATCAAATCCCCTTAGTCCTTACATCATGATTGTGTTAGTAAATGCATAATTTAATTTCGGGGGTGTTCAAACCCCCAAATCACCTCTAGCCACGGCCTTGATGGTATGAATTTTGTCAATAATTGAAAGTTAGTCGCTGTTGTAGGCTTGCAGTATAACTAGCAATGTGAATCTTTGGCTAACCGTAATTGCACAACGATTAACGGACTGGTATGAGTGTTCTTACCGTCGCAGGCACACAACTCCAAGACAAACGATTGCCAGACAAATGGCGAAGGTGAATCCACCGATTGCGACAAACACCAGCACTGAAACAGAAGCAGAAAACTCGTCTAGGCCTATGGCCATCGTAATTGCGCGATTTTTTAGAACCACTCTAAGAGCACTCCTGAAAATAATAGTTAGACGCCAGAAGACCGAGATCACACTATGGGTTGCACCGCAAAAAATCTGCGTCGAGCTACAGATGAAGGTACAACAAAATATTCGACTAGCGAAGGTCACACATGAGTGACCCACTAGAATATGGTGTAACACACAACCGACCTATAGGTCACTTTCAACGAAAAGACCTGCACCATAATCCGTCTTCCAATTATTGAAAACGTGTACCGCGCTAACCGAATGCAGCAAGGTCTATGACCAGACGTCGTCCAATTTTCCAAGTGTCAGGGTTCAAACTAGATTGAGTTGCAGTGCTCAATATATGCTATGGAATTACTGTAACTGCATCTGGAGTATGTCACACCATTTTCTCAGAGACGTCACTGATGGCCTGCCACTGAGTTAGTACAACTGTTTTTGCTTCATTGGTGACAAATAAACTACTTACTTACGTATACAGTATTATTAAACAGTCAGTTTTACAAATATGTTTGGGTAAAAACTGCCGCAACTAGATCATGATCAAGACAGAACCTCTTCCATATTCACCTTGCTCATTGTTTACACTTGTCGCGATAGGTTCCGATTCTGCAACTTCCTGCATTGCATGCTCACCTGCAACACATGCGAAGATATTAAAACCAGTTTGCTTTATATCAGGAGCGGATCCAGGGGGCCAAAATTGCCATGCCCCCCCCCATTTAAAAATTGCATGGGACGTGTCCCCCCATTTGGGTTCAACAAGCCATTAAATAAATGCAGCGGGAGAGAAAACAGGATACCAGGACCCCCCATTAAAGAAATCGCATGGAACGTGACCCCACCCATTTGATTTACCATACTCCCCGACTATGATGACCGACGACTAAAAAAAGTCATGAACTTTTTTGGCAGCTGGATTGGTATCTTTTGTATCTTTTCCCCGAAAATTTGGACGAATGACTAAAAAAGGTCATCAACTTTTTTGGCGGCTGAATTGGTACCTTTTTTTTCGAAAATTTGGACGAATGACTACAATTTTTTTTTAAAAGGTCATCAGTTTACTCGGGGACGAATAACACGAAATTTTTCCCCTGTCCCGCCAACAAGACCGAAAATGGTGGACCCCCTTCGAAAATTTCTGTATCCGCCCTTGCTTTATATCGCGTTTAATGTTATTTGAACCTATCGTAATCAATCTGTGTCAGAATGCAGAATGCATGTGAACCAAATCCCGCGTCATCAGTCAATCAGGTTTCAAAGTCAAACCGATTTATTGGTCGGTTAGGGGAAGTAATTCGAGAAAGGCACACACAAGTTATTTATAAGCTATGTCTGCATGGTTCATTATCGAAGCGATTGCAGTTGGATCGTGATAGAACCTTGAGTCATTGACATTCAAGACTTAGTCTCTACAGTCACAAAATTTATTATCGAAATTTTTCATTCAACCACCAGATATTTATTTAGCAAGTCATAATATTTATTTCTATCGTTACAATGTATCAGAGCTCTTGCCAAATGATTACAGGGCCCATGAATGACAGCCAAACATCTTAAACCCAGTAGGGTCTATAGTTATGCAGGCGCAAGATCAACTCTGAAACAAAGAAACACGACAACTGATTCGCTTAGATAAACGAATGTTTCTTTTTAAATATCTAACCTTGTGAGCAGTTTCCAATGACACCGACCCATTTTCCATCTTCACAGTTAAGATGCCACGTTTTACGACTTGCATAGCAACCAATCATAATCGCATCCCCGTTTCTTTTAGCGTAGCCATCAACAGGAGGAATGATGTTAGAACATCCAACAGCTGCGACAGAACCGCATTTTGGTGTAATAGAATCATATATCTTGTACCGATGAATGTTGGAAATTGGGTTTAACGCGCGCGTGGCAGTGTTTTAATGACCTTTTATTCTGTCTATCAGATACCGTGGATACTTTTAATTCAAAATGCTCATTAATATTTTTAATCTATAGCTGCACTGATAACAATAGTTTAGTCTACTGTCAATGTTTCTGCCATAGTTGACTCACACAGACCAGTGGTTCAAAGCGTTTTAAGGTTTTCACTAATCGCTTGTTAGACTTCAAGTGCAAATAACGTGCATGCACTTTTACCATGTAGGCTATAGCCTATAGTCTAACATTTAAACAGGACTTTCACGGTTTATATTATTTTCCGCGATCTCTTTAACTCCAATATGGTCCTATGCATCATAAAGACGGGGCTTCTGAAGACATCAGGCTATGCTCGATAAAAAATTGGTTCTGCAAAATATTTTGCAAGTGGAATAGTTTTTCTCAAAATATGTAGGTCTATAGCCCTATAGGCTAATCCTATTCACAACGTATGGTCGCATAATGCGATTAATCTTTGTTTGAACGAACAAAAACCATTTTACATGTACATTTTAAAATGTAGGCCTACTGGAGAAAGGTAAGTTTCGCATTTCAATTTCACGCATGCGCAAATGAAGATATTATATGCAGATCGTAAGAGATAATTATATAGTTTACGCGTTTATGCATTCTATGACGACAGAATTGAGTCTATTTCGAATATTCAGCAAATATTGTATTTTGGAGTGGGCCTAGTCATTTTTTTACATTTTAGGTTAAAGCAAAACAGACTAGAATTTATAGTAAACCGCATTCGACTGTACAAACATTTTAATTAAAGGGGAATTTCACATATTAAAGTTAGGTTTAAGTCGTGCAATAAAACTAAATTAATAGCAAATAGCATAAGTTACGAACCTTGCAGCTTAAGTAGGAATTGTGCCTCGTTTTCGTTGCTTGCTGTGTGATCTGGTTTAGTGAGAAATATATTCAACAAATTTCCCATTGATGAATACAATTTCTTTTCCCTCTGAGTTCCACCAGCACAGATAGACACATTTCTTTTGCCTGCTTTATCCACAATAAAACCACGGTTGCGACAAGACTGCCTTCCATTGTTCTCCACTCCACTTGTAGGCTTAGGCCTATCTGAGGCTGCCAGATCGATTATTCCGATGCTAAGTTTCTGTCCAATTGGAGCTTCTACGATCCACGGTTGAGAATTTGATCCACATGACGTAGAACTGATTATATGAATTGGATTAGCAGTTGCATCAACAACGCACGAACGTCTCTCGTCTGCAACTACAGTTAGACAGAAAACTAAAAGTAGGCCTATCTACATTAAGCTTATAGGTATCTGAAAAACGAAATTATTTTCTAATTTTTTATTTAACAGTGAAAAATCGATAATGTCCATTCTAAACAGCCGAAGAGAGACCTTTTTTGGCTCACCCTGTAGAACTACCAGTACAAACAACAATAAATTTTAACAAAGTTTTCAATTGGCCTTTGTTAACTTTACAGTAAATACGAGATATCTACCTAGTGTTAGACCAAATAACTTAGTGAGCAATAGGAACGAAAACCCTAAGAGAGCTAGGTCCCACTGAATACAAACAACTACAGTGGCATGTCGTAAATAACAATGAACTTTAAAGAATCAATTAAGCTTAGCAGCTGAGCACTTTCCACAAAAATATTGTCTAGTGACGAAACAGTAGTTGTCGAATAATATAATATTTGCTTTAACTCCGGAAACTTTTTGTACGTGCGCTATATGAAGAACGGTAGCATCATGTGGGGCGCGGTGGTGTAGTGGGTATGTTCGTTGCTTTGTAGCTGGAGGGTTGCATGTTCGAATGCACCTCTTGCCGCCTCGCAGGGACCTTGAGCAAACCCTTCACTCGCAATTGATCATGCGCTTGGGCGTGAAACTCCGATTCAGTGTCCATGCTGTAGTCCGGAGCGCTTCTGTATAGGGTTTTGAAGAGGCGCTATGACAAGTGCACATACATACATACATACATACCTCCAATTTATCTGGATTCTGAAAGTGGGTCCAATATTTACTTACTAATGATGCAGTTGTAGCTGACTTCTAGATACACATTGAGACCGGTAGGACAAGGTTTAACATTTTCAGCAGAAATGTCAATGTGACTGATTTCACAGTTGGTCTTTCCAGAACATTTTCGATCAAAGTATGACAAAAGATTTGCAGAGCATCCAAGTTGAGGCGTTCGGAGATTCTCAATTTCTTCAGCTGTGATACATCGACCAATGCGCATGCGTCCATAAGTAGCATTTTTCATCAGAATGATTTCATTTTTCATACAAAGTGGTTGAAAGATCTCAGCGTTGCAGTAGTCAGCTATGGTATCTACAATTGACAAATATGTGGCATCTTATGAACTAATATTTCCGTTCTATTGCCTATATGCTCTATATTCAATTTATTGTCTGATATATTAACAGAGATCTCGATCAGTCAGTTACATCAGAGAGAATATTTAAATTTTTTCAAACATTTGGACAAAACAGTCGGTTTACAGTTATGTCAGAGTTGTCTGGTTTAGGAGTTAAAGCTAGGTCAATCACAACTTTAGTTAGCTAGAAAATTAAAGATATAATTATGTCCGGCATTGACATTAACTGACGTTAATGTTCCCCTCACACTCTAATTATTCGTACATGGCTAATAATTATGTTATGTAGGCCTATTTGCAACTTTTCAAACTGACGACTGCAATGTCATCCGCCTCAGGAATAAATATTTTTGCTTTACATAGTAGGCCTACTGCAGATTGAGAAGTGAGACAAGCAAAAAATTGCATGCTATTTTATAGCACTTGTTACGATTTCAAAGTGATAAACGCGCAGAAAAGTATACCAGGACACGGATATAGTTCTATATGACTTTCGCTAAAAGAAAACATGGCCCTTTTAGACGGAAGAAGAACAAACGATGACACAGAAATGCTCATAGATGAAAGAGCAGATGAAAGGTAAATCAGATATTATAATAGACTGTGATAAATTTGTCTCACCTTCTGGTTCATCCAGGATCTCATCACCACTGGAAAGGTCGGAGAACCATATCAGCAACATTGCCACAACAGGTATTAGATTATTCGCTATAAGCTTAGACTTCATTGCAATTCTCAATGATCGCACAACTCTATCTTGTTTTATTTCTTTTAATCTCCGTAAAGCAGGTTGCACTGCCTTACAGTTTGGTCTACTAAAATATTCGGCCAAATAAACGCTGCCGATGAGAACCAGCTTCACACTTGTGACTATCTTAAAGACTGTAGGCCTCTATGTATGCGTGCACAATACAAATTGATGGCGCAATGATATGCAATTATGCATGAACTGACAAACTTCGACGAATGGAAATAATCGAACCACACAACCATATTAATATTCATTAGCGGTCAGGGACCATCTCAAAACGCTAAAATGGTTAAGAAAACGAATTGATTTTTTGAGCTATCGAAACGGTATTTTGACTGAATATTAGCCTAATTGCTATGATTATAAACTAGCAGTTTGACACAACATGTCTTTTTGCGTTAGAACACCGTACAAATGAAACGAAAACTAAAGTTGCGCTATGATGCAGATAACAATTCAGGTTGTTGGAATGTTGGTGCTCTAAATACTCATGAATATGAGTATTTAGAAGCTAAATAGGTATAAATAGCCCTATGCAATTGGATGCTTCGCGTGAAATTACTTGTCCTAAAATTCCCCTGTTTTCCCTGTCTATTGTTAAGCTGCGAATGATAACGTTGCAGGTCATGACGTCATGTATTTTATGCAACCCATGGATGTAATAAATCAGGGCTGTTTTTAAGGAATTTTTAGAACTGCACAACTCCTTCTTTCCTTTCCCATTCTCCATGGTAAATTACTTCCAATTGGAGGACAACGGCCTTTTTGCTAGTTTTAACTGCACAGAACTTGTGACAGAAGTGCTTCTACAACTGCACAAATTCATTTAGAACTGCACATTTTGTGTACAACTGCACGTTAAAAAAAGCCCTGTAATAAATGCAGTGTAATTTTGTACTGGACCATCTCCAGACAGCGAGACTAGCTTCATTTCTACCGTGTCCTCTATTTGACACCCGATATAGGCTACGATTGCTTGCACACGCTTTGAAAGCTTACTTGACTATCGATCATGTTTTGTTCAGTTCAACAAAGTCAGTAAGCACGATCAGTTTGATCGAAGAAGTGGCCCTTCTCGCGTGTGTTGACGCCTAGTGAAGCCTGCGTGTGCACATGGAACAGGTCTTGGAAGGACGACATAGGCCTATGCATTTCATGGAACTGGCTGTTTTATTCTCCAAGAGTGACACACACACTACAGGTCAAATAGACATGAAGAAGAACAATTATAATATTTATTCAGTTAAGAAAATGACAACAATCGCATCTCAGCTGTTGATTGGCTACATGTTGCCCTGCTTACTTGGGATTTGGGATACGCAGTCTCTAAAGATTGCGATAGAATATAATCTCAAGCATTTAGAGTTCATTCATTCATCCAGAGCATTTATATAGCGCATCTTCAAGAAGCTATTCAGAGGCGCTCCCAGCTCCAGCTCAACCACGACTGGAGAAAAAAGACTTGAGGGACTTGTAGAACCCTCCTGGATGAACCATAAGTAAGGAGCAAAGTCAATGGAAGTTTTAACCCCCGAAACGCCACTGAGATGGGCCATAAGTAAGGAGTAAAGCGCAACCGGAGGTTATTCCAAACGGAAGGCCCCACAACCGAGAAAGCACGTCGCTGCTTAACACCCAAGTGATCCCTCGAAACCAGAAGCTCACCCCTAGCCCTAGTAGGCCTATTCCGAGAGTTATCTCGAAATACTACGGCAGGTCAACGCCGGGTTATTAGTTAGGCATAGCCTACGAATCACAAACACGATAAGGATCCACTGTTAATAAGCTGCAAGTGACAGTGCTCAAAATTATAAGTTCCTGCAAACATCAAAATCTACCATTCTAAAACATTAAGATCAATCTACACCAAAATCTTAATGGTGATTGTTCTCAGCGCTGATGTTGTTACTGACATCGTTGAATTCACCATCACCAACGAAGACTGAATAGGTTGGCACTTCTGATGGAACCAAACCACTCACATTATTTCCAGAGAATTCCTGCGCAACATTACGAGTAGCTCTGTTGTCGATGCTTTGATTTGTAGTTGAGTTGAAGTTGCAGTTTGGTATTAGTGTCTTGTAGTCTCGTGTCATCTTACTCTTCACGCGGAAGCTGAAATTTGAACAAAAACATCGAATGCAATCGACTCTTTACCTACTTTCTGTGCGTGTTATATAGGCCTAGTTTGCTTAGTGAACTGAAAGCAAGTCAATATGTATACAATGCAATTTAGCTGTAAATATCGCAGTCATCGAAGGAACACTGTAAGACTTAGTGTTCTTACCGTCTCATGCATACAACTCCAAGACAAACGATTGCTAGACAAATTGCGAAGGTGAATCCACCAATAGCGACAAACACCAGCACTGAAAAAGAAACAGAAAAACCTATGATTTTGTGGTTAGATAGATAAACAGACAGACAGACAGACACACAGACAGACAGACAGACAGATAGACAGACAGATAGATAGATAGATAGATAGATAGATAGATAGATAGATAGATAGATAGATAGATAGATAGATAGATAGATAGATAGATAGACAGACAGACAGACAGACAGACATACAGATAGATAGATAGATAGATAGACAGATAGATAGATAGATTCTAAAATACTTAGTGTGTGAGTATGTGTGTGCATATGTGCGTTTGTAATGAGCTGCATAAGTCAAATATCGAACAGGCGCATATGACAGTGGCATGTTGGATTTGTGTGTTCAAGTGTGCATTAAGCAAGTCGTTTCTCTTTGTCCGATGGCATTCAAACGTATATGCGCAACTACGCACCTCTCAAAATAATTGCTAAAGCTAATCATAAGCAAAATATGAAGGCAGAAGATGATACTTTCAAATTATGCTAGCGAAATCAGTTCACGGAACTATTTCCATACAGAAAACTACAGCTTCTGAGGCATCTAAACCTTGTTCGTTGTTCTGATTTGTCTTTATAGGTTCCAATTCTGCCACCGCTTCCATTGCATGTATTCCTGCAACATACAATTAGCAAACAACGCACTGCATTGGATTTTAATTTATTGTACTCGTGCTTGTAAATCAGTTACGGTGAGCGTCGAAAACATTCTTAGTTGTCAAATCAATCGGATTTTCAACATAGAGTTACACAATGTGTTCGGTTTCTTTGTCGGGTTCATGTATCGTAAATTAAAGCAGTAGGCCTAATCCCACCTCGACAATGCATCAGCCTATAAGTCCCTATACTCAGAAAATTAAACCAGCGAATTTTAGAAATCAAACGCATTACTGAGTGTACAATTATATTATTATCGCTAGAATGTCTTTCCCAGTCTAATGTGCTTTCGTCTATCTCGTAGGTTGCTCCGCCATTTTTGCCGATCGTGTTTCTACCAACTATGTAGCCTACGCTGCCTACGGGTCACATTGCGCAATCTGTCTTAAGGCATTGCAATGACCGTCAATCACTCGTCTCCAATATACCGTCTTTTGCAGCTTCTCACGGATCCGGTAGATTCAACTGAGCCCATAGTGTTTTCTCACGTTTAAGTGTATCATTCAGAAACCTCTCCCGTTACAACTAGGCCTACATAATTCGACTTTTTACGATAGGCTAGTACATTCGTAGACTATCTGAATGTTACTTATTTAAATCTGTTAGATGGTTATAAGTGCAATGCTTACGTAAAGTGCATAAATTTACGCATTCATGAATTCAAATCAGAATCCATCTACGGTACTTCAGCACTACTACAGGTCTTGTGACAGGATTGACTACAAAGTTTTGAAGTTTTGATCAGCTTTGCATGTAATAAAATCAAAAGATAAACGTTAATGTAAAATAAAAGACTTACTTTTTAAAATTAAATAATCATTTAAAACAATTATTTTAAGACTTTATGCGCCTGCTCAATATTAACGGGGAATAACGCCTATAGGTGTTCTACACTCTGAGTATACAGTGTCAGAGAATCAATTTATGCGCAAATGAATCATGAATGAACTACGGTAAACTACCATGAAGTCTCACCTTGTGAGCAGTTTCCAATGACACCGACCCATTTTCCATCTTCACAGTTAAGATGCCACGTTTTCCGACTTGCATAACAACCAATCATAATGGCGTCTCCGTTTCTTTTTGCGTATCCATCAACAGGAGGAATGATGTTTGAACATCCGACAGCTGCAACAAATAAACAAAACCTCACTTCCAGTGTCACCGACTATAGAAAGCTACACTAAATAATTATTGTGAAGCTTCCTTTTGCATTCTCTGCAGTATGAAGAAAACTAAGTTTAAACTAGCACAGACAAACATAAGAGTTGCATAGCAATTCTACGCGACAGAGGCAATGACAAAATACGCAGATTTGAAGATTGCAGTACACCTGTCGAAGACGTGGTCTTAGAATTGAGTACATGCCGAATGATTTCTAAATGTTTGATGGAGTAGCCTTGCTTTAAGTGCATTATGCTATCAGATTTAGCATGAAAGGCTAACATTGAAAGGTATCCAGAGCAGTCAAAATATAACTATATGATCAATATAATTTTATGGCAGAATTTCCCACCTGAAAAACAAATCATGCAAGTAAACAAAATCTTTAGTAAATCGTTTTCTGCAAACCTTGCAGCCTGAGAATGAATTGCGGTTCTTGTTCGCTATTTTCCGTCTTATCATGATGAGTGAGAAATATATGCAATAAATTTCCCGTTGATGAATATAATTTCTTTTCCCTCTGAGTTCCACCAGCACAGAGAGACACATTTCTTTTGTCTGCTTTATCCATAATAAAACCACGGTTGCGGCAAGACTGCCTTCCATTGTTCTCCACTCCACTAGTAGGCCTGTATGAGACTGCCAGATCGATTATTCCGATGCTAAGTTTCTGTCCAATTGGAGCTTCTACGATCCACGGCTGAGAATTTGATCCACATGACGTAGAACTGATTATATGAATTGGATTAGCAGTTGCATCAACAACACAGGAACGTCTCTCGTCTGCAACTACAAATTTCACATGTGAAGGCACTTTGAATCATGGTTTGCGGTTTCTTTCAGATTAAGCTAAAGTGTTCAAATTAGGGTTGCAATGTTTGGCCAGTGATTTTCAAATTTATAGCTGTAAGCATTGCAAATAATATAATATAAATGATTCACATGACGTAGAACTGATTATATGAATGGGATTAGCAGTTGCATCAACAACGCAGGAACGTCGTTCGTCTGCAACTTCAATTTTATGCTCATGTTTAATGTTTATTGAATTTGAGTAATCGAGTATATTGAACTAGGAAACATAATGCGTAGTCTTGATGAGAGTTGGATAAACGCCTCGATCGTCAAACAGCAACTGAGGACGGATCTTTTTAGCAATGCTCAGTGTCAGCCAACCAGAGTATGCAGCATCATAGACAGTCACAGAGTCCAAGAATAGCCTATGCACAGTTCAAGTGATATGAAGATCACAATTTCTAGACCTATAAATGCATTCTGCACATTAAGTTAGACGCAAAATTAAATGCACACAGAGTATTTGCGTTCAGGAGATCTAGGCTCTCTCATATCGAAATATGTGTATAGGTCTAGTTGTCTGGCTTATTAGTGAAGTCTCCTCACTATTGCGTGTCTAAAAATGAAGTTGTAAAATATGTAGGCCTATGTAGAGGAAGATTGTCATGTAGGCCCCTGTACCAAATAAGGAAAAAAATTGGAATAGCTTTAGAGCGTGCTCAAAGTTTCAGAAGAATTGCCATGTACAAGCAGCAGTGTGATACGCTGTAATTTACAAAGGTCCAAAGGAATTTCAGCACTTAAAATGCGATACAAACTTTTTGAGTTAAAAAATTCACATCTGCCTTAAAACACGCTACTCATCGTATCTCACAATGTATACACGCATGTTACACAGTTACTAGTACGTCGGAGATCTGCCAAGCGTTCAGGCTACAACTGCAACTTTTAGTCATTGATAATCGAACTCTATTATTACAAAGACTTAAAAGATGGTATTACAAACGAGGCCTATGCATTTTGACTTTATCTGGCTTCGGCTGTGTCGAAACAAGAGGATAGTAATCGCATCTAATAATTTTACTTACTACTGATACAGCTGTAGCTGACTTCAAGGTAAACATTCAGACCGGGAGAACAAGGATTGACATTCTCAGCCGATATGTCAATATGACTGATTTCACAGTTGGTCTTTCCAGAACATTTTCGATCAAAGAATGACAACAGGTTCTCTGAACATCCAAGGTAATGAGAGCGGAGTTTCTCAATTTCTGTTGATGTAATGCATCGACCAATGCGCATGCGTCCAAAAGTGGCACTTTTAATCAAAATGATTTCATTTTTCATGCAAAGTGGTTGAAATATCTCTAATTGGCAATATTCAGCTTGATTATCTGAAATTTGCAAATAAATTACGTATACATAGGCTTATGCACAGGCATGGACCGTTCAACTGCCAGCTACAAAAATAATGATACTGTAAATTTATTTACATGTAGCCTATAGACTATTTTTCTTTAAACACTTGATCTAATGATTACCTTTATTTGGGCTACCCTGGTACACTAATAAATTTTACATTAGCGTTTTCTTACACAATAAGATTTACTTTAAGCTTACTAGTTATGCGCTGATTGCTTTTCAACGACTGTTCCAGGCAAAGGTTATGCCTGATAACAATACACTGCTGAAACGAAAAATTGCATTGCTTTTCCGAGGAATATTAATTAATTAATTAGCACACTGTCTTCGATGAAGCATGTGTTGAGGGGGCAATTCTTGAATTTGGTTAGCTGCAGTTTTTAATAAACGTTTAATTTAGTACCTGTTCTAATAATCTAGAATGTTAAAAATGGTGATCTCTTGAATATTATTTATACTAGAAATATGACATCTTATTCATAGCACTCTGTACTTTTTTATTCTATAGACATATAAAACGTTTTAATTAACTTAAATAGATAGACTGTTGCCGAAGGTGAGAAACACTTGTGCTATTTTTGTATACATTTTCTAATAAATGAACTTTTAAAAATTAGTTCCAAATGTTGTTGATGATTCAGAATATTGTTCCTAGATTCCTACAACAATACGAATAATGCCAAGTAAACGCAGCATGTCAGAGCTGTTTATGTAGGCTGCATGTTGGTTCTCTTAAGTTGTGGCAAATAAAGGTAAGAACAGCGATTTTACAACAGTAGGCCTATTTCAGAAAATCAGTCATGACCAATGGCTTACAAATTCGGTGAAAAAGCATTTTTTAATGGTGACTGATAGAGAGCAGGCCAATAGTTGGCCTTCTCTATATTAGTCACCATTGAAAGATGCTTCCTTTTTTCTGCGATTTTGTTCATTCAGTGGTACAAAGCGCAACGAGTAATAATTTACTCTGTCCTTTAATACACTCTCACACCCAGGTGACCAATAAACAATGATAACATGGTCTTACCTTCGGGTTCTTCCTGTATTTCATCACCAACTGAAAGGTTTAAGCACCACAGGAACCACACTGCTACAGCAGGCATCACATTGTTCATTTTAGGTTTCATTGCGATTCCGGAAAATATTTTCTCAACCCCTTCTATTTGGAATTTGCGCTTAATTTAGGCCTACTCGCAGACTATCTACTTATTCCCGTCTGAGCAATCTCTGCGAAGCACGCTTCTACTGGTCAGGTCTGCTACAAAATCAAACGATAATATTATGCTTTAGCGCGAAGTAATACGCCTAATATGCATCAGTAATATAATGAAGATGTATTGAGGTCGGGGACCATCTCAAAAGGTCATAACGGTTAAATTAAAAGATTCTAATTTCGAACTACGAACATCAACTCGCTTCTAAACATTCAAAAAAATTAACATTTGTCAGCCTTAATTTTGTACACGAACGTCTCGCATTCGAGGAAGTTTATGTAACTGAAGCCAAAACGAAAGGCGCAAACAGGCAGTACGGTCTTTTATTCATGTCTTGGTGGCTCAATGGCTCATAGGCTAAATCATAATGTCAAAAGACTATCCGCACATTATAATGCTGGTCTCAGGTTAACTGTTACAAATTGTTTCCTAGTTGTAAATTATATTAAAAGCAACTTCGTGTGAATGACTATGTTGCAAGAGACTACTTGTTTTGGGAATGAGAAGACCTGCCCTATTTTATAGAACAATGACGGAAATAATAATAATTAGGCCTATCTACAGGTTTATCACAGATACGTTAATAGCAATAATTTATGTTTAATATTAAAATTAACCCTCAACGTGAGAGGCACTGTGGTATGACGTACACGTCATGTCCATAAAGATCCGTCATTATAGAAATCAGATTACAAGTTACGGTTATCCCTGTATATTTGTCATTGCGGTTATATAAACATAGTGTTCAGGGTGTTGGTGGGCATTGCGCAGGTAAACTAGAACAATCACAAGTAGTCGGCTGGCACGCACACGCATTCACAAAATAGGCTACCCAATAATGGCAGTCCAACTAGAGCAGACATAAATTTTAAGCAAACTCAGAGTTAATCAAACGCGCACAAGCGCCGCGCATGTACCAAACAATTTGAAACAAAACAAAAGTTATTTCACTTTTTATGTATAATTATATATATAATTATATATATTTCGAAGAAAGCTTGAGACGAAGCAAAGCAATTTACTTGTCTAAAGTCAATCAAGGAAATGACTACAAATACAAAAACCGCTAAGTAATTGATAGAAAAGTACAAGTTAGATATTTATGCTGGGTGCGTTATGCACAGTTTCGGGAAACTTTAAAATTATGTAGATCTATTCTGAAACCTATAGAGTAGGACTGTGCTTTACGCTGAAATATTCCAAAACATTAAGAATGCTCTACACCAGAAAGTTAACGGTGGTTGTTCTCAGCGCTGATGCTGTTACTGACATCGTTGAATTCACCATCGCCGACGAAGACTGAATAGGTTGGCAATTCTGGTGGAACCAAACCATTCACATTATTTCCAGAGAATTCCTGCGCAACATTACGAGTAGCTCTGTTGTCGGTGCTTTGATTTGTAGTTGAGTTGAAGTTGCAGTTTGGTATTAGTGTCTTGTAGTCTCGTGTCATCTTACTCTTCACGCGAAAGCTGAAATTCATACAAAACATCAAATTTCTTTAAATGCGCCCTTGTGCGAGTTATATATTGTTTAACGAACAAAACGGAGGCTTAGTCGTGCACTGTTATACAATGCAGTTTAACGTTTGATATGTAGCTAAAGTAGTCTGATAAACATTGAGGGATCGCTTGTTAGATTTCTTACCGTCGCATGCATACAACTCCAAGACAAACGATTGTCAGACAAACTGCGAAGGTGAATCCACCGATTGCAACGAACACCAGAACTGAAAGAGAAAGGGACACGCATGATTTTGTCATGAATGTAGACCTAAATTTTTATTTAGCTCCTCGTCAGCAGCATTCATCGACAATTTACATTTTTATGAGAATTAACTAAATCACATCTGGGTTGAAAAGCAAAGATACTGGCGGCCAACATATCTAAGCCTCTCAGTTTAAACCGACAGAAGTTGGTCAATTGGAAAATGGCGTTAGAATAAGATAGACATAGAGAGAGTTAAATTGTTCTGAGATATTAATGACTCAGTTTTCTTCGCATCATCATTATAATATAAGAAATGAGGATTATCCCTCGCCGTCTAATCTTTCCACCGACCATATATATATATATATATACGGCCAGAATACCTAGGGTCTATGTAGTTACAGCTGAGTCAGCAGTTATCTGGTGGAACAGAGATCTTTAGATAAATTTCTGCCATGGCATAGATCTATTTGAAATCTAAGCCAATACGCCAACCATCACAGTAACTAGACTATCGCAGGCGTTAACTCGATTGCGAAAGAACGTATTATATTCCTGCGACATTAGTTCTCTACTAAAGATGCTCTAATGTGAAACAGGCTTAAGAGCAAAGCATCCTTGGGAGATATTATATATTGGTCGATAGACCGCTAGACGGATGGATGGAAGGACGGATGGATGAATTGACCGAAGGTCAGACAGACAGAATTAATGTCGATCCAATAGACAAAACTGCGTTCAGAGAATGTGCATGAGAGCGTGCATGTAGGTATATGTAAATGCACGAGTGCGTGTTTTTTTTGCAACGTGATGAATTGATGTCGATCCGACTTTGGTGGCATTTCGGCCTTGTTGTGTGCATCTGCGCATTGAGAAGGCAATTTCTTTGAAATTAGTGCGCATAATTATGTTAAAATAAAACTGCGTTCAGAGTTAAAGCTAACCATGATCAAAATATGAAAGGATAAACGTAACACTTTCAATGTGTAGGCTAAAATAAGATCATGAAACTGTTTGCATAGTTTTCAAACACTATTTCGATACAAAAACTTCTGACTCATATAGGCTACTGCACCTTGGTCGTTGTTTTCATTTGTCTTTATGGATTCCAATTCTGAGACCTCTTCCTTGGCATGCATACCTACAACGCACAAGTTACACCGATATTAAAATCACGACGGCACAAGATTTCAATCAGTTACCGTGAGTAACGTCGACGGCATTCCGAGTAGGCCTAAGTTGTCATATCAATCGGAATTTAGCATAGCGTTTAGCAGTCTGTTCGGCTTCTTGTTAGGCCTCTTGTAGGCCTATCGTAAATTAAGGCAGCAGTTCAATCTCTACAGTATGTTACTTCGGCCTACAATCATAAAATTAAGTCAGTATACGTAAACTCGAGTAGACCTATAGGTACAACTTACAAGATCTTTTCCTGTCTAATGTGTTTTCGTCTATCTCTTACGCTGCTTCGCCACTTTTGCAGATCGTGTTTCTACCAATTGCACCAGATATGGGTCACACGGAGCAATCTGTCTTACGGCACTGCAATTGCTCTCATTAATTCACTCAATAATCTTGAGGCTAATTACAATTCTATATCCTCCAGCTTCTCACAGATCCGGTAGCGCCAGATCCAACTGAGCCCAAAATGCTTTCTCACGTTTTAGTGAGTTCTTCAGATAATTCTCACATGCTTTTGCGATTTTACATTTGCAGACTCTCTAAACAGCACACATTTAGATCTATGCTATAGCTATAAGCACAACATTTTTGAGATATCTACAATGCACTACATAAATCGTAGGCACTATTTATGCATCCATGATGACTACGCTACAAATCTAAATCGATGTCCTTCATAATGCTATGGACAAATTTTGCATTCATAAGCTGCTAGGCGTAGGCTACTGTAAGACACCGAGGACATCCTATAAAATTTTAAAGCTTTGATCAGTTTTGCGCGTTATAAAATCAAAGGATGAATTAATACAAAATAAATATCCTTAAAATTTGAAATTAAATAATAATTGTACACAATTATTTTTGCAACTTATTCGGTTGTATTCTAGCCCACATGTTGCTAGTTATTTATACAGTAGACCTACCACTCTGAATATGCAGCGTCAGAGAAGGGGTTACGCGCAAATGAATGCTCATCATAAAATCTCACCTTGTGAGCAGTTTCCAATGACACCGACCCATTTTCCATCTTTACAGTTAAGATGCCATGTTTTACGACTAGCATAGCAACCAATCATAATGGCGTCTCCATTTCTTTTCGCGTAGCCATCAACCGGAGGAATGATGTTTGAACATCCGATGGCTACAACAAAACAACAAAATCCTCACTTTCTGTGTCAACAAAAATAACAAGGAACTAATTTTTTTCGTATATTGTTACGGAAATATGTGTACAGCAACTATGTGAGACACAGTCGCCTTTGTACTTTGCTAATTGACTTCGAATGCCAATAAGAAAAGTGTTATCAAGTCGATTAGCCGAACTGCTGCCGAGGGCTCGTGGCGACGAACCAACGAATTCCAGTCAGTTACGAAACAACATGGTCAAGTGATGATCGGCAATTACAATTAGCGGTTTGACCTGAGGAACAGAGAAATGCAATCGCAAATGACTCAAGCAAATCAAGCTATTGAGCCGTATATATATATATGCTACACATATAATACGTGATAGGCTATTCACATAGCCTACCGATTGGTATATCGATAGGCCTACCTACTTGTTACCGCAAAATTCTTCCTGAATGAGAGAAAATAATTTACAGGTGGGGCAGGCAGGTATGCCTTTAATTATAGATAGATTGCGCATAGACAAAGCCATCCCCCTTCGTGCAATCGCAGAGTGCAGAATGACATGGAAAGAAAATGTTTTCATTCGAACGAAATCCGTAGTACACGCAACGCAAAATTAGCGACGCCTGTAAGAAACTTACACGACGTTATGGCCCTCAACCGGTAATTCTTTCACAACTTACACTATTTTAATGCGATCTCTCACGTGAAATGAGCATCAACTGACGCCTTAGGCTTTGATTCTTTGGTACAGCAACTCCGTATACAGAAGTGTATAGCCATATCACAGTCGTCAGTTTAGATAAAATCAGTTCTGTAAATATTTTCATACTTGCACCTCTCTCTCTCTTCCAAGTTCGCATAGGCATAATACTGGCAAAATGGGAGATTCATATCTTAAAACCTGCTTTTGCATTGTCCGTATTATGAAGGAAATAGAGCTTCAATTAGTACTGGTATATATATAGCCTACAAACTGCATATATAAAAATGCCATAACAAATTTAATACGCAGATTTAGAGATTTTAGTACATCTGTGGGAATGCGTGGTCTTAGATTGAAATTGAGTCCATGCCGACCGTTTTGTAGATTTTTGATTGTGTGGCCCTGCTTTAAGTGCATTAGGCCAAAAGAACTAACTTGAAAGGCTAGCATTGAAATGTATCCAGAACATACAACATGAAAGCGATGTAGGTCCTTGCAGAATTTGACTCATTAAAACTCAATTCATGCACCAAAAAAACTTTTAGTGAATCGTTCTCAAACCTTGCAGCCTTAGCATGAAATGCCGCTCGTTCCCGTTGTTTTCTTTCTGATCTGGTTGAGTGAGAAATATATTCAACAAATTTCCCGTTGATGAATATAATTTCTTTTCCCTTTGAGTTCCACCAACACAGATAGACACATTTCTTTTGCCTGCTTTATCCACAATGAAGCCACGGTTGCGACAAGACTGCCTTCCACTGTTCTCCACTCCACTTGTAGTAGGCATGTGTGAGGTTGCCAGATCGATTATTCCGATGCTAAGTTTCTGTCCAATTGGAGCTTCTACGATCCACGGCTGAGAATTCAATCCACATGACGTAGAACTGATTATATGAATTGGATTAGCAGTTGCATCAACAGCACAAGAACGTCTTTCGTCTGCAACTTCAAATTTATGCTCATATTTAACGTTTACTGAATATGAGTCTATGACCCATCTACAGTTTCATATTCAAATAACAAGTGTCAATGCGTAATTTTTTTGGAGTAAACGCCTCCCAAAACTGTCATTTCTTGTCTATCGTGGATAGAAGAGAAGAGGTGTGGCCAAATCAAGAGACACCACCAATAACATGAGCAACCACCTACTGTACAGAACCCCTTCAAGAGATGCCATCGAACCTGTGAATTTTGTTGTAGCAGAGACAGGAACAGTAATCTTATCAATTAGAAATAGAGGTCAGGAATACAACTTGTTCCTAATTCCGGTCGACTTAGCAAGTCTTAACTGCTCATAATTTTGGATTGCATTTTACACATGAATTGCATAAAAACATGAAAATTTCACCGTGTCGATAAAGCATTTGAGGTAAAAAAATGTCACCTTAAGACACCCTATTATAGTCTTCATATTTCACAATGTTTAGAGGCTGTAAAACTGCCACAAGAGTGTAGGAGATTTGCAAAGCGTTCAAATAACAGCTGTAGGCTAACTTGTGTATATGTATATATGTAAATGAACATTTATATAGCGCCTTACAATAGCCTCAGGAAGATGATTAACGTAGCTACCGGACAGTTCTGAACAAGTGACTTTGAGAATGTTTCGTGAGATATGTGTAGTGCAGCAGGTTGAATTGTTAATGGAAGACTGTTCCAGTGTGAAGGTCCAATGCATGAGAAGGCGCGGTGGCCCACATCACAGTACGGGAGCGTGAGACTATCAAGTCCCCACGAGTCGCAGAGCGCAGACACCGACTAACTAGCGATATTTAAGTATGAATCCTGATATATATCATATAATAATAACACTTGCATTTACGCTGTGAAATATTACAAAGATTGAAAAAACGTTTACAAAGTATAAGGTATGAGGCTAATAATTGTGCATTTTCATTTTATAAAACTTTCATTGTGTCGAAACAATAGGATAATAGTCGCATCTAATAAGGTTACTTACTACTGATGCAGCTATAGATGGCTTCGAGATAAACATTCAGATTAAGAGGACAAGGGTTGACATTCTCAGTAGAAATATCAATATGACTGATCTCGCAGTTAGTCTTTCCAGAACATTTCCGATCAAAGTATTCCAGCATATTCTCCGAACATCCAAGGTGATGCGTTCGGAGATTATCAACTTCTGTCGCTGTAATGCATCGACCAATGCGCATGCGCCCAAAAGTTGCACTTTTCATCAAAATGATTTCATTTTTCATGCAGAATGGCTGAAATATCTCCAATTGGCAATATTCAACCTGATTACCTGAAAATAGAAAAGTTTAACTAGCAAATGTAGGCCTATGACATAGGCTATAAATAGGCCTATGCACAGGGCTAGACCGATGAGCTGCCAGCTGCAAACATAATAATTCATTATCGTCAATATAATTATTTCTAAAAATAATGACCAATTTGTCTTTAGGCATATGGCGTTATGACTAGTCCATACACATTTATTTCACATGAATGTTTTTCTCACACAGCAAAATTTGAGTTAGGCCTACTAGTTTTCTTAGCCTACTTGTTAACGACTGTTTTAAATGAAGGTCATGCCTGATAATACTAGGCCTACACTACTTTAAACGAAGCATTAGGCCTACAATTTCCGAACACTCTCTTCGATAAAGTGTGAAGGAACAATAATACTTCTTGCGTTTCGTTAAGCTGTTCTGAATAAACGTTGAACTTTAATGGATGTTCAGAATGCCTTAATAATTATATTATGCTAAAAATGACGATCTTCGGAATATTACTATGAAATCTATAGTAATATTCCGAAGATAATAATTTCTAATAATTAATATTAGAAAAATGACATCCTATTCACCGAATTTTATCCTACTTATTGTAAACACATAGAAAGCGTTTGAATTAACTTAACTCCTAGGCCTATTGTACGCTCACTTGTGATTACTTTTAATATTTATTTTCTAGTAAGCAATCTTCGAAAATTATGCTTAAGTCTAATTCCATATTTTGTCTATGATTCCGAATATGAGCTGTTGCTGCAGACTATAAAATAATATGAAGAATGGCGCTTAAGTGCTGCATGCCTGAGCTGCTTATGTAATTTGGTTTCTCCTAATTTGCGGAAAATAAAATAGGAAGTAAGGTGAGGATTGTACAATATTAATACAGTCAATCTGTAGTCACGGCCAAAAGTTTGAGATGGACAGCCTATCTCTCGAGCCTGAGCACTGTCTCACACCCATGTAGACCTAATCAATAGACAACGATAACATGGCCTTACCTTCGGGTTCTTCTTGTATTTCGTCACCAATTGAAAAATTTAAGTAGCACAGAAACCACACTGCTACAGCAGGTATCACATTGTTCACTACAGTAACAGGTCTCATTGCGGTTCGCGAAGATTATGTTCACAGTTCAACGCTTAGGCTACTAGTTGGAATTGACGCTTAATTTACTCGCAGACTAATTTTGCTTATTCCAATCTGAGCAATCTCTGTGAAGCACGCATCTACTGGTCAGGTCTGCTATAATATTCGGACGATAGACGCAGCACTTGAGGATCAACTTTAGAGTAACAATCATCTGCTTATAAGTTTGCATGATTATTAAAGCGGAAGAAGGCGCAATGATATGCTTGAGCGCGAAGCAATTCACCTAATGCGCCACTTGTAGGTCTACTATGCAGATCTATCGGGGTCGGGGACCATCTCAAAATGTTATAACGGTCAAATAAAAATAATAATTTTGAAATTTACGAATATCACATTGTATCTAAATATTCAAAGACATTAAAATTTTGTATATAGAATTATGTATATCCATAATTTATAGTCACACATTTTATTATAATCCAAGAGTACACGCTATCAAATAAAACCTCACGTTCATCGGCCATAGAAGATGCTATGACAATGACAATGACAAAGACAACACATTTTATTCCTTGGAGCATATCATACCGAACCTTTACACAATGCAATTTAACTAGATAACGTGTTCATACTGTCTGACAAACACATTAATATAACATATTTGTAAAATATGCAGAAAACATTTCATTGTATCAACCAAGGAAGGGGAAGACCCAGATGGGGCATTAGCCCCGCTAGGGAGGGCCCACCCTATAGCTAAGCATAATGTTGGTTGCATAGAAACAGAACATAGTAGCTATGCTAATGAGACAGAAGATGACAATGACTCAACATTTTAAAAGAGCAATATGCAAGCCTCTGAAAGACAGAAAAACAGAAAAACAGAAAAAATGCAAACAAGCTAGATGCACTCAATCACGTTCCCTTAGATTAAGATGGTCTCTCCAATGCTTTTTGAATTGTGAGTACGCAGGTGCAGACTGGATACTTATGGGTAGTGCATTCAAAATTTTGGCCCACTGCAGTATATTGAGAACCTACGATAATTTGTACGTGCATAAGACACGCTCAGACCCTAGCTCACCCTTGTGTAATGATCATGCACATCGACTATTCTAGTAAAGGAGTTAGAGAAAACTTCAGGTAGCATACCCTTTACAAACTTATACATAAAATTGCGCACCATATAGCAATTCTTTTTTTCAAATTTCATAATATTATATTCTTCAAATCTATCCGCTGTGTGTGCACATCTATGATCTCCAGCTATGACTCTGATCGCTCTTTTCTGTAAGAGCACAATGCATTTTAACCTGTTCGAATAGTTGGCAACCCAGACAATATTACCATAATCAAAATACGGATTACGCTATATCTCACAACAGAACATCTTTGGAAAGAAAACTAGAGATGAAGCAAAACAATTCACTCGTTGAAAGGCAATCAAGGAAATAACTATAAATACAAAAACCGCTAAGTAATCGATAGAAAACTACAAGTCGTTGTTCTCTACGCTTGATGCGTTGTGCACAGTTCTAGAAAACTTTTAAATTATGTAGATCTACTCCGAAACCTTTACTTTACGCAGAAGTATACTAAAACACTAAGAGTATTCTACACCGGAATCTTAACGACAGTTGTTCTCAACGCTGATGTTGTTACTGACATCGCTGAATTCACCATCGCCGACGAAGACTGAATAAGTTGGCAATTCTTGTGGAACCAAACCATTCACATTACTTCCAGAGAATTCCTGCGCTACATTACGAGTAGCTCTGTTGTCGGTGCTTTGATTTGTTGTTGAGTTGAAGTTGCAGTTTGGTATTAGTGTCTTGTAGTCTCGTGTCATCTTACTCTTCACGCGAAAGCTGAAATTTACAGAAACGACGTATTGTAACCGTGCATACATTATGATTACACATTGCGTTTAGTACTGTAATACAAAATTTGTTGACGAAGAAACTTAAACTTAAAATTGATTGTAAACTGAAATTTTAGCATATGAAGTTAAAAGATTCATATTTTTTATCCGTTCAACTACATCTCATGAAATTTTCGAATCATATTCTTGGACCAATTCTCTAAATATTTGGAAACTTTTACCGTGATATGTTATCAGGCATTAGAGATCTATGAAAAACAATTTGGCTTATTTTTCGAATCACAATGTATATAAACTGAATGAATATTATGCATTATTATTTATAAGCCTAATTATGTAATTAATATAATTATCGTAGGGTTTCGTGTCTAACACTTAGTAAATGTTGCTGTTGCTTGGTCATTCTTTCAGCATTGGCGTTATTGTCCGGGGTTATTGTCCGGGGGGAGGGTAATCGTCCCGGGGTAATCGTCCCGCGGTAATTGTCCGGGGGGTAATTGTCCTGTTACCAGTAGAATAAACATTGAGAAATGGCTGTAAGTGTTCTTACCGTCGCATGCAGACAATTCCGAGGCAAACGATTGCAAGACAAATTGCGAAGGTGAAGCCACCGATTGCCACAAACACCAGAACTAAAGAAAAAGAGGAAAAACCTGAGAATTGGCGCCATGATGCACTAATTTCATTTTATGTCTACGATGTCTCATCAAACAATTGGAGGGACAGCAACCAACTCACCATGCATGTGAGTTCGCAGAACAAACAGGTCTTTGGTCAGCAACAGATGACATTGAAACATAATTATATCTCACAATAAGATGATATGGTACAACAAGTGAGAATGTAAAGCATTAGCATAAACGCTTAATACAGTATGTGTCCTTTAATTTGCGACGTAATCACGAGTCATCGTACTATCGCACGTAGTAAAATCTATTACTGAACGTTGAATCCAAAAAATGGCCGATTTTCTACTTTTAAAGGATATTTACGGTGGTAAAATTCGAAAATGTCATTAACTGTATTGTTGGCCTAAATGAATGCTATAGGACGCCACACGTTTTATTTACCAACGGTGCTCAACTGTCGCATCTCTAACGGTAATAGAGCATCGTTCTCAGATAAATTGACGTAACGTTAGCGCAGATTCTGGCAGCATTTCTACCTAGTAACTGTGATCACATGGCCGGAATGACTCAATCGTCGGTCTAGAGTTATTCCAGGACAGTGTCACATGTCTTGAACCCATTAATGCACAAGATATTTCACAACTTGCAGGTAACCAGGGATGATACCAAATCAACACTAAATTCTGTAGAGTATTCAACTATAACAGCGAAATCCAAAGAGTTCAAACTTTTCAGAACAGGTCAGATAAGTCGACAGTTTAGAATCAATCATTTCCTCCGATAAAAACCAGTAACGCATTATATAATTTTACCTTGTTCGTTGTTTATATTTTTTTTATGGGTTCCGATTCCGCGACCACTTCCATTGCATGTATACCTGAAATAGACAGCAAATGGCAAATGCTAATGGGCCATTCCACGGTATTGGAGTCCATGAAGGGTCAATAAAAAATATTGGAATTATAAATTGTTATTAATTTCTGTTATAGCTAGATGGTTCTAGTATAAGATTCCAAAAGAATTTGTCTTTCTGCTCTTATCGTTTTGTGTCGACTTTGCTTCAAAGTGGCAAATTTGATTTTTTGCGTTACGGACTCTACATGCAATTTTTAAATGCTAAATTTCTAATGTAAATCCAATGTCGAATATTTTTAGCTGGACATCATGACCATGGTGAGAGTAAGTGATAAATACTTCGTGATCAGAAATTCACCTCATCTTGTGTCCAGATTTGCTCGGACAAAACATGAGTTGTAGAGTCCGTAACATTCTGGGGCTTCTGATTTGTTTTGCAGGCACTTCGAATTGAGCAGCAAACTTGTCATCTCTATTCCTCTGATTCCCCATTGTAGGCTACTCAGTAAGCATAGATTACTTTTCCTAGTGTTGCTTTAAATTTTTTTATGCGAAGTTGAATATCGTTACGGACTCTACAAAAAGCGTTACGGACTCTACCAAGCACAAATTCAGCTCATGAGATAATGGCTAAAATTACCAGAAATTATGCATGGAAGCTAAACATTCAACATGTATCTTGTTTAAATGATTCCTTTTATTCATCACTTTCTAAGCTACCATGTGGAAAGCATGGAATTAGTCAACAACTTTAGGACATTTAGAAATTTTATTTAGCTGACATCTAACACACATAAATCAACATATAGCATGATGTATTTATGTGTTTTATTATTTATTCATTGCATTTATATTGATTTATAAATGCTGTTAAAACAAGGTTACATAATCAATAATTTAAATGAATAGTAGGCCCATGCTAGTTAATTTTCCTCGATTATTCATAGAATTGGTGGAAACAGTTAAAGAACATGTGGAGAGCACAGGCAGAAAGTCTACAACAATGTACTTCATGCCATGGAATCTGCACCTACTTACAGAATCATATTCAAGTACCAGTACTTACAGAATCAGAATCATGATTTTTTAGACCATGAGCTGCAAATGTTCAAGAAAGCAAGAGTTTATAAGTGTTTAACTCAGAACAAGTCTAGGGCGAGAGCGCCACGAGGAGCGGGGGGTGCTCCTCAACCTTCTAAGTAAACCAGATTTTTGCACTGGATAAGGTGTAAAAATTGGTTTGTCTAAATTTTGGTCCATGTGCCCAGAAGAAGACTAACTAGTGCTAACTGAAACAAGACTAAGCTACAAAGGTGAATACTGCATGTTGTGAATGACAAATTGGGCAATCTACTCTACTTTCCAGACAGAATTGACCAGTTATTGATATATATATATATATATATATATATATATATATATTCGTTTATTGACATTCAATCTGACAGACCGCAGAACGATTACCGGTACAAGTTACACGAAATACGGCAAGCTTCACACGACACGCAGGTCGGCTCGGTAACTTAACACTAATGGCCTAAGTGCTGGAACGCTCCTGATTCGGCCAAGCCAGGAGTGGGAGGGCGATCTTATTTTCAACACACCCGAGGCAAACAACACAACATAAAGCGCCACTGGCAGCTAACAGAAAATTCAAATAAAATGTTGGCCCTGAGCGAGGCTTGAACCCGGGTCGCGATAATGACTCTCAGTTTATCGACCAGCGCTCTCTCCACTGAGCAATGAATAATGTGGATAACATGGAATTAATATGGAATGATCAGATTGTTGAAAAGCTATGCACCTGCAGCAAAAGATGAAAGAGGTCGTTTCAAGTTCATTGACCCTGTGACTAGTGTTACAGAATGACCTAAGCTTCTGAAACATTAAGAGCTTCAACATTACAGATCTTTGAACTGTACAAGCATTCCATTGATTGTTGGTGACAATAAAACACCATATATGTTCAATTTAAGCTCTGAAACTTCCCGTAGTACCTTGCAAGCAATTGAAATGATGAAAATAATTGCTATAAAAAGTATAAATTAACTGTTTTCATGGATATTAATCAGTTTTTGTTTATGATCCATGACTGTAGAGTCCGTAACGTAGAGTCCGTAACGCATAGTGTGTTCATTAAGTGAGTGCTCAACATCAGTACTTATCAAAAAAAAGAAATGCAATTATGACTATATCAACAGAAATGGCTGGCAAATCTAAGGTTGTGTCTCAAAAGAATTTGTGTATTATAATTTCACAGGAAATCAAGATAGTTCAGTCATCAAAAAAGTTGAGGGAACTTTTCTGTAGAGTCCGTAACGCAAACATTTTAATTCACCAAAAATGATACATCACAGCCAGCAAAGTCTAACTAATACCAAACTAGTCTATGATTGAAGCGGCATCTGGGAAAAATATTTAAATAATTTAAACAGTTGTCATCTCTCTGTATGAGGGGCTCAAAGTCTCCGAAATGTAGAGTCCGTAACATTTTGAATACCGTGGAATGGCCCTAATGCTGAATTTTCATTGAACTTGCTATTGAAACAGTTACAGTGCATGTTTGCATCTGTAGGTGTATGTGCATGTCGATGACCTGCAGAGTTCTTACTCCAGTTTAAATCGATCAAGGAATCGCTTGATTTGTATCATATAGAGTCAACACGAGGAAAGACACAGTTGTAGAATGTATATGTTATTATAAACAAGTATAACCGACTAGTCCAATGATCTAATTTATGAGTAGGGCCTACTTGAATCATCTATGTGCAAGTCTCAACGCACCAGACTCATCAAGCGCATGAACTTGTTGAACCACTTCCAATCCGGTCGTAGCTTATTCAGTTATAGGTCTATATGCAAACTACGCAAATCACTACACAAGTGGAAGAGTAAACATAAAACAAGGGGCTACTTACAATTATAATAACTATTTGACAGCAAAGTGGCTTCTTCAATTTTACGCACAGGAATAAAACTACATAGTAGGTAATAGATAAAGAACCACATAATTATTAAACGATATAAAACATGTTTCGCTAAAATCTCACCTTGCGAGCAGTTTCCAATGACACCGACCCATTTTCCATCTTCACAGTTCAGATGCCACGTTTTACGACTTGCATAGCAACCAATCATAATGGCGTCTCCGTTTCTTTTCGCGTAGCCATCAACCGGAGGAATGATGTTAGAACATCCGACGGCTACAGCAATACAACGCTCACTATAACATGCCTGCGGTTACAATAAAATCGTAACTATACTATTACTAGGCCTATAGTTTTATTAATGATTATGAGTTTTTGGTCATCTTTTACGAGCACTTATGAACTGCAAATGAAGCGAGAATGTAATTTGATATTTTAAATGTCATTGTCATGTAAACAATGGCCAACGAGCTTTTGTTCTGCCATAGTTTGCATCGGCATTCATTTTTCATTATAATTCGAGAAATTTTGTGCATTCACTAAGATAGTCACAGACGATCCTTGCGCTACCTAAAATGACGCCTTATATAATAAAGAACAGAAATTGAATTTCACGAGTCACGTGGAGCGAAACCAACGAATTTCAACATGGTTGTCATGGTAGCAGACGCTGGAACAACTTTCGTCTATAGAATAGATCGTCAACAGGCCGCTTGGTTTGTAGCTCACAAAATTAATATCCTATCATCTAAAGTTCCCTCACTGGTCAGGTCTATCCATCAAGTCATCTGCTGCACAAGGAGCAGATGAACATTGAATGCCTCACATGCAGATGCGAATGGTCGAGGTCACTTTAAAGTTTCGCATCGTCCCTTCTTCACCGAATATACGGTTACCTGGATGTAGACTGTGTACTCAGGTGATCCATAGGAACAAGACTTAGCCTAAGAGCATATTGGAAATCAGTCGCGATGTTCTCTTAGTAAAATGTAGCCATACGTGCGAAATTCGCAACAGAAAAGACGAATAACGTTGGTTCGAAAGCATAGCGTCAGTATAGGCCTATATTCGTTTATTTAAAAGGCACAAAAATCTTAGCGGAACTCCTTAGCCAATAGCAAGCACAGCATGCCATTAAACTTCAACGTTTTAGAAATTGTTAAACAAATTCTTGAATTTGCGGAAATGATGACTTGACGAGGAATACTTATCCGGCTTCATGGCAATCTAGATTTCAACGGGGCACCTCCCAGGTTTTCCGATATTTTAATCTGATCCTAATTGACACTGAGAATGGATCAAAAGATGACTTTTAGAAATATCAATTTACTTTAGGTCCGTTAAGCAAAGAATCGTCTTCCTATTTTTTTTATTAGTTTAACAGATTTCCTTTGAGTCCCTCTAACTATGCTGGTGACTTGGAATTGTCGTAATATACCCCTCGGCTGTTGCATACGCGAAACTCAGTTTGAACCTGTAGGGCACCTTGGGAAAAGATACGAATTGCTTTGTAATTTTGCACCAAAAGGCATAGAAGAATTAAATATTTAAAGATTTAAACAATAGGCATACCCCTGAAACAATACGCTGTCTTAAATTTCATATATTTGCCATACCCTGAAAATATTTTTTAATGTTAGACTATGACTATATTTAACATGAAAGCATTCTGGAACAGCTTATTTTAAGCTTAGTAAATAAAATTCAACACAGATTTTAAATGCCACAATTAAAACAAATCAGGGAAGATTTCTAAACAAACCTTTAAGCCTGAGTATAAATTTGTCATCTTTTTGGTTATTTTCTTTCTGATCAGGATGGGTAAGAAATATATGAAGCAAATTTCCCTTTGAAACATACAATTTCTTCTCCCTCTTAGCTCCACCAGAACAGATTGACGCATTTGTTTTGCTTGTTTTATCCACAATAAAACCACGGTTGTGACAAGACTGCCTTCCATTGTCCTGAGTTTCATCAGTAAGCTTATCTGAAACTTCTAGATCGATTATTCCGATGCTAAGTTTCTGTCCAATTGGAGCTTCTACGATCCACGGCTGAGAATTTGATCCACATGACGTAGAACTGATTATATGAATTGGATTAGCAGTTGCATCAACAACGCACGAACGTCTTTCGTCTGCGACTGCAAAGAAAAGATACATATTTAACGAGGCCTATACAATTAATTTTCAATCAATAAGCACCCTATTAAGTAAGTTTGCTTGCGCACAACAATCACTTCAATTTACTGAAAGGGTGGAAAAATATAGCTAAGTAGCCTATAGTGTCGTCTCAAAAGATGCACCTGTTGACATTTTAACAATCGAACTGTGCCTTTCAAGAGAAAACTGATCCCCCACAAAATGTACCTTAAAACTATAAATTATGGTACAAATGGATAGGCTATGTCACACGGAAGGTTTCTAAAGCAAGTGATTGATTTGTGTAGTTGATGGCAATAAAGTTTTCATTTCGATAAGTTTTGAAGAAAAACATATTTACGTACTACTGATGCAGCTGTAGCTGACTTCGAGATAAACATTCAGACTTGGAGGACAAGAATTAACATTTTCAGCCGATAATTTTATGTCAATGTGACTGATTTCACAGCTAGTCTTTCCAGAACACTTTCGATCAAAGAATGACAAAAGGTTCTTTGAACATCCAAGTTGAGGAGAGCGAAGATAATCAATTTCAGCCACTGTGATACATCGACCAATGCGCATGCGCCCGAAAGTGGCACTTTTCATCAGGATGACCTCATTTTTCATACAACTTGGTGTAAAAATCTCTAATTCGCAGTAGTCCTCTTGGAATTCTGAAATTAACAAATTTAACACTTACGATATTTAAATGCAGCAGTATAGAGTACTAATCTCTTTTGTTCGCCGATTAAAAATAGCACAATTTCCAATTTATATAAAATAATTACTCACTTTAATTTATCTGACAATGTAATTAACGTTATCGATGAGACGTCACTAACTGAAGATTTGGCCTTAAGATAAGCAGTAACTTTTACAGACAAAGAGAGGGAGAGAGAAGAAAAGAGACAGACAGAGGGAAACAGAGAGACAGAAACACAGAGACACAGAGAGACACAGAGAGACAGAGAGAGACAGACAGACAAGGATTGATAGATAGATAGAGAGACAGAGACAGACAGAGAGAGTGAGAGAAAGAGAGAGAGAGGAAGAGAGTGGAAGAGGAAAAGAGATATGGAGAAAAAGAGGGAGAGGAAGAGGAAGACGGAGAATTATAAGGAAAGGGAGAAAGAGAGAAAGGGACAGGAAAAGGAACAGGAACATGGAGACGGAGAGGGAGACGGAGAGGGAGACGGAGAGGGAGACGGAGGGGATAGAGTGGAGGAGAGACGATGGAGAGGGTCAAAGATGAACAGACAATGATTATTTTTTATTTTGTCTAACCTTCTGAGTCTTCCTGTATTTCACCTGTAACAGATGAGTCCGAAATCCACAGCAAGAACGATAGACAGTACACAACGACAGGTAGTGCATAATTATCTACAGGTTTCATCGCAAAATCTTCACAGGCTATGTGCGCAACTTTGCTTGGCAGGCCTATATTTGGAATTTGCGCCTATTTTGCCAACAGCGTACGCCTATCAGTTTATTTTAAGATTAACTTCTCCGTAAGACGCTTGCTCTGGCTGCAGCTTGTCGATAAAAAAATATTCGAATTATCAGCAACAGAGAACCTGTAACGATCAGTAAGGTATGGCGGTCTGCGAGTTGGCATGTACAAAAGAAATTGGTGGCGCAGTGATATGCGTAAACGCTAAAAAATTCGTCGGCTGTGAACTAACAGATCTATGAACCCCAATGCTAATGAATTAGTGATCAGGGACCATCTCAAAAGGCAATAGTTGTTAAATTGCATGAGAGAAATGATTTTGGGATAAAATACAATAAATTATATTCGAACATTGTGATAACCTCACCATATGAAATACATGCATCATTGCATCATGTTAGACAATGGGCTACCTCGCAAATGAAACAAAAGTAAAAGGAGCGATATAGAAAGAGCGTTGGTGCCCTTAAATAGATCATAACCTAAGTTGTACAGATTCGTCTATAATCTTCTATAATGGTGATCAGTGTTTTTTTCGAATTACTTAGTATAATACTTAAATAATCTTAACTGCAACTCTAGGAAAAGAAATTAAATGTTACAAATTGGCTTATTGCCATCATTTTTCATGAACACAATGGTCACCATATTCATCTTGTTCATCATCTTGTTCATCATCTTGTTCATCATCTTGTTCATCATCTTGTTATCATCTTGTTATCATCTTGTTATCATCTTGTTATCATCTTGTTATCATCGTGTTTCCGTCCGTCCGTGGAATGATTTGAAATCATAATGCGTTACGCCTGTTTGAAATTATAAGCGAAGATTATTATCATATCCTTTTTTAAGAATCTGGTGAGCGTAATTTCCATATGTTTAAAGAGAGTTACTGTAGGCCTTAATTTTTTTACCATGACCGTTTTTAAGCTATTTTTGGAATATCCTTATAAGTTCACGATCGCTATGGCCTAGGCCTACTGTTTGTTATCTGAATTAACCTCATGAATTAAAATGAGAAACTGTAACTCAAAATTGATCGATGTAAAATATTGCTATTGAATTGAAAGTAAGTGGAACAAAAATTGTTTGCTGGTTATCTCTATAAACAGAAGATGATAACTATGTGTGAAAATGGCTAATTCTACATACAGGGCCCATCATTAATGTTTAAGAGTTATTTTAGCCTACAACTTGTGCAGCCTCTTCGCTGTCCAAATATAACACGCGTATTTCTTCTTCTTCTTCTGAGCAACAGAAAGCAACAGGATCAGTTTGACAACCAGTATTGGGTTAACACGATTGTTTTTAATCGCTTAATGGCCAATAAAGCTTTGACGCACTGAGAAAAGTTGCTTGACTTATTTGAAGTAAAAACGACTTAAAAAGTCATTGAATTATCTACGTTGAAATTTAATAAAGGCTAGGGCCTACACATGCAAAACCGTTTAGCAACTGATAGGCTTAAAACACACATTGCTGAGCTTATAATAGCAATTGTCATGCACAATTTCCGCAAACATTGAAAAAGAATATTTTTAAACATTTAGAGTTAGTCTCTGTAAGATCAGAATCTTAACGATGGTTGTTCTCAACGCTGATGTTGTTGCTGACATCGTTGAATTCACCGTCGCCAACGAAGACTGAATAGGTTGGCAATTCTTGTGGAACCAAACCATTCACATTATTTCCAGAGAATTCCTGCGCAACATTACGAGTAGCTCTGTTGTCGATGCTTTGATTTGTAGTTGAATTGAAGTTGCAGTTTGGTATTAGTGTCTTGTAGTCTCGTGTCATCTTACTCTTCATGCGAAACCTAAAATTTGAACAAAGTTTCGTATTGTAACGGATTCTAACTTGAAAATTTCGTCCGTTATAAAGTTTTCTGAAGGACAAATTCAATTCTAGTCGTTGCTAATTGATGCGATTGAAATGTAGACAGTTACGCGGCTAAAAGTAGTCAATGCATGAGTATTTACCGTCGCATGCATACAACTCCGAGACAAACGATTGCCAGACAAACTGCGAAGGTGAATCCACCGATTGCAACAAACGCCAAAACTGAAAGAGAAACAGAAAAAACACAGAACTGTTATCGTAATCGTAGGTCTAAGTGTAATTTTCTCTTAATCCACATCAAGAGTACTCATCAAATGACTGGATCTGGCAAATAGGTCTCTGAAGAGCAACTAAGGACATTGGAATACATAGTTCACTAAGCCTTTGACATGTGAAGCACAATCGGGAAGGATGTTATGTATCACCGCAAAACCTTAAACTGACAGCAATCTTAAGAGTCGAAGCAGGACGTTTTGGCGCCGCCGTTCTGGCGCCGCCGTTTCGGCGCCGCCGTTTTGGCATCGGACGTTTTGGTGCCTAAATAAAAGCTGGATTGATAAAACTATTTCTTGGCATAAGTGGAAGCTGGATTTATGGAAGTAACTGTTCCTAAAAATTGAAGCCGGATGAAACTAAGTCTTTGCTTCAATAGAAGCAGGATGATATTATTTTTTGCCTAAATTTATAGAAGTGGGTTTGACGGGAATAATTCATATATGAATGGCAGCTGACTTTGTGAAAACTTCTTGCTAAATAGAAGTTGGATTGATGCAAATTATTTTACCTTAAAGAGAAGTGAAATTAGTAATAAGTGGTTTATTAAATAGGTGTTGGATTGATGATAAACGATGTTATTTAAATAGCAGTTGGACTGTTGGAGAATAATTATTGCTCCAATGGAAGCTGGATTAATAAAAAAAATAATTGCTGATCCAACGGAAGCTGGATTGATAAAAATGATTCATGCCAAGGCAGAGTCTGATTAATGATTGTGGGGCGCGGTGGTGTAGTGGTGGCGTCGCTGCCTTGAAGCCGGAAGGTTCGAGGTTCGAATCCACCTCGCCGCGTAAGGACCTTGAGCAAGTTCTTCACTCACAATTGCTGAGCGCTTCGGCGTGAAACTCCGATGCAGTGTCCGCTCTGCATTCGGGAGCGCCTCTGAGTAGAGAGCTTGAAGGGGAGCTATAACAAGTGCACATACAAACAAATGAAAATATTAATGATGCCCTAGGCGAAAGTCCGTTTTTGACCGACGCCAAAACGGTGGCGCCTAAACGTCACGTACCGTCGTACCCCTTAAAAGTAGCGCAGAAGTGGCAAATTAGAAATAATAGGCCTACTGGTTTATAACCCTAAATTGACGCATATGTTAATGTTGGCATTAAATGTTTGATCAGGTAAGCTCAATTCGTCTTCTGGTCTTATCCCAAGTGTGTGACACATGTTTTACACCCAGCGGTCTACCCCTATACAATTGCTATCACCTGCAGCTCTAATCAGAGATTAAATTCTGAAGATTAAATAATTACAGACTACCTCAGGTAAGCGGAATCCGAAGTCAAAACATAACAATCACAATTTTTAAATTTTTCCAGAGTAAAGATGATTGCTCAGCAGTTTAGTTTTAGAATGAATTCTGTTCCAATAAGGCCTCAACAGCAAAAGCATTTTCACCTTGTTCATTGTTTAGATCTGTCTTCACAGGTTCCGATTCTGCGACCTCCTCCATTGCATGTAGGCCTACACCTGCAACACATAAGATGAGAACAACAATAATGCATGCTTAGTTCAATTGCGTTACAGTTCAATTGATTGAACTTATGTCAGTCGTTTGCTTTGTATTTCCGGGACATTCCGATTTGTCAATCAATTAGATTTTAAGAAAAATTGAATTGACATACCTGACATGGCTTCCCTCGCTTATTGAATTCGTTCAATGAATTAGTCATGATCATAGTATCAGAGCGTCAACTTGAGAACAGATATAGGCTATAGTCGCAGCTGCTAGTCTGTGCGTAACCAATTAAAGGCGCAGTTCAATAATAAGAGTAACACTTTCCTACTTGAATAATCTATAATGATGCTCACATGCCAAAGTTATCACCAAAATTTATTGTTCAATATATAAACCATGTAGGTCGACTACAGTGAGTAGTCTGGCAGAGTAGGTCCATAAACGGTGCCAGAATCATTTGCGACTGCCTCACAGGCTCTTTCCGCGGCGACAGCACATAATTCAGCCAGGCCTAACGGTTATATGGCTGGCAACAGTCCTTGTACAATGTACATTATAGACTATAGATTCTTGCCCTTCTTGAATTGTAACCTAAACTGTTGCCACACTATGTTTTAATTAAATAATATTTACGAAAGAATTTTACAACTTTATGCGCATGTAGTGGAACATCCATGTTGCTAGTTATTTATGCAGTAGACCTACCACATTTAATATACAGCGTCAGATAATCGATTATGCGCAAATGAATACTCATCATATGACACCGACCCATTTTCCATCTTCACAGTTAAGATGCCACGTTTTACGACTGGCATAGCAACCAATCATAATGGCGTCTCCGTTTCTTTTCGCGTAACCATAAACAGGAGGAATGATGTTAGAACATCCCACAGCTGCATAAAGTAGGATCAAAATTATTGCATGCATGTGAATGCATTTGAGTTGCGTTTTCTCCATTGCTCTCTGAGAGAAACTGGTTGCGTTTCTAAGCACTTATCACCTCATCCTAATTGTTTGGAATGGATATGAGCGAAATATTGGTCGAAATATCAACACGCAATGTGGTCCTGGGCACGACGTTAAACTGCATCCATCCTCCGCCACAGGGAACCAACAACTTCCCTGTGCCGGTCCTAAGCCCGGACAAAGTGAGGAAGGTTTGCCAGATGGGTGGCGATACACTGGTAGTAAAAGACCAAGACGATTGAAATCCGCAAAAACCACGGCACAAGTGACAGAGCGACCCAGATGCTTCAAGGTGTCATGATGTGGAGCAGACATGCACAGGCCGGTCAGGACAGACCGGTGGAGAGAGTCGGGGGAGAGCATGGGACACATACGGGCATTGACCCAAGTTGTCCTTCATACCTCTCTCCCAATATTCTCTTCATTTAGACAAGGTGGTCTAGCTGCTTCAAGATGTTAATGGTATGGAGCAGACCTGCTGACCGGACCTGTTGAAGCTGGGCAGCATGACGCGAGACAGACTCAGATAGAGAGTGACGTCGGACTCTTACGGGCATTGAGCCCAATGATATTGATGATGATGATGATGAATGTAGCCTAAGTGGCAATATTCCGCAATCAATATTTTCTGCCTTAGTACTGCTGTCATCTGTCTTCTTCCTTCCTTCCTCCATCCAGATTTTTTAGTTCATGTTAAGGAAGGACGATCTATTTAGTCATTAGTTACAGCAATCCTACACGATGTTAATACAATTAAGAGAGAAATTCATCAGATAAAAATTATGTGTGGAACAACATGCTTCTATTAGTATGGATCGTCAACGAGCACAGGCCTCGCCAAAAAACCGCTACATTGAGAAAGACTCGATTAAGTGCAAAAAGTCTCCCAGGAATTTGTAACGGTGGAAGCCGGGATAGCGATTTTTATGCGACTCGGTTTTTACTTTGACTATCTGAATTTTAGCTTGTATACTTGAAGCAGATCAAGTTGCATTAAAATTTAACACCAGACAATGAACAAATTAACAGATTAAAATGTCCATGTAATTCTGACCAATTTTGGGCCTTCTGATTGAGTCTACATGTAGGCCTACAGTTTAATTTGTTGGATCGGGCGGCTTTACTTTGAGCCTACTGTGTCATTAAGTTAGACACGAATAGCCTGAATTCAATATAATCCGGGACAGCATACAAGAAGGCGTGACAATAGAGCAGAATTCAAATATTTAAATATAAATATCATACAATTCAACAAAATCAATAAGTCGTATTTTGCAAACCTTGAAGCCTCAGTATGAATCGTGTCTCATCTTCATTAGTTCCCATGTGATCTTGATGAGCGAGAAATATATGCAAGAAATTTCCCGTTGATGAATATAATTTCTTTTCCCTCTGAGTTCCACCAGCACAGATAGACACATTTCTTTTGCCTGCTTTATCCATAATAAAACCACGATTACGACAAGACTGCCTTCCACTGTTCTCAACTCCACTAGTAGTAGGTCTGTGTGAGGCTGTCAGATCGATTATTCCGATGCTAAGTTTCTGTCCAATTGGAGCTTCGACGATCCACGGCTGAGAATTTGATCCACATGACGTAGAACTGATTATATGAATTGGATTAGCAGTTGCATCAACAACACAAGAACGTCTCTCGTCTGCGACTACAAAAACATTTCATTTTGTAAGAGAACCATGAAGCATAGCTTGCAGATTTTTTAAATTATGCTATAGCATTCAGATTATACTATAGTCGTAAAATTTGGCAAGTGATTTTCAAATTTAAAGCTGGAAGCGTAACAAATTGTAGGATATAGGCCTAATAAGAAGTTGCCCTAAATTAAGTCCCTCAATTCAATTCTTTTTCATTGCACGAATTATGCTTGCAAAAATTTCATATACAGCATCAGCAAAACCGGGTCGTTTTTAAAATAAATCGATGGTTCAGGGCCTAATATTAACCTGCAACTGAAATCCGAACGCTACTGTAACAGGTAAATATTAGGCACTTGCAAAACGTTGAGATTACAGTTGCATGTTAATATTAGGCCCTAAACCATCGATTTTCAAGCATTAAACCACAGAGTGAAATGGAGTTTTCATTGAAGACTTCTTCTAATTAGTGATTTTGAGGCTTATGCACAGAAAACTCATTATGTCGAAACAATTAAAATTAATAATTCTGTAAATTAAAATATATCTAGGCTGCTCAATACTCACCACTGATGCAATTGTAGCTGGTTTCAAGATAAACATTCAGACCAATAGGACAAGGATTGACATTGTCAGCGGAGATGTCAACATGACTGATTTCACAGTTAGTCTTTCCAGAACATTTTCGATCAAAGTATGACAAAAGATTCTCCGAACATCCAAGTTGAGGAGATCGAAGATGTTCAATTTCTTCAGCTGTAATGCATCGACCAATTCGCATGCGTCCATATGTGGCACTTTTCATCAGAATGATTTCATTTTTCATGCAAAGTGGTTTAAAACTTTCTAATTCGCAGTACTCATCTTGAAGACCTGAAATTATGACATTCGTTTACACAATCAGAGATAGGCTAACTTTATCTTGCATGCACGCGAGCTAAGAATAAGAATAACGTATTTTTCTAGGCATGCTATCGCTCTGTCCAACTGTTAACTGTTGTATAAGAGGGGCAATGTAATTCTAAAATTGCAATTTGGTGTTTCTGACCTGTTGTGCGCAAAATATAGGCTAGGTCTATCTTCTAAAGTTGTAGCGAATGAAGCAAGCAATGAGCTAAGCTTAATATGGACATGGGCCACAGCATAATATTTTTCATGTTGCTGCAACGTTATTAAAGGAACACTTAGGCGTATGTGTTCAGGGAATCGTGCTAGGTAGCCAAATGTATAGGCTATACGGTCACAAGATTGTACAACAGCACTGCATGACTAAACCTATTGAGATGAGCAGTTACATTCATAAATGGAGAATCCTAGATGTAGAAAGTCAGAGATTGGTAAACTGTATCAGAATTTGGTCGTACCTTCTGATTCCTCCTGTGTTTCATCACTGAGTGAAATTTCAAAGCACCACATCAAGCACAATGCTATAGCAGGTATTATATAACCTGCATAAGGCTTCATTGCTACTGTCGAGGATATTTCAAACGATCTATAGCTGATATAATATAATTCGTTGTTTACACTTGTCACTTCATTTACCAGCAACCTGTCGGCTAGTTTCAGCCTCGTAATCTCCGTAAACGCGCTTCTGCAGCTTATTAAGCTGTACGGCTAAACCTTACAAAGCATTTAATTGATCAACTTCGCAATGTAATGATCATGAGGTCATGTGTGCTTATAAGTCTGCAGACACAAGCAAAATTGTTGGCGCATTGATATGCTTGAACGCTAAAACATTCGTCGAATGGAAATGGCAGAGCAATGTGACCATACGCATATGGATTATGGGTCAGGGACCATCTCAAAATTCGTTAAATTACGTGAGAATGATTCCAAACTATGAATGTCAAGTTTTATCTAGAAATTATAATTACAATGAAGAAGGTCAACGCAATGACACAAATATCTCGTATTTACAGTACTACGCAACTGCTAAGAAAGGGAAAGATGCCCATGACAACCAATATGTTCAAAGTTTGTACGATTGTCGTTTTGTACTGTGTGACGATCAAAACGTTTTATCCAGTTCTGTTCATACTTACTTTTTTGAGCCAGCAAAACAATTTCAAAGGTTTTTAATCAATTGCAGGCCTAGTTGCTAGTGTTGGCAATTATAGTCTAACAAGGGTGACAGTTGTGCGAAGTAATAAATGAACGATTAAGGATTTCTCCTGTTCGAAATTAATGATTTACAGATTTAGTAATAACAATAATTTTAAAAAATTCTTTAATTGAGCGCATGCAAAAGCACTGCGCTTTACATGTACGTACAAGTTATGCAACAATCTTGATTAACATTACCACAATCTTGATTAACATTACCACAATGAATTTTTTGGTAAATAGGCCCCACTAGCGGGATCATTTCCCTTCGGGTAGCCTATTGGTTCTGCCACACTAAGTATTGGTTGCTCACCTGTCCATATTATAGCAAATGTTAACTCGCAATCAATCTCTGTGTGTACTATTCTGTAAGCAAAATTGTCTGCTTGTCTTTGTTTCTTGGTGGATCAATAAACCAATTGAATTGAATTGAATTGAACATCAAGCTTAACTATACTAACTGAACAGACAGCCTGCAATACACGGGCTAATAGCAGCATGCAAAGCATGTCCGCCCAATGAGGGCTGGAACTCGTTACTTCTCGATTTCTACGCCAGCGTGTTATCCATTACTCTGCCGCCCCTTCCCCCAATGCTGACCATTTTACTCTTCGTCGCATTGCTGCACTTCTGAGTCATTCTGGAGCAAATTGTGAATTTAATTTTTTTAGTGTATTTGCTTTCAATTATTTCTGAGAAGCTGCGAAGTGTGAGAACGGTTACCGTAAAATACGTTCTTTTTCGGACAATGAAAGTTTTTGAGAGCAGTAACGAATAGGCCTACATCTTTAATCGAATCATACACATTCAAACTAACAGTTTCTCGCAAATGAGACAGATGGTCAACAGGTCATCACATAAATAATTGTGCATAGTTGATAGATGACTTGGTGTTAAAAGTTTGCACTACATTCAGCCAGTGTTATTTCTATTAACTGAAACTGTAACTGAAATAGCAAAATAACTGAAAAATCTCTGCCAGTTAACTGTAACTGAAACTGAAACTGAATTATGTTGAATAACTGAAACTATAATAGAAACTGAAAAACAATAACTATATAACTGAAGATTCAAAAGGAGTTAACTTGAAAATAAAACAAATGCTTTTTGTGCGACTTGCAGAGCTAGCCAGAATATTGAAGCCATTTAAGGAGCAGACAGATGCAATGCAAACAGACACTCTTGCACTCTCCAACATTATTCCATGCCTTCTAGAGCTTTCCTTGAACCTCCAAGATCCAACAGTCTGCAAGACACTTGCTGTTCCTCTACTTCGATCTTTACGTCTACGGTTCGCAGTGTTCTTAGATCCTACTTCTGTGTCCTTCGATCCACTTCCGTCTGCTGCCTGCCTACTGGATTTTGGTTTGTGAACATATGTGAATTCCATTGTTCTTATTGTAAGTTATAATATGTTGACAGTGACACTGTTGGCATGTCATGAAAGGCACTTACATATAAAATACTTCTTTAAACTGTTTTGCAGGCCGAAAGTGCACAGACGCAAGTCGAGAGTGCTTTCTGGGAACTTTGCGCAATATGTGTGACTGTGATCAGTGTCTTAGTAGTTGTGACGTTTGAATATACACATAATAACTGTAACTGAAACTGTAACTGAAAAATAAGAAATAACTGTAACTGAAACTGAAAAATCTCATCGCAGTTAACTGTAACTGAAACTGTAACTGAAAAATAAAAAAAATAGATAACTGGAACTGAAACTGTAACTGAAAAACCATAACTGAAATAACACTGCATTCAGCTAAGCATCCTTCACATAAATCTAGGCTGCTTGTAAAAACAAACGAAATATCGATCATGAAATTTAAATGGAATGAAGGCCTGCAATAGGTTTGTATTGTACAAGCCAACTTTCGCCAATTAGCGAAAGTTGGCTTGAGAGATAGACCTACTGCTCCACATGCGACTCGTGATGCTGGCTATTTTGCTCTCAAAGAATGACTACACAATCTTATATATATTTCAGTAAGTCTGTGTGTTTGTTTGTTTGTGACGTTGTTTGGTTGTTAGCTATGCACGGCCACAGTTTTGAAGCAATCGACCCAAATTTTTCGCAGAGGGGTCCAGGTCGACCCGACACAGGTTATTGGGGGGTCGGCAAATCTCTGCCACCATGGGGGCCAAGGTGGGGAGCGAAACCCCCAAATTTTTAAAAAAAAAACGGAGCAATTGATTTGAATTTTTTCCCCTAGATAGAGGTCCATCAGAACCCCCCGGATCAGTGGTTGGAAAATCTCTACCACTAGGGGGGCCAGGGTGCGGGGGGTCAAAAACACTGATTTTCGCTATAAATTTTCATTCGCTTGCCACGTATAAAAGCAGTAATTTTAACCGTTTTAAAGGTGTCTAAAGTGAGGTGGAGTGGAGGTGTGGGATGGAGGTGAGGGGTGGAGGTGGTGGGGTGGGGTGGCGTAGGGAGTCGAGGGGTGGTGTTGGGGATGGGTGGGGTGGGGTGGAGTGGGGTGAGGTGTGTTCTTGGGGGGGGTTGGGGGGCCCGGGGAAGATAAATTTCTTCCGAAAACCCAAATTTCTCGGGTGGCGTACAGGTGGAGCTCGGAGTGTGACGGGGTGTCGTACGGTGTGGGAGTGGGGGCGGGGGTAGAGGTGAGATGGGGTGGGGGAGGGTGGGGAAGAATTTTTTCACGGAAACCGAAATTTCACGGGTGGCGTACCGGTGGAGCTCGGAGTGTGGTGGGGTGTGGTACGGTGGGGGGGGGTTGGGGGTGGAGGTTGGGGTGAGGTGGGGGAGGGTGGTAAAGACTTTTTTCACGAAAACCAAAATTTTACGGGCTGCGTACCGGTTGAGGTCGGAGTGTGGTGGGATGTCGTGGGGTGTGGTGGGAAAATGGGGTGGGTGGTGGGAAGAATATTTTTCGAAAACCAAAATTTAACGGGTGGCGTACTGGTTGAGGTTGGAGTGTGGTGGGGTGTCATGGGATGTGGAAGTGGGCGGGGGAGAAGGAAATTCGTACCGGTGGGGGTCGGAGTGTGGTGGGGTGCTCTCGGTTGTGGGAGCGGGTTGGAGGGTGGGGTGGGAGTGGGGTGTGGGAGGGTGGAAAAGAAAATAAATTTTTCACGATAATCAAAATTTCACGTGTGCCGTACCGTTTGACGCCGGAGTGTGGTGGGGTGTGGTGGGGGTATGGGTGTTGGGGGTTCGGGGGAAGATTTTTTCCCGAAAAACCAATTTTCACGGGTGGCGTTTTGGTGGAGCTCGGAGTGCGGTGGGGTGTCGTAGGGTGTGCGGCTATGGGGTGGGGGCTGGGGTGGGGTGGGGATGGGGAAGAAATATTTTCCAGAAAACCCAGATTTTACGGGTGGCTAACCAGTGGATGTCGGAGTGTGGTGGGCCGGTGTCGTGAGGTGTGGTGGGTGGGGTCGGGGTAAAGAAGGAAGCAATTTTCGGGAGTGGTGGAGGGAGGGTGGGAGAGAGAGAGAGAGGGAGCGATGTAGGGAAAGAGTGATTGGCCGGGAACGGCCGAGTCCTAAAATACCCGGGCAACGCCGGGTGCCCCAGCTAGTTTATAATATCCGACGACACATTTCATAGTCTGCACAATAAAGTTGTTTGCTTAATTGGCTAATGAAAACAAGTCATTTAAATGCTTAATTTTGCTAAGATAGGTAAAACGAATTAGAATCATTCGTTGAAAGTCAATAAAGAAAACGACTACGCTGAACAATTAGAATAATTCGTTGACAGGCAATAAAGAAAACGACTACAGTTACAAATGTCGCCTAGCAATTGACGATAAACAAAAGGCTTCCGCTGATAAAGTCGAGTGTGCTATGCAATTTTCTATGACCATCGAAATAAAATATTCTTAAGCATCAAGATTGATCCGCGCCAGCATGTTAGCGGTGCTGGTTGTTCTCAACGCTGATGTTGTTACCAACATCGTTGAATTCACCGTCGCCGACGAAGACTGAATAGGTTGGCAATTCTGGTGCAACCAAACCATTCACATTATTTCCAGAGAATTCCTGCGCAACATTACAAGTAGCTCTGTTGTCGATGCTTTGATTTGTTGTTGAACTGAAGTTGCAGTTTGGTATTAGTGTTTTGTAGTCTCGTGTCATCTTGCTCTTCACGCGGAAACTGAAATTTGACAAAACTTCTTATAGGTCTACTAACGGTTTCTAAGTAATAGATTTTGGCTGTTATAAAGTTCGCTGAAGAGAAAATTGAATTTTAATCGATGTTGCTTGATGCATTTCATCTGGCTAAAAGTGTCCTAATCAAGGAGAGGGTGCTATAGTGTAGATCTAAGCGTTCTTACCGTCGCATGCAAACAACTCCAAGACAAACGATTGCAAGACAAATTGCGAAAGTGAATCCACCGATTGCCACAAACGCCAGAACTGAAAGAGATGCAGAAAACGTATGAGTAGCAGTGTAATCAAAATCGTAAGTGTATTTTTATGAAAGGACTCTTCAGAAACAGTCATCAAGGATCTGGACCTGGCAAAAGTCAGATCTACCCTCAGTTTTTGAAAAGCAAACTTATCTCTACTCCAACTCCTGAAGACATTGAAATGCATAGTTCATGAGGCATTCAAAATTGTTAAGCACGACTTGGATGGATGATACGCACAAGTGCAAGGCCTTGAACTGACTGCAATCTTTAGATATAATGTAATTCAGACAATTTATATAACAATTTAAATATCATCGTCAGAAGCAAGTCACTTCTAAGATGCTTTACACGTTTATTGTCAACAGTTACTGTCAGAGTAAATGCAATGAGCTCGAGAACAAGTGCAGCCTCAATTGTTTTTTAAGTTGATTCAGTTTGTTTAATTATGTGGATAGGTGCTGGAAGACTGTCCCAGGCGCGTGGGCCAGCGACGTGAAAGGCACGATCAACCTTTTTAGTTTCGGTCGCAAGAACGGATAGGTCTACGTCGGCGGTCTTGGACGATCGCAGCGCAGCAGATGTGACAAAATTAATAGAGATTGGTTTATAAATTTATATTCTTCTTTAAGTTGTCTGCCAAGTGGCAGGTCCAAACGTCCAATATCTCCATCTTTCACGCTGTTGTGCCATGTCCTTAAGTTCTCTGTAACCCTTCTTCGTCATCCCATCCAACAGCTTTTGTCTAGGTCTTCCCCTGCACCTTTTCCCCTCCAATCTTCCTTCAATTATTTCTTTCTGCAGTGAGTTTCCTCGCAGCAAATGTCCTACCCAATTCTTTTGTCTTGTCTTTATTGCATCTAGCAAAGATCTTTTCTCTTCTACCATCGTCAGCACTTTCGTAACATGCTTTGTCCAACTAATTTTCTCCATCTTTCTCCATACCCACATTTCAAAAGCTTCCAGCCGCTTGGTGTCTTCTTTTCTCATTTTCCATGTCTCTGCGCCATATAACGTCACACTCCATATCAATGTCTTGACCATTCTTTTCTTCAGATTCCTATGCATATCCGTGTAACAATCTCCACTTGGGGTTGGCACTTTATCAGAAAGCTCAGTTCTTAATGTCATCACAAGTGACTGGCACATATTTGAAACCCAGCGGTCTATTAATACCGTCACCTGCAGCTGATCGAAAATTAAATTCTATAGAGTAAAAAAATTACAAACATAAGCAAAATCAGAAAGCAAAACATAATTAATTTTTCCAGAGTAGGCCTAAATAAGATAATTCAGCAATTTAGTTTCAGTGTTCTGTTTTTAAAAAAACTTCAGCATCAGAAGACTATTCACCATGTTCATTGTTTAGATCTGTTGTCATAGGCTTTGATTCTGCGATCTCTTCCATTGTATGCACACCTGCAACACATAAGAAGACATCAATCACAGGCATATAGATCAATTGCTTTACAGTTTAATTGAACTCCTATCAGTCAGACATTTAATGTGGGCGACATTCTGAGCTGTCGATCAATCGGTTTAAAAAAACTTGAATTGACGTGGCTGGCAAGGCTTCCTTCGTAAAACTGAATACGTTTATTGAATTAGTTTGTATCAGAGCGTCATCTAGAGAATAGATACACAGTTGCAGCTGCTCATATGCATTATAATGCGGTTCAATTACAAGAGCAACACTTAAGCCTACTTCAATAATCTATGACAATGCTCACATTCCAAAATTATCAAAGAAACTTGTTGTTCAAAACTATAGACTATGTAGGCCAACTACAGTGTGTAGGTGACAGACTGGTACAAGATGCATTCGAGACTTTCTAACAGGCCCTTACTGCCACTAGAGCACATGATTCAAACAGGCCTAACTGTTACACGGCTTACAGCGTAAACGCGACTTCACACCACCACACCACCGTCCAACACGACCTTGATGTTGGTCACTACAAAATAGTCACCTCTATCATAGCAGGGCTGAAAGTGGTTTGGAAAAGTTGCCGGGTCTGACTTTCGCGGGATTTTTGGCTGAGTGTCGCCGAAAAAATTTTTCTGCTTTTGCCGGCCCAAAATTCTGACGAACTCTTTTAGTCATCTGACCGAAATGTCGATGAAAAGTCCATTTTTTCATCTGCCAAAAAGTTTATGACTTTTTTGTCTGATTTTTGGTAAACAAGCGACCCGGCTGAGACGGTGAGACCCGGCAACGTGGGTCTCGGAAATCGATGCCGGGTCCCAGACCCGGACCGACCCGGCTCACTTTCAGTCCCGTCTCTATGGAACACAGCGGTCTACAATATGTAATTCTCTGCACAATAACTCAGTGCCCCACCAGCGATGAAGGTCTCATAAACAATTTCTAAACACGGTTCTAAACTCACATGCAAATCAAAATGCAGTATTACTCCACTTAAAGCAGTTCAATATTGGCTTCTATTTGCTTCTGCCAAATACACAGAATTCGTATCTGTGAAAATCAAAGAATAAGCATGAACGAAATTCGTCTAATCATGTAGCAATTCTTGCAATTTTATGCACGAAGTCCGTATTTTGTTAAAAATTCTAGGAAGAACCCGAAATGGTGAATTCGAAGGTTCCGTTTCAAAATCTCACCTTGTGAACAGTTTCCAATGACACCGACCCATTTTCCATCTTCGCAGTTAAGATGCCACGTTTTACGACTGGCATAGCAACCAATCATAATGGCGTCTCCATTTCTTTTCGCAAAACCATCAACAGGAGGGATGATGTTAGAACATCCAACAGCTGCAACAAAATAATGCTCACTATGGCATGTCCAGGGCTTTTGTTAACGTGCAGTTGTACACAAAATGTGCAGTTCTAAATGGATCTGTGCAGCTGTAGAAGCACTTCTGTCACAGGTTCTGTGCAGTTAAAACTAGCAAAAGAGGTCATTGTCATCCGATTGGAAGTGATTTACCATGGAGGATGGCAAAGGAAAGAAGGAGTTGTGCAGTTCTAAAAATTCCTTAAAAACAGCCCTGGGCATGTCTGCGATTACAATAAATATCGTAATTCTATTATAGTTTTATTGATGATTATGAGTTTTTGTCTTGTCTTATAAGCACTAATAACCTCATGTTTCACTTAAGCTACAGTTCAATAAAGCCAGTGGCGTAGCTAGCTTTTTGTGGGCCCGTGTGCAGACGTCCCAAATGGGCCCCTGTTTGACTTGGTGCGGTCGGTGTCTTTCCAATGTTGGCACTACTTAATACTTATAATCAAAATCACCAAAACTAATCAATGACATTTGATATAGCACATGCAATAGGCCTACAACTCACAGAATAGACCTAAACAGAATTACTGTAAGAATGAGATAGATCAATTACACTGTTATTATAGGTCTAGCTGCAGTGATTTCTCAATAAATTAAAAACCTATTAGGTCTACGTTGTAAACTTATTATTTCTAGTACTAGTACTTAGGACAATGTCAATGTCGTGGCATTTTTAGTTTCATTTCTAGCAAATTTGTCAATCATCTACCACGTCCTGTCCATGATCTGCAATTTGTAGCCTATATACACCAAAAAAGACACAATCTGCGATTTTCGTAATAGACCTAGGCCTACTCAAAGTCAAGTTTAGTTATATTCCCTACAAGTGCAAACATAAAAGCAATACATGATTACCTAGGACCCTGATCCACCTCTGCTCAATTTTGTTTGTCCTTGGTTTTGGGGTGAGAGCAGAGGGGAGTTGAGTGCAGTAGGCCTACTAGATGGGGTCAGACTATGATTCACGTGGAGTTCGGGTGTGAAAAGGTAAAAAGAAGATGCAGCCCTAAGAAAGATTAGAGATTTAATCCCACTCAACTCCCTGCAGCAATTCTCACTCTGGTTGAGGGAAATGTCAGCTCCCTACCGTTACCATATTCAATGTGTCCATCAAACGACCGGAATGCTTGAGCAATGAGCATGCCTGTCTCAAGTTTGAAGTCGCATTAAGAAAACTTGCAGGTTCGCTCTCACCCTCCGCATAGGAAAATTGGGTTCCCTGTGGAACTACGTCTAATGCCTAGAACCTTTGAGACTACGTTCTACTCTGCTCTTAAGACTGTTATCTTTAGACTTTAGCCGTGGTTGGGTCGGGAGCGCTTCGGAGTAGATACTCTTGAAGAGGCGCTGTATAAAATAATCTCTTAAATGAATGAATGAAAAGGAACAATCGAAATGAAAGTCTTATGCCGGTATAATTCGCAACATGTTCTAAACTTAAAACTGAATTGCCCCAACTGATATTCTTTATTATCGTTCACACATCAACGTCACCTTGCAATAATTTGACCGCCATGTCTTCAAACGAAAGTCTTCAGTTAAAGACATTCAGTATTTTGCCTGGCAACAGTACTGGCGCTTGGCAAGCGTCAGTAAAGCAACGAAGTGTCTCTGGGTAGTGAGCTTGAAGGAGCGCTATAGGAAATGCGAAAAATAAATAAATAAATAAATAAATAATGCGTGTGTTCACAAAAACTACATCTGTTACAAAAAATAAGTTGAATTACAAATTAGGATAGATTATTATTTAACAATCTTTGTGGGCCCCTGGAGGTTGTGGGCCCGTGTGCTTTGCACACACTGCACACATGGTAGCTACGCCACTGAATAAAGCGACGATATAGGTTGACATTTCAAAGTCATCGTCACTGTCAGTAACAGCCAACAATCAATTTTTCTACTATAGTCTGCATCCGTGTTCTTTTGTTTACCGGGTATTGTTTTTCTAGACATTCTGTGGAGCCTCTTGCGCCTAGATGACGCTATGTATAATGAAGAACAGCAATTGACTTTCACCAGTTAGCAAACGCGTGGAACGAAACCAAAAAGTTTCAATGCGTTTGTCATGGTAGCAATTTCTGGAACAACTCTCGTCTATAGAATAGCTCGTCAACGGGCCGTTTGGTTCGCAGCTCACAAAATTATATGCCATCACCTAAGATTCGCCCCTCCTCCCAAAAACTGACGAACCTGGATAAAGACGGTGTATACAGACAGGACCGTAGAAACAAGACTCAAGCGCATACGCAAGGAACCCTTTCTCATGCATCCACAAAGCACGCTAAAGTACGCTATAAAATGTGGTCGCACGTACCAAATCCGCAGCAGGAAAGGCGAATCGATCCAAGTCCGGTACGCAAACATGTTCCCTCATTTGAGAGACAAAAATACAAACATCTGGGTGGAACACGGCACCCGAATGACCCGATAACATTTCGAACTGTGCCAGTGAACTTCAACGCGCTAGATTATTGTTGAGCAAATTCTTAAATTTCTAATTATTTGCGGTAGGCCTTTAACTGAATGACAACTTAACACGGAAAACAAAATTAATCCAGTTTTATGGCACCGCAATTTCAACGGGGCGTCTTGAAGGGTTTTTAATGTCTTACTCCGAATCCAATTGAAATTAAGAATAGATCAAGTGATGGCTTACGGAAGTAGTCTAATCAATAATTAATTATAGCCTACATTAAGCTAGTTTTGTAAAGAACCGCCTTCCTGTAGGCCCTAATAGATAGACCTATCCGAGTTCGTACATGCTGGCAACTTGGGATAGTCGTATTATGCGACTCTTTTTTGCCATTGTCCGTTGAGCACGATAAACTAAGTTTAATCTTGTAGGTAACCGTGGAAAAAGATATACGGGCCTACACATTGAAGCGCAATTTTGCACCTAAAGACAGAGTGGAATTGCGGAGATTTTAAGATTTAGGCCCTACAGAATATCATTAAAGCAACACGCGGCCTTAAATTTTGTCTATTTCCAATAGGCCTACCCTGCAAATATCTCAATTTGGTAGGCTACTCTTTATTTGCGTGCAGCATATTACAACTTATAACATGAAGGTAATGCGGAACAGCTTCAATAAGCACATTAATACGATAATTATGCAATAGATTTTTCACCTCAAAGTTTATATATCACGAGTAAAGCGAATCGCTGGTAAAGTCGTTAACAAACCTTGCAGCCTCAATATGAAATTCGGATCTTCTTCATTATTTTCTTTCTGATCAGAAAGGGTAAGATATACATGCAGCAAATTCCCCGTTGATGAATATAATTTATTTTCTCTCTGAGTTCCACCAGCACATATAGACACATTTCTTTTGCCTGCTTTATCCACAATAAAACCACGGTTGCGACAAGACTGCCTTCTATTGCTCTCCACTCCACTTGTAGGTCTGTCTGATGCTTCGAGATCGATTATGTCGATGCTAAGTTTCTGTCCAATTGGAGCTTCTACGATCCACGGCTGAGAATTTGATCCACATAAGGTTGTGCTGATAATATGGGTTGGACTAGCAGTTGCATCAATAGCACACGATCGCCTTTCGTCTGCGACTTCAAAATAATAAGATATATAGACCTTCGCACATGTTTAACGAATATTGAAATATGCGAAACGGTTTTATTATTCTAATAATTAGTGTGTGAATAAGTTGACTCTACTATTGGAGAATAGATAGGCCTACCTCGTTTTATTTTTTTCAGGATGAAAAAATATAAAAAGATACGATGTTATCCAAAAGGCTGTCACCTCTGCAGGTTGCTTCCCTTCAAACGGTCTAAGTGTGGCTTTAAGCAGCTAATTGATTTTGTCACAAATGTAACTTCATAATATTATATGGTAAGAGATAAAATAGCGTCAATATTAGGCCTATAATAATACTAATAATAAAGGAACGAACAGCTTTTCACGTTTTAAGCATACAATTAGGCCTACGCATATATCTCTGTTAATGAGAATAAACAATGATCCAACCCACAATGTTCTCATAGAAATACACTTAGTTAAGGTTAATTTTTTGTTTTATTTTCTCCATACATTCTTGTCGGCACGTTTATGATGACTGTCATTATGTTCTTTGTCTGCTAAAGGTATTGAACCGTTGTCCAATGAGCTTGCTTGCTTGCCTGTCTGCCACCGCATAATGTTTGTTTCAATTTGCGGTTACGGTGTCCTAACTGACGGAATTTTCAATCCATTCAGGGTCCTTCCTTTTGCATCCACAGCAACTATAAGACCTATTCTCACTACACATTGCAGTTTTTAAAAATCATTAGATCTAATTGTTTGATAGAGTACATTGTACAAAATCATAGTTAAACTATTAGCCTATAACCTAAGTGTTTAAACACTTTCGAATTGTAGTCTACAGATAATAGCTGTAACATCTATCTACCTATTTTTGCAATATAATGCAATAAATGCTAAAACTTTGCGTAAAATGGATCGATCTCAACAGAAGTCGCTTAAGTTAAGTTTTTTTTTATATTTCACCTTTGCGATGATTTCAAACTGTCCAAACAATAAAATTGCTTCGTAAGATAAACATATTTAGGTCTATACCATGGGCGCCCGCAGAAATTTTTGCAGGGGGGGCAAATTTTTTACGATAGTCACAAAATTTTTTAGCAGCTAGAGCTTGAGAAATGCTATGCTGGAAATTAAGAATACGGGCATTTTTACAATAGGTTCCTTATGCAAATTTCTCAGTTTCATTTTGTGTATAATTTTTAATATGAATAGTTTCCTTAGAAATTTGTCAAAAAAAACCCAGATGTTAAAAAGTAGTTTCGTCAAGGTTCACTATAATGATAAGTCCATAGATTGAATAAATGAACTAAAAATAAGTGTCAGTTTTCAATGGCAAGTGCTCCTCTAGCTGCTTCTAAAGCGCCACTCTATAGCCAATCGTAGGGCACCAGCTTTTTCACATGTGCTGCATCGAATCAGAAGAATATTCCAAAGAGTAGTCAGAAAGAGGTCTGAGTCTCGTAGCCAGAGGGCCAGAGTAACTGCTAATTCGGTGTTATTTAGGAAGGTGGAGGATCCGAGGATCAGATGAGTGTGAGTATCAATTCTTTTGAACAGATCTCTTTGTCAGTTTTGGGTGTAAATCCTGAGGCGTAATAACCAGAGCCAAGTTTATCTGTAGTTTGATCTCCCTGAATTCTGTACTGGCAGCTTGCAAAATGGACAAAATGAAGCCTGGCTCATAGCAGACTTGGTTTATGTAATTACAATGCTGGTGAATAAGCAGCTCTCCCTGATAATTTCAGTGTACTTTGAGAAATTTTGAAATTTTTGCATTAGTATTTAATTTGTTGCAGTTGTGATTATTTGCACTACAGCTGGATTCCACTCAAGTTGGCCATAATCGACAGGCCTGCTGATTGCAGGGGCGCCCGCAGGAGGGTTGAAAGCCAATAGTCATTGTTAGAGTTTTTAGAAAGAGCATGAACATGCAAGGCAGAAAGTTATCAGAGCATGTTTATTTCTATAGAGATCTCTAAACGTAGATTTTTGACTTTCATTGCCTGTATCATTCGTATCACTGGTGCATTAAGGCAAAGAAATTTGTTAAAAACCCAAAAGTAGTAGTTAAAAACATAGGTTTCAATTTTCCAGGGGGGGGCAAGTGCCCCCCTTGCCACTAGGTGCGGGCGCCCATGGCCTATACTTACCACTAATGCAGTCATAGCTGACTTCAAGATAAACATTCAGTCCAGGAGGACAAGGATTAATATTCTCACTGGAGATCTCAAGGCGACTAATTTCGCAATCAGTCTTTCCAGAACACTTTCGATCAAAAAATGGCAAAAGATTTGTTGAACATCCAAGATAATGAGCTCGCAGATGCTCAATTTCTATCGCTGTAATACACCGACCAATGCGCATGCGTCCATACGTAGCATTTTTCATCAGAACGACCTCATTTTTCATGCAAATTGGCTTAAAAATTTCTAATTCGCAGTAGTCATCTTGAAATCCTGGAATTACAAAAATAATACTTACGACATTAATATGTAATAACATAGATTACAGGATAATTTTGAATTCGTTTATCAAAATTATTAACGTTTTACCTTATATTGTAATTTTAACTTTGTCTTTGAGGCGCTATATAATAATAGGCCCTTAACTATGACAAATGAAAACCAGGTAGGTCTAACCCAGTTATTGCCTGCTCACATTTTTCCTAAAGTTGTGGAGAATTCAGCGAAAAGTGAGATAAACTGAAGGCACAATTTGAAAGACATTAGTGCAATAACTATGATCTTACAGAGCCGTACAACATGAGTCATTTACATGACTGCAAGTTACCCAAAATCAGACCTCCTAAGATGAGCAGTTACTTATAATAAGCCTATATGAGAGACACAGAAAGAGAGAGAGAAAGAGAGAGAGGGCTTGGGCGGAGACTTAGGGAGACAGAGGGGACGGTCCCCCTCAATAAATGTGGTGGGGGACGGTCCATGCATTTGTCCCCTTCCCAATAATCTGTAGTCGGTAAGTGTCAGGTCATCACGTACACACTTCATTCACGAAGAAACACACGCTCTGAAGAACAAAACGACGAGACATGGTGATGACTAAAAAAATCTCAACTTTTCTGACGGCGAAAATTTGCATTTTCCATCGTCGGCATTTCGGACGGATGACTAAAAAAAGGTCGTCAGAAATTTTTGCTGGCGAAAACATGGAAAATTTTCGTCAGCGTCTCGGGCGTTCGCCCGCCCAAAATCTTCGACCGCCTTTTCGTCCCCTCCCCCCTCCGCAAGTCTCCGCCCATGAGAGAGAGGAAGAGACAGAGACAAAGTCAGCCACAGAGACATGGATAGAGACAGAGAGGCAGAGACAAAGAGTCCGAAAGACACAGAGAGAGACAAACAGAGATAGAGAGGCAGAAAAAGACAGAGAAACAGAGAGAGCCAAAGATAAACAAGCTGTTATTATCTTCTCTAACCTTCTGATTCTTCCTGTATTTCACTTGTAACAGCGACGTCCGAGATCCACAGCAAGAATGATACCACAACGGGCATTACACAATTATTCACTACAGGCCTCATTGCAAATTCTCGAATAATAGACTCTATAGGCCTATTTGCGCAACTTTCCTTTGTAAGTCTATATTCTGAATTTGCGTCGTTTTTACCAGCAGCGTAAGCCTATCAGTTTATTTCGGTTCAACTGTCTCCATAAGACACGCTTGTAATGGTTTACCAGCAACAGAGAACCAGTAACGATCATTAAGTTATGTATGCCTGCGAGTTGGCACGTACAAAGCAAATGGTTGGCGCAATGATATTATGCGTAAACGCTAAAAAATTCGTCAACTGGATATAGCAGGACTATGTAACCATATGCAAATGAATCAGTGGTCAGGGACCATCTCAAAAGGTATTAATCGTTAAACTGAGCGAAACGATTTTCGATGACAGAATGATAAATTAATTATATTTTAAATTGAGATAAACTTACCTTACGAAACACATGTATCGTGTTAGACAATACCGCGCAAATGAAACACAAGCAACACGGAAGAAGCAGTGTTGTTCCCTGAAATAGATCATAGCCTAAAGTGTAGCCTATAATTCTCTTCTCTAAACCCGATGGCTTAAAATCAGAGTTTTCAAGTAGCTTACAATAATATTTAAATTCTTAACTTTGACTCTGTGAAAATAAATGACATTTTTAAATTTATTAGTTTATTGCCATCAGTTTTCATGAACGCCTTGCTGTTCACCGCATCTCATCTTGTTACCATCGGTCCATGCTATGATTTGTAGGCCTAATTATAGGCCTATAAAATTTTAGGTGAAGATTATTAGTATTATATCCTATTTTAAGAATCTGGCGAGTGTAATTTGATCGGCTTATGTAGAAGGGTTCATCTTCTCTCATTTGTTGTAGGCCGACATGTATGATTAATTTTATAGGCCTATACAATTATAGTCTGAAAGATGAGGCATGAGGGGAGAGTTAAATGACCACCGTCGAGGTTGAGGCAAGAGAGAAGCAACCATTGAGCATAATAACTAGCACATGGTATCAAGTAACGAGCAGCTGCTTTTTTCCCTCAAGCGATAATAGTCAGTTTTAGGTGTAAAATTTTACTTCCTTCACGCATTTCAATCAACTTTCTATTGGCAAGAGATCATTTTGTTCGGTCACGTGCCTCCTTTCTCTGAATCAATTAACTTGAATTCCTTAAAAGTCTACTTCTGCGGTTGGTAGAGTAAGATGTGTGATAGAATTGGCCATAGGGGGAGGTAGAGGTAGACGAAGACGAAGAGGGAGAGGGAGAGCTAGAAGGAGAGAGAGGAGGAGTATTCAACTCTTAACCGTTAGTCCATGATGTATAAATAGACAAATACGCCTATTATTATAATATGATTTTCCCAAACCGGGTCCCAATCAGCGATCATGGGCCGCAGCATCACACTGGAACGTTAGAATGTCCACTGTCCAGCGTCATCCAGACAGATCGGTTCCATAATATAATTAATTTGTGATCTCTAAATGGGTCAAATGTGTGAGATAACACTCGGGAAGGCAATTCACCGTTTATAAGGAGTTCTCTATCGTCTTTCAACGATTGTTTATTACTATTAAATATGTTATAAGAATAATTTTATTCCATCATTAGCAGCGTTCGAACAGCGTCCCTAACAGGCAGCTATCCTCTCAGAGGATCGAATCATCTCTAGTTAAGTACTAAGACGAAACACAGATCTAAAGAGAGTAGACCTACATTTTTGCCATCACCGTTTCTCAGCTATTTTTAGAATAGCTTAAGAAATTTACAATCATTATACTTTATTTTCTAATCTGAGTTGCCCTCATGAATTAACATAAAAACTATAGCTTAAAATTAATCAATAGGTCTATAAAATATTGTTATTCAATTGGAAATTAGCTGGTTCAAAAATTGCTGATTTATCTAGAAATAGGTGATATTTGTAAAAATAGCTAATTCTATCATTAACGTTAAAATAATTATTTTGCAACCCATACGGCATCCATCCAAATATAACCGATGCACTGTAAAGCATACTGAAGCAACAGAAGACAACAGGATCATTTTGACAACCAAGATTATGCAAATACGATTGTTTCTAAGCGCTTATTGACCAATACAGTTTTCACGCACCGATCAAAGTTTACATAACTTGTCTGAAGTAAAGACGACTTTACAAGTCGCTGAATAATATTTATCAATGTGGAAATTTAATAAAGACTACACAGTAATGCAAAATCGTTCAGCAACTGACAGGTCTAAAATCAACCTGCTGTGCTTAAATGTTGATGCGTCACGCAGAGTATCTGAAAACATTTTATTCGAATATTCTTTAACACGTAAAGTGAGTCTCCGTAAGATCAGAATCTTAACGCTGGTTATTCTCAGCGCTGATGTTGTTACTGACGTCGTTGAATTCACCGTCACCAACGAAGACTGAATAGGTTGGCAATTCTGGTGGAACCAAACCATTCACATTATTTCCAGAGAATTCCTGCGCAACATTACGAGTCGCTCTGTTGTCGGTGCTTTGATTTGTTGTTGAACTGAAATTGCAGTTTGGTATTAGTGTCTTGTAGTCTCGTGTCCTCTTACTCTTCACGCGAAAGCTGAAATTCACACAAAACGTCGTAACCATTTCTAACTTGCAGATAGTGACCGTCAAAAAGTCCGTTGCAGGACAAATTTAATTTTAATCGTTGTTACATGATGCAATTGAAATGTAGATATCGGGGTTAAAAGTAATAAATGAGAGAGCGCTGAAGGTGTTCTTACCGTCGCATGCATACGACTCCGAGACAAACGATTGCCAGACAAACTGTCAATGTGAATCCACCGATAGCGACAAACACCAAAACTGAAAGAGAAACCAAAAAACATAGCATTGTTTATCGTAATCGTAAGTGCATGCTTCTTTTAGGCCACTTCAAGAGTACTCATCAAAGGACTGGATCCAGCAAACAGGTCTCCGCCCCGCTGCTGAAAACATTTAAATGCTTAATTTACTTACATGATGAAGCAAAACTGGAAAGGATGTCGCGTATCAGCACACAGACTGACTGCAATTTTAAGAGTAGGCATACCGGTAGCACAGATGTTGCAAAATAAAGATTTTACTTTTAACCTCAGACTGATGCTGATGCATACATGAATTTTAGATTTGTTAGTGTTGGCAATTGATCATAATTGATCATAAACCCTTAATTCTTCTTCAAGAGTTAGATCAAGTGAGTGACACATGTCTTACGCTCAGCGGCCTATATACACCCTGTATAAATGCCAGCTAATCAAAGATTAAATTCTGCAGAGTGAAAAATTGCAAGCACATGCAAAATCAGAAAGCAAAATATCAATTTCTTTTCTAGAGTAAGACTAAATAAGATAATTCAACGGATTGGTTTTAAAATTTTGGTCCAATAAAACGTCAACAGCAGAAGCATATTCAGTGTATTCACCTTGTTCATTGTTTAGATCTGTTGTCATAGGTTTCGATTCTGCGACCTCCTCCATTGCATGCACACCTGCAACACATAAGAAGACATCAATTGCAGTCCTATGATTAACTCGATTAACTGACCGACATATTAACCGATTACAGTTTAATTTTAACTGAACTCATGTAAGTGAGTCATTTGCTGTGTATTTCGGCGAAATTCCGATCTATCAATTAATCGGGTTCTAAGCAAACTTGAATTTACATGGCAATGATGGTTTTCCTCGTAAAATTTAATTAATATAATGAATTAGTATCATAGCGTAAACTTGAGAACATATAGGCCTAGGCCTACAGGACATAGTCGTGGCTACTCGTCTGCATAATCGATGAAAGGTGAAATTTAATGACAAGAGTGGTCCTTACTTGAATAATTTAAATCGATGTTCACATGCCAAAATTATCAACAAAATTTCATGCTCAAAATATAAACTATGTATGTCTACTACAGTGTTTAGGCGACAGAGTAGGCCTAGCCTATAACCGGTAGGTGATGCATTTGAGATCGTCTTGCCGCCTCCTGCCGCCACGGCAGCATACAATTCAGTCAGGCCTAATAACTGTTATAATGGCTGGCAACGTGCGCGCATGGTCTCTCTCCCGTGAGCTTCACCGTTATAAAAATCGGTTCTACCGGTATCGAAGAAATCTGTTCTACCGGTATCAAAAAATCGGTTCTACCGGCATCAAAACACCACCTTCCACCATGCGCTTGACACTGGTCACTACAAAATAGTTGCCTATATGTAACATAATTATCCCCAAAAAATTCCCGTCAAGGATGAGCATAACCATCGATGGAGGTCTTTCATTTTACTCTCGATATAACTGATATTTGGTTCTTAATGTGTCTTAATTGTGATCCTAATTATTATGCTAGTGCTATGTGCGATTGGGAGTCCGGCAAGAAGACATTATAGCTATTTAAGCATAAATAAATTACGCTTCTGGCTCTAATAGATTTTAACATTCCTTAACAAGGAGCACCTTACACCATTGTTTGAAAGCCACTACCTGCCCTAACACAGTTGAAGAATGAAAATAAGAAGAAGAGCGGTGTAAAAATTCGATTCCATGGCAATGTGAAGAAGCAACTTTTGCAATTTTACGGTATGCAATCAAATCCATATTAAATATTTTGGCTATACATTTTTGGAGCACAGATAGTCAATTCGAAAATCTCACCTTGTGAGCAGTTGCCAATGACACCGACCCATTTTCCATCTTCACAGTTAAGATGCCACGTTTTACGACTAGCATAGCAACCAATCATAATGGCGTCTCCATTTCTTTTCGCGTAACCATCAACAGGAGGAATTATGTTAGAACAGCCCACAGCTGCAAAAGTAGGAGCAAAATTGCATGCAAGTGATGCTTTGAAATCGTGATTTCTCCAATGTTCTTTGAGAAAAAATAGTTTCTGAGGTGATTGGGAGTTTCAGTTGCGTTAATAAGAACTAATTTCCTAATTATAGCTGTTTGAAATGAATGTAAACGGATTGTTGGCCGAAATATCAACACGCAATTAGGCCCTAAGTAACAATCAATATTTTCTGCCATAGTTCGTATTCGTCTATTCCATTCCTTCCTCTATCCAGGTTTATTAGTTCATGTTAAGGAAAGACATTTTATTATTTTAGTCATTAGTTGCAGCAATCCTACACGATGTCATTGCAATCAATTAAGGAGAGAAATTAATCGGATCTGTATGGAACAACATAGGCCTACGTCTATTAGCGTGGATCGTCTACTGGAATTGCACAAAAATCTACTACATTGGGAAAGATTCGATTAACTGCAATAGGACTCCCAGAAGGTGGTGGGTCTAATGTTGGAAGCCTGGGATGGTAATTTTTTATGCTACTAGTTTTTAATTTGACTCTCTCAATCGAAGCTTGTAGGATTACCTGTCTCTAGCAGAACAATTTTCTAAATTCTACTCTAAACGAGTTCGGTTACAAAATTAGCAGATTAATTTTTCCGAGTTTTAGTTTCGAACATGAAACGACCTCTAATGGCTGAAGAGCCGCAATCTGAAAAACAGAATATGCAAGGACCGGCAATTTTGGTGTCTTAGCCAACTTATAATGTCAGTTATAATTGTTTTTGAGGTGTGTAAGAAGAGCGTGATGAACGCCAGATTAAAATTTGCATATAATTCTAAGCAATAATCATTTTTGCCTTTTCATTACTGTGAGCGCACTGTGCCATTAGGTTGACACGAACTGCCTGCATTCAATATAATCCGAAACAGCACACAAGAAAGCATAACAATATAGCCGAATTTAACTCCTCATCAAATATAAAATCACACAATTCAACGAAATCACTAGTAACCTAAGTCGTATTTTGCAAACCTTGCAACCTGAGTATAAATTGCGGTTCATGTTCGTTATTTTCCGTCTGATCTGATTGAGTGAGATATATATGCAACAAATTTCCCGTTGATGAATGTAATTTCTTTTCCCTCTGAGTTCCACCAGCACAGATAGACACATTTCTTTTGCCTGCTTTATCCATAATAAAGCCACGGTTGCGACAAGACTGCCTTCCATTGTTCTCAACTCCACTAGTAGGCTTGTGTGAGGTTGCCAGATCGATTATTCCGATGCTAAGTTTCTGTCCAATTGGAGCTTCTACGATCCACGGCTGAGAATTTGATCCACATGACGTAGAACTGATTATATGAATGGGATTAGCAGTTGCATCAACAACGCACGAACGTCTCTCGTCTGCGACTGCAAAAAGTTCGCATGTAAAAGAACATTGAATCATAGCTGACAGCTTCCTTTAGATTAGCTTAAAGCAATCAGATTATACTAAAGTCGTAAAATTTGGCCAGTGATTTTCAAATTTAAAGCTAGAAGCGTAACAAATTATTGGATACAATAAGAAGTTGCCCTAAATTAAGTCCCTCAACTGAATTCTTTTTATTGGACAAATTGTGCTTGCAAAAATTTCAAATGTGGTATCAACAACACCTGATCGTTTTTGCGACATTTTTAAATATATAGGCCTAATGTATAATTGTATATGTATTTAAAAACGTCGTAAACACGATATAGATCTATATATACATATTAGAGCTGTACCGAACATTCGCTTTGCAACCGCTTCGGGACCGAATAGCTACTTGGTTTTAGGTCGAATAGTAGCGGTTGGACTACATACGAATAGTGGTCATATGACATCTGTTTATGCACAATTATGCTGCTGCTATAGCTAGTGATCTGAAGCAATTCTTTCATAGTATAAAGTGAAAAAGATGATACTTTGCAATCAGTTTAAAACCCAAACTCTGGCTTTCAAGCTAACACTGGTTACGTCATCAGTTAGCTGTCGATGGAAACCGTTGGTTGGCTCCATATTTGTGCGTGTTTGTGTGCAAGCCAAATGTGACTCTTCCAGTTTACTGTGCGTTATTTTGCCACCTAATGTCAGTATTTATTGCAATGGCGTTTAACATCGTTATGTAGGCTAACGCAGTGAGCGCCTCTGCGTAAACATCTTGAAGGGAATGAATTAATTGGATCATGAAATTTTGACCTAATTTGCAAGTCAAGACAAAATTAACAGAACTTTTACTGATGCAATAAAAACGTGATAGGCCTACTTCTCCATTTTGCGTTCAAACAGTGAGCTTCTACTATTAAGCAATCGATTTTCTAACATTAAACCATAGAGTGAAATGGAGTTTTCATTGAAGAATTCTTCCAATTAATGATTTTGAGGCTTATGGGCAGAGAACTCATTATGTTGAAACAATTAAATAAATCTGTAGGACCTAAGCTAAAACATATTTAGGCTGCTCAATACTCACCACTTATGCAATTGTAGTTGGTTTCAAGATAAACATTCAGACCAGTAGGACAAGGATTGACATTGTCAGTGGAGATGTCGAGGTGACTGATTTCACAGTTAGTCTTTCCAGAACACTTTCGATCAAAGAATGGCAACAGATTTGCAGAGCATCCAAGTTGAGGCGATCGAAGATGTTCAATTTCTTCAACTGTAATGCATCGACCAATTCGCATGCGTCCATATGTGGCTCTTTTCATCAGAATAATTTCGTTTTTCATGCAAAGTGGTTTAAAACTCTCTAATCCGCAGTATTCATCTTGAAGACCTGAAATTTATTAACATGACAATTATGACATCTTTATACACAATCAGGAGATAACTTTATATAGCATGCAAGCTAAGAAAATAAATAACTGATTTTTCTAGACATGCTATCGCTCTGTCTAGTTGTTATATTGACTCTTGTAGCCTATTAGAGGCGCAACGTAATTCTAAAATTGCAATTTGGTGTTTTTTAGGCTTATCTCTTAAAGTTGTAGTGAACGAAGCAAGCAATGAGCTAAGCTTAATATGAACCTACAGCATAATGTTTTTTGTTGCTACAATGATATTAAAGCAACAATTAAAGCAACGTATATTTTCAGGGAATCGTGCTATGGAGACAAATATATGGTCACAAGCTTGCACAAGAAAATCATGCAGATGAACATCGTGCTTTAGATGTGAGAAGACTAGAAATAGGTAATTCGGAAAGATGCAAGCCTTGCTCATGGAGGCAGAGAAGGAAAGCAAAGGAAATGGGGAAGAAGTCAGCAGGTAAATCGCCCGTCGGCCCTTCTGAGTCTTAGCTTCAAAGTAGGCCTATAGTAGCTGTTCGAACAATTGCAAGTTCATTAGTGACCGATGCTGTAAACTTCGCAGACTCGAAGTATAGTGTTTGTGTAGATTACATACGCGACATTCTTTGGCAACACATGTTGTGTATCTTAAATCATAATTGTACATAAATTATCTGAAGGCTCGCAGGATGTGGGGGTAACAGCATTGCAGGACGAAACCTATTGAGCTGAGCAGTTGCATGCATAAATGGAGAATACTCTATAGATGGACGAGAGTCAGAGATTAATAAGCTGTATCAAAATATGATCGTACCTTCCGAGTCCTCCTGTGTTTCATCGCTCAGTGAAATTTCAAAGCACCACATCAAGCACAATGCTGTAGCAGGTATTATATAACCTGCATAAAACTTCATTGCAATTGTCGAGGATATTTCAAACGATGTAGCTGATATAATATAATTCGTAGTTTACACTTGTCACTTCATTTACCAGCAACCTGTCGGCTAATATCAGACTCGTAATCTCCGTAAACGCGCTTCTGAAGCTTATAAAGCTTTACGGCTAAACCTTACAAAGTATTTCATTGACCAACTTCACAATGTAATGATCATGAGGTCATGATTGTGTGCTTATATTATAAGTCTGCACACACAAGCATAATTGTTGGCGCAGTGATATGCTTTAACGCTAAAAAATTCGTCGAATGGAAATGGCAGAACAATGTGACCATACGCAAATGGATTATGGGTCAGGGACCATCTCAAAATGTGACATTCGTTAAATTACGTGAAATGATTCCAAACTATGAATATTAAGTTTTATACAGAAATGCACCAATTAGGCTACAACTACAATGAGGAAGGCCTACGCAATGACACAAATGTCTCGCATTTGCAATAGGCCTACTACGCAACTGCAAAGAAAGCGAAAGATACCCATGACAGCCAATATTAAGTTTGTACGATTTTCTTTATGCACTATGTGACGATCAATAACGTTTCATCCAGTTCAGTTCGTACTTACTTTTTTAAACCAACAAAACAATTTCAAAGGTGTTTAATCAATAATTGCAGGTCTAGTTGCTAGTGTTGGCAATTATAACAAGAGTGACAGTTGTGTGAAGTTATAAATGAACGATTGAGGATTTCTCTTGTTCGAAATTAATGATTTACAGATTTAATAATAACAATAATAATAATTTTTTTAATTGAGCGCATGCAAAAGCTCTGCGCTTTACATGTACGTACAAGTTATGCAGCAATCTTAATTAACATCAAACTTAACGACTAACTGAACAGACAGCCTGCAATACACGGGCTAATAGCAGCCTGCAAAGCATGTCCGCCCAACGGGGGCTCGAACTCGTTACCTCTCGCTTTCTACGCCAGCGTGTCATCCATTACTCTACCGACCTCCCCCCCACATGCTGACCATTTTACTCTTCGTCGCATTGCTGCACTTCTGAGTCATTTTGGAGCAAATTGTGAATTTCTAATTTTTTATAGTTTATTTACTTTCAATTATTTCTGCGAAGTTACAAAGTTTGAGAACGGTTACCGTAAAAATACGCTCTTCTTCGGACAATGAACGTTTTTGAGAGCAGTGGCGAATACATATTTAATCGGATCATAGACATTCAAACTAACAGTTTCTCTCAAATGAGATAGATGGTCAAAGGGTAAGCACTTGAATAGTTGTGCATAATTGATAGATGACTTGGTGTTAAATGTTTGCACTACATTTAGCTAAGCATCCTTCACAGAAATCTAAGCTGCTTGAAAAAACAAGCGAAATATCGATCAAGAAATTTAAATAGAATAAAGGCCTGCAATAAGTTTGCGATGTTGTACAAATGAGTGCTAACCGGTCGCGAGTATGGCCAATTAGCGAAAGTTGTCTTGAGAGATCTCCATATGCGACTCGTTACCAGTTGTTTTATTCTCAAAGAATAGCTACACGTTGTATAATATCCGACGAGACACAATTCATAGGCTTCACAATAAAATTGTTTGCTTAATTATTATTGGTTAATGAAAACAAGTCATTTAGATGCTTAATTTTTCTCAGACAGGTAGCGTTGCACAATTAGAATAATTCGTTGAAAGGCAATAAAGAAAACGACTACAGTTACAAATGTCGCCTAGCAAACGACGATAAGCAAAAGGCTTCCGCTGATAAAGTCGAATGCGCTACGCAATTTTCTATGACTAAGGAAATAAAATATTCTTAAACATTAAGATTACTTCACGCCAGAATGTTAGCGGTGCTGGTTGTTCTCAACGCTGATGTTACTGACGTCGTTGAATTCACCGTCACCAACGAAGACTGAATAGGTTGGCAATTCTGGTGGAACCAAACCATTCACATTATTTCCAAAGAATTCCTGCGCAACATTGCGAGTAGCTCTGTTGTCGATGCTTTGATTTGTTGTTGAACTGAAGTTGCAGTTTGGTATTAGTGTCTTGTAGTCCCGTGTCATCTTACTCTTCACACGAAAGCTGAAATTTACACAAAACGTCGTATAGACCTACTAACGGTTTCTAAGTAGGCCCAATATATTTTGGCCGTTATAAAGTTCGCTGAAGAGAAATTGAATTTTAATCGATGTTACATGATGCATTTTAACTGGTTAAATGAAGCCTAATCAAGGAGAGAGCGCTGTAAGTATTCTTACCGTCGCATGCAAACAACTCCGAGGCAAACGATTGCAAGACAAATTGCGAAGGTGAATCCACCGATAGCCACAAACGCCAGAACTGAAAGAGATGCAGAAAACGTATGAGTAGCATTGTTATCGAAATCGCAAGTGTATTTTTCTTCTAGGGTTCTTCAAGAAGACCCATCAGAGGTCTGGACCTGGCAAAAGTCAGATCTCCCCTCAGCTTTTGAAAAGTAAACATATCTCTACTCCAGCTCCTGAAGACATTGAAATGCATCGTTCATGAGGCATTCAAAATTGTTAAGCACGACTTGCATGGATGATACTCACAAGTGCAAGGCCTTAAACTGACTGCAATCTTTAGATATAATGCAATTCAGACAATTTTTATAACAATTCAAATAGCATCGTCAGAAGCAAGTCACTTCTAAGATGCTTTACACGTATATTGTCAACAGTTACTGTCAGAGTAAATGCAATGAGCTCGAGAACAAGTGCAGCTTCAATTGTTTTTTAAGTTGATTCAGTTTGTTTAATTATGTGGATAGGTGCTGGAGGAATGTTCCAGGCGCGTGGGCCAGCGACGTGAAAGGCACGATCAACCTTTATAGTTTATCGTCGCTAGAATGGATAGGTCTACGTCGGCGGTCTTGGACGATCGCAGCGCAGATCTGACAAAATTAATAGAGATTTGTTTATAAATTTATCTGATCTGATCCATATCTAAGTAACAATTTCCGCTTGGGGTTGGCACTTTATCAGAAAGCTCAGTTCTTGATCTATTGTCATCACAAGTGCAGGGCCGGATTAAGGCATGTTCGACATGTTCGGCCGAACAGGGGGCCGGCCCCGTAGAGGGCTGCGGGTAGAGCATTTTGCTACCCGGCCCGTACCCGTGAAGTAGAACTGCTACCCGTACCCGTACCCGACCCGTCCCCAAAATTACTACCCGATCCGACCCGTACCCGCGGGTATACCCGTACCCGTATCGTACCCGCGACGTCATCAGCACGCCTTCCTGTGTGCAATGCTGGGCCTTACAGGCGGCAATGTTTACAACCCGGCATGCAGTATATTGGCAGTGAAAATAATAAACAGGCTGATAATGGTGTTGATAGTAGCAGTAGTTGTTGTTGTAGTAATAGAGGTAGTAGTGTGGCGGTGATGGTGGTGAGAGTAGTTGTAGCTGTTGTCATAATCAAAGTGGTGGTCGTAGTAGTAGCAGTTGTAGTAGTTGTAGTAGTAGTAGTAGTGGTAGTGGTTGTAGTGGGAAGTAGTAGTAGTAGCGGAACTAGTGTACTACTACTAGTAGTAGTAGTAGTAGTAGTAGTAGTAGTAGTAGTAGCAGCAGCAGTAGCAGTAGTAGTAGTAATAATAATAACAATAATTAATAATAATAATAATAATAATAATAATAATAATAATAATAATAATAATAATAATAATAATAAAGTAGTTGTAGTAGTAGAAGTAGTCAGTTAGGAACAGGGAGAGAGAGAGAGAGAGAGAGAGAGAGAGAGAGAGAGAGAGAGAGAGAGAGAGAGAGAGAGAGAGAGAGAGAGAGAGAGAGAGAGAGAGAGAGAGAGAGAGAGAGAGATAGAGATAGAGATAGAGATAGAGAGAGAATGATGATGATGATGAAGCTGATGAAGCTGGAAGAGGAGGAAGAGGGAGGAGAAGGAAGACGACAACGAAGAAGGGGTAGAGGATGGAATGAATATGAAAATGGGAAAGAAGGAGAAGGAGGAGGAAAAGAGGACGCGATGAACAGTAGGATAAAGAAGATGATCATGAAGACGAAGAAAGGGAGGCAGAGGAGGAGGAGGAGGAAGAAGAAGAAATGAGGATCAAGAAGAGGAAAAGGAAGGTGAAGGAAAAGAAGTGGATGCACAGCAGAAGAAGATAAAGAAGAAGAGAGTGGGGATGCGAAAAGAGTAAGTTAAGGAACAAGAACAATAGGGGAGAAGACTCTGCAGCAGAAAGAGGACGTGGAAAGGGAGTAAACCTGCATTTACTATTATGATGCCTGCGGAGACAGTGCCATTTGCATCTGGATTGTGCACTATATTATAGTGCAGAATCCAGATGTAAATGGCAGTATATGATAGTATATTATACTAAATCCGTTGCAAGACAATACTCAGTTTTCCTCGGCAAGAAGGGTCGCCAAACACGTCACTTAGGCGTTAGACCTATACTAAAAGGCTAAGGATCGATGTAGTGGAAATATGATTATTACTCACATCTGACGCAGTTTTATAATCCGCAAATTATTTTATGAAGAAAACTGACAAATAAAATACTGTTATTAAAACGTAAATCGCTGATGACTGCAGCAGACGTTAGCCAAAAGTTGTTGACTTGTGAACCTACTAGATGTGGTATCCGGCGTTACAGAGGAGATTTTAGTTTCTCGCCTCGAAGTTGACCGCTGAATTTCGGGTTTTCTCCCCTCTCCATCTCACCTTGCTCTCAGAACCCACCCTACCTCTCTCCACTCCCAGCTCCTCCCGCACCCACATACACTCCCGCTCCACATCGCCCCCACATCGCCTCTCCCTCCGCACTATCCCGCTACACTCCGCTCCACCCTGCCTCGTTCCCACCCCGCTTACGCACCTCTCTGGTATTCGGCGCTGCCGGGTAAATTTGAGCCATTCGCCTGTGCCCAGCCATAGAGTCCACGGCCCAGCACTACCCCGGCCCACCCCAGGCCCCACCGTACCCCTCCCTACCTCCGCCCACACCCATCACGGCCCGGCCAAAATTCACACTCTGCCAGCAAACCGCCTCCGCCCAACCTTTGGCTATGTATATGCTCAATTGCTTATATATATATATATATATATATATATATATATATATATATCCATGCATATTCGTGTCCACTGTCCATAGTTCTATTGCTACACCAGTCGTCATTTTATCATTCATCGTATTATTTTTCCAGCCTGTGTGATCTGTCACACCCTCAAAGAGACCGTTGACTTGTCACAGCGTCTGATATCGATACATCCCACCTGGTGGATATGATTCTCTGCAGCCAAGCTTAATGCGCCTAATGCGGCTAATAATTATGATGATGTATCTTAGAGGTAAAGGGGTGACAAACTTCTGAAGCTATCTGCTTACACGGCGTGAACCAAGGAGACTGCTATGGTCACTGTTTGTCAGAGGCATCAACGTCAGCGAACTCTGATCTTCCTCTTGCCCGACTAGACAGATCAAACATGTGCGAGACAGCACTGTGACTGTCCTATAGAACAACTGGCCACTTTGTGCCTGTTATTCAGCTCCCATTAATAAATACCAAGTTCATGGGAGCGAAGTAGGAGGGTGGAGAGGAGCGGGGTCAGCGGATAAGGGATATGATTAGATAGAGGGGAGAGGAAGATCTATGACGGTGAAGACAGGCAGGTAGAGGGAGAAGGAGCGGGAGAGGGAGCAAGAGAGAAAGTGGAGAGGAAGTGGAAAATAGAGATAGGCAAAGTTAGATGTATAGGCAAAGGGAGAGTGGGAGGAAAAGGTGGATACAGAGAGGCAGAGACAGAGAAGAATAGGCACAGGCAGAGAGATAAAGGCATACAACAGATGCTGAAAGGCACAGGGGTGGAAAAGAGAGGGACACGGAGACGAAGAGGGAGACGGGGAGGGAGACGGTGAGGAAGAGGGAGAGGGTGAGGGAGACGCAGAAGGAGACGAAAAAGGAGGCTAAGAGGAAGACGGGGAGAGAGACGGAAAGGAAGAAGAGGGAGACGCAGTGGGAGAAGCACAGGGAGACGGAGAGGGAGGCTTAGAAGGAGACGGGGAGGGAGATGAAGAGGAAGAATGAGAGGGAGAAGGATAGAGAGACGGAGAGGAAGACGGAGAGGGAGGCTAAGAGGAAGACGGAGAGAGAGACGGAGAGGAAGAGGGAGAAAGAGACGGTGAGAAAGACGGAGAGGAAGAGGGAGAGGGTGAGGGAGACGGTGAGGGAGACGGAGAGGAAGAGGGAGCACGTGAAGGTATGTTGTACTTAGATTTAGATGTGCCAATTTGTCTATAGTAGGCTAAGTAGTAAGCCTTCGCCCTCAAATGGAACGATGCCATTTTTCAACCTCCACGCCAAGTTTGTACGGGTAAAACCGGGTATACCCGTACCCGTGATGACCCTACCCGTACCCGACCCGACCCGTGAAAAGCGTACCCGACCCGTACCCGACCCGTACCCGACCCGCGGGTACGGGTAAACCCGCGGGTACGGGTATACCCGCAGACCCCTAAGTCAGGGGCCCCACACTTTAGGGGGCCCCACATATGAGATAGGAATTTTTCATCATTGCTAATTATAATAGTAAACTGAGTTTAAAATATATGAAAAATTGTCAAATTATTCAAAAACTATAGTGACTTTAGCATTATGCAACTTTTGCACATGTGGGGGCCCTTATTGCAGTTTTCATTGCCAGGCAGATTGATCTTAAAATCAGTCAGAAATGGTAGTAATAGTTACACGTGTTTTGCTTATTTAAAAATTGTGGGGCCCTTATTGCAGTTTTATTGCCAGGCAGATTGATCTTGAAATCAGTCAGAAAAGCTATATATATATAGTAAGAGTTATACGTTTTTGTTTATTTAAAAATTGTGGGTCCCTTTAATTATTGCAGTTTTCATTACCAGGCAGATTGATCGTAAAATCAGTCAGAAATGCTAGTAAGAGTTATACGCTTTTTGCTTGTTTAAACACTTAATATAGGCCTACATCACCTGATCGGAACTCCAGTGCTATGCTACGCATTATGAGATGGCGTGAGAATAACATTGAGTATAGGGCTACATGCAGTATGCGCACTCTATTTTTACGAATTCAATCAATCTCATAAATTTATATAGAGCCCCTTGAGATTTTTACTCGGAGGCACTCCCAACGCAGGCGTTGTCAAAAAGAAAAGCTGAGAAGACGAAAGAAAGAGTCGGCAGAGTCACGGGAAGCGAGAGAGCCACGGGAGGCTATTCCAGATAACTGCATATGCCCACTACCGAGAATGCTCGTCGTTGCATGGTCACAATACTCGAATAAAGGACAAGGAATTCTCCACGAGCAGCTGAGCGCAGTGAACGGCTGTCCAGAGAGACATACACCGGGGTAAGTGAAAGCTCACATAAGCAGGGTGGGGCTTGAGCCAGGGTCTACTACTGGCATAACCGCGAAAATATATTTTAGTTTGTAAACAGTGTGGGGCCATGCACAGCAGGGCAAATCAGGCCAAATGCCCTGGTAAGAACCATTTGCCCTGGCCGTTATTCTGCCGCAGGTCTTCCAGAAATTTTTATAGTCAAGAATTTATTTGGGGCATAAAATCGCTGTGCGCTGGTCAGGAGAATGACTGACCATGAAACAATTTAACCTAATATTTTTAAACCGCAAAAGATATATCGATTGTTTAACACTATTAAAAGACCTGTTGATAATCATGCAGTGTTAAAAATAATATAAGTAATGAAATAATAATAGACGAATGTTGATTCGTTGAATATAACACGTTTTGTGAGTCATTTTTTCGTGCTTCTGTAAAGTTTGGGCCCCCACAGTTTTACGGAACAGGGCCCCACATTTGTTAATCCGGCCCTGCACAAGTGACTGGCACACATTTTAAACTCAGCGACCTACACGCTATAAAATACCGTCACCTGCAGCTGATCAGAGATTATATTCTACAGAGTAAAAAATTGCAAACATAAGCGAAATCAGAAAGCAAAACATAAGTAATTTTTCCATAGTAGGCCTAAATAAGATAATTCAGCAATTTAGTCTTAGTGTTCTGTTTCAATAAACCTCAACAGCAGAAGCATATTCACCTTGTTCATTGTTTAGATCTGTTGCCATAGGTTTTGATTCTTCGACCTCATCCATTGTATGCACACCTGCAACACATAAGAAGACACCAATCACAGCTCAATTGTTTTACAGTTTAATGGAACTCCTGTCAGTCAGACATTTAATGTCGGCGACATTCCGAGTTGTCGATCAATCGGGTTTTAAGAAAACTTGAATTGACGTGGCTGGCATGGCTTCCCTCGTAAAACTGAATAGGCTACGTTTATCGAACAGATTCTATTAGTTTATGTCAGAGCGTCACCTAGAGAATAGATACACAGTTGTAGCTGCTCATAATTATGTATTATAATGCGGTTCAATTACAAGACAACACTTAAGCCTACTTCAATAATCTGTAACAATGTTCACATTCCAAAATTATCAAGGAAATTTGTTGTTCAAAACTATAGACTATGTATGCCTACTATACAGTGTGTAGGCGACCGACTGGTACAAGATGCATTCGAGACTTTCTAACAGATTCCTACCGCCACTACAGCACACGATTCAGACAGGCCTAACTGCTACACGCTTACAACGTAAACGCGACTTCACACCACCACACCTCCTTCCAACACGACCTTGATGTTGGTCACTACAAAATAGTCGCCTCTACATATTATTTCATCTTCCTGATTTATATAAAACACAGCGGTCTACAATATGTAATTCTCTGCACAATCACTCAATGCTCCACCAGCGATGAAGGTCTAACAATCACCTCATAAACAATCTCTACCTCAACACGGTTCTAAACTCACATGCAAATAAAAATGCAGTATAGGCGACAACTGGTCTCCGACTCTCAGGAATGAGGATGGACAGCATCATCATCATAGGCGCCAATTACTCCACTTAAAGCAGTTCAACATTGGAGCCAATTTACCTCTGCCAAATACACAGAATTCGTATCTGCAAAAATTGAAGAATAAGCATGACTGAAATTCGTCTAATCATGTATAGCAATTCTTGCAATTTTATGCACGAAAATCCGTATTTAGTTAAAAATCCTAGGAAAAACCCGAGATGGTGAATTAAAAGGTTCCGTTTCAAAATCTCACCTTGTGAGCAGTTTCCAATGACACCGACCCATTTTCCATCTTCACAGTTAAGATGCCACGTTTTACGACTTGCATAGCAGCCAATCATAATGGCGTCTCCGTTTCTTTTCGCATAACCATCAACAGGAGGAATGATGTTAGAACATCCTACAGCTGCAAAAATTAGGATGAAAATCAGATTTTATCATTGCTCTCGGAGAGTAACCGGCTTCTGAGGCGATCGCGAGTTCCCAATTATTACTTTTTTAAGCATTTATTTCCTTATTCTAGTTGTCTGGAATGAATAATTGCGGAATAGGCCAATTGGTAACAATGCTACCCATATCACAACGCAATGTAGCCTAAGTGGCAATATGTTGCAATATTTATTTTCTACCATAATTGGTACCCACTATCCCTCTACTCCATTCTTTCCTCATTCCAGGTTCAGGTATGATATTCTATTTAGTCACTAGTTACAGCTATCCCACGCGATGTTAATGTAATTAAGAGCAGAAATTCATCTGTCTGGAAGAAATGGCGCCTATTAAATTATGGATCGTTGACGGGCATAGCACAGAAAACCACGTTAGGAAAAGTCTCATTAACTGCAGTAGGTCTCGTAAATGTTTGTAGCGCTGGCAACCTGAGATGGTCATTTTTGCGACTCGTTTTAACTTTGGCTGTACGAATTTAAACTTGTACCTGCAGCAGATAAATTTGCGTTATAATTCTACACCAAACGAGTAAAAAATAAGTATTATTAAAATTTGAATGTAATTGCAAGCAATTTTGCGCCCTTTTATTGAGTCCACCTTTAATCTAATTTTATTGACTGTGTCGCTTTAAATTGAGCACATTGTGTAGGCTATTAGGTTTGAAACGAATGGACTGTATTTAAAAGAATCCGGCCCAACATACATCGTAATCGTAATATTCTAATTTCTAAAGCGCCACTCGAAAGCCAAGCGCGGGGCACCGGCTTATTTAACGAGCGTTGCATTGAGTCAAAAGGGTTGTCCGTAAGAGTAGTCCATGGTGGTCCGGGTCGAGTTACCGTAGGATCAGAGGAGTGGAACAGCTACTAAGGTGGGTGTCGTCTGAGCCAGGAATTGGAGGGTGGTGGAGATGAGACAGGGTAAGAGTTCTTGAAAAGCAGTGTCTTTAGTTTCGAATGAAAAACCCGAGGTTTGATCGATAGAGGAGCCTGAGGAAGGTGATGGTGTGTGATTAGTAATGATGGAGGAGGAACTGAAAAGGATCGGAACTCTGCAGGCAGATCATTCCAAAGGTGTGGTGCTGAGTTGGATATGGCTCGGTTGGAGAATTTGAGATGACATGTGACCGGCGGTCGAGAGAGTGTAAGGCAGGCGGATGATCGGAGAACGGGTAGGCTGGATGGTACATGAAAGCATAAAAACATAGCAGAATTAAGCTTTTCATACAAAATCATGCAATTAGACGAAATCATTAGTAACCTACATGTAAGTCGTATTCAAACCTTGCAGTCTAAGCATGAATCGTGTCTCATCTTCATTAGATCCGATCTGATCTTGATGAGTGAGAAATATATTCAATAAATTTCCCGTTGATGAATATAATTTCTTTTCTCTCTGAGTTCCACCAGCACAGATAGACACATTTCTTTTGCCTGCTTTATCCATAATAAAGCCACGGTTGCGACAAGACTGCCTTCCATTGTTCTCAACTCCACTAGTAGGCTTGTGTGAGGTTGCCAGATCGATTATTCCGATGCTAAGTTTCTGTCCAATTGGAGCTTCTACGATCCACGGCTGAGAATTTGATCCACATGTCGTAGAACTGATTATATGAATTGGATTAGCAGTTGCATCAACAACGCACGAACGTCTTTCGTCTGCGACTACAAAAATCTTCAGATGTGAAAGAATCTTGAATCATAGCTTACATCCTCTTTCAGATTAAGCTTTAAAACGCGTTCAAATTAGGGTTGTAATGTTTGGACAGTGATTTTCAAATTTATAGCTGTAAGCATTGCAAATAATATAATTATAAATAGGAGTTGCCCTGAGTAATTAAAGCCTTTCAGTCAAAATATTTTTATTATACGAATAATCGTTGCAATGATTTTATGACATCAACAGCACCGGATCGTTTTTCATATACAGCTTCAATTAATGTTTATGTGTAATGGTTTTCAAATATAAGGCCTATATCTAGCCTATATGATAGGCCCGAGGTTATTTCTTTTATCAGCGAATAAGCATGTAGCCTAAATAAATAATTTTAATATGCCCCTGGAAAAGCGTCTCATTATCCGATAAAAAGTTTGGTAGCAATATAACCAAACAGGATGCTAGCGAAAAGGACTAAACTTTGTAAAGAGTTCAAAAGTCTAGCTTTAGCTTTCAAGCTAACACTGATATTATCCATCTACGTCTACACCATCAATCAGCTGTCGATGGCATTCGTTTTTTTCCCCCACATGTGTGTGCCAATGGTTAATCCTCCAGCCCACTGTGCCTTATTTTGCTAACTGTTGTAATTATTCTTTGCAATGACCATCTAAATCATAATAAACGTCGAAAGGGCCTGTGTCACGAAATAGTGTAGGCCTATTTCCTAATATTCGTATCCCCCAGATGAAGAGAAGTTGAAAAAGCCACTTTCGCGTGTGCTAGTTTTTTTGCAAATTTGCTTTGCTTTGAAGTTTGAACAGGGCAACTAACAGGTGTGTTAATTCCTACCAGCTAACTTTTGCTTATATTTTAGAACACTTTGAACATTTAGAGCACTTAAGAACATCTAGGGTTACTAAACAAATTCGAATTGCCTTACTTTGAACATTGCTTAGGACACTAAAACACGTAGAGTCAATTTAGATTTTGATTACAGCACAAATTTATAAATTATATGCATTTTTCGATAATTAGAGTAGTATAGTTTATCCCCCGGATACTCTATAGGCCTACCAGAATATTCCATCCCCTGGGTAGCTTTATGACGAAAATAACATCCCGTGACACCGGTGTACAAATAGCGCCTCTGAGTAGGCTAGATATCTTGAAGCGGGACCATATATTCTTAGAACTAATGGATAACGAAATTTTAACTTAATTTACAATTAAAGCTGCAATTACCAGAACTTTTATTAATGCAATAAAACACGTGATTATTTTTCAGCTTGTATTCAAAAAGTGAGCTACTCTTGCAATTATGCCTAAATAAAAACGCTTGCAAAGCGATCAGATAGGCTAATAATTGTAACATTAAACTATCAGTCTTTAACCATGGAGCTATAAATAAGAACATGTACAACATTGTACATAAATTATAATGAAACTGATTTCTCATTACATAATTCTTTAAATTTAATGATTTTTATGGTAATGCACAGAAAAATCATTGTGTCGAAACAATTGAATAGTTCTGTAAGTTGAAGTATATTTAGGTTACTTACTACTGATGCAGTTGTAGCTGGCTTCCAGATAAACATTCAGATTAAGAGGGCATGGGTTTATATTTTCAGCGGAGACGTCGAGGTGACTGATTTCACAGCTAGACTTCCCAGAACACTTCCGATCAAAGAACGGCAAAAGGTTCTCCGAGCATCCAAGATGAGGAGATTTGAGATTATCAATTTCTGCCGCTGTAATGCATCGCCCAATTCGCATGCGTCCAAAAGTGGCACTTTTCATCAAAATGATTTCATTTTTCATGCAAAGTGGTTTAAAAATCTCCAATTCACAGTAGTCGTGATCTTGATGACCTGAAACGTACAAACGTGATAATTATTGCATTCATGTGCATAATCAGAGATCACTTCATCTGGCATGCAAGCCAAGTAGGCTATAAGAATAACGGATTTGTTCTGATTTGTTCTGACAAGCCTAAATGTTGTGTTAAAGGCGCAGTGTACTTCTAAAATTGCAATTAAGCGTTTCCGACATGTTGTGTGCAAACATTTCTTTTAAAGTTGTGGTGATTGAAGCAAGCAACGAGTTAAGATCAATAGCGATCTATGGCATAATATTTTGTTGCAACGATATTAAAGCAACAATTAGGCCTCGTGTAAGTGGGTCAAATACAATTAATATATGATTGCAAACGTGTAAATTAGCACCAAACCGTTCAGAAGAGCATTACAAGCATAGATACTTAAAGATTTAGAGATTCAGAGATTAATAAGCTGTATCAGAATGTGGTCGTACCTTCTGATTCTTTCTGCATTTCATCACCGAACGAAAGGTCAAAGTACCACAAAAAGCACAATGCTGTAGCCGGCATTACATGACCAAAATTGAACCTCATTGCAATTTCCGGGAAACTTAAACAGCTCTAGCTGATTTACATTCGCAGTTTACACTTCATTTACCAGCACACCAGTCGGCTAATTCCAGTCTCGTAAACTCCGTAGGCCTACGGAGCTTTCTGCCGCTTTTAAAGCAGATATAATAAGCTGACTAAGCTTGCTTAAGTATTCCACTGACCATCCTTAGAAACCAACATTCATGAGGTCATGTGTGCCTATAAGTCTGCACACACAAGCAGAGTTGTTGGCGCAGTGATATGCTTCAACGCTAAAAATTCATCGAATGGGCATAGCAGAACCATGCGACCATACGCAAATGGATTATGGGTCAGGGACCATCTCAAAATGCGACTTTCGTCAAAAACACGTGAATTGGTTCAACTACGAAAATCAAGTTTTATCTAGAAATGCATCAATTATATTTACAATGAGGAAGGCCTACGCAATGACACAAATATCTCTTATTTACAATATTACGCAACTGCGAAGAAAGCGAAAGATGCTCATGACAACCAATAGTAAGCTTGCAGGCCTACGTTTCTCTTTTTGCAGGCTACTGTGTGACGATCAATAACGTTTTATGCAGTTCAATTCATATACTTACTTTGTTTGAGCCAACAAAGCAATTTGAGAAGTCTTTAGTGAACTATAGGACAATTTACAAGTGTTGGTAATTATTCCTATAGCATGGGGCGCAGATGCGCAAATTGATAAATGAACCTTTCAAATATTGGTTATTCAAATTTCCCTTGTTCGAAATGAATGATCGATTTACACTCTACACTAGGGTGACCATTTTCTGGCCATCAAAAACCGGGACGCTTTTTGAAAACGCTAATTGTAGGCCTGTAATTCCTTAACTATTGAGCCATATGCCTATCCATATAGGCTCAGTTACATAACTTACATTTAATGCTGAGCATATACTTCAATGTAGAAATCTACAACCTGCACTAGTCGTCAGTGCACTTAGTGCTGCTAGTGCGGCAGCCTACTCTTATCTCTGCTCATTGGGTAATTATCTATAGTCCAAAGGAAGAATTAAGGTTTCATGGAGCGCACAGAAGTGTCCGGCGGATGACCGCCAAGATGTTCAGCAGAGAGCAGGGAAACGGGTTTGGGCAGGAAATTTGCCCTACATCATCACAATTTTTTTTAAATTTCCACATTACATTGACAGCATTTTAATTTGTCCAAAGAAATCGCTGTGTTTCAGTGCTGTCATGAGCGATCAAACTCCCATTATGACCCTGGCGCGAACTGTCGAAGTCGATATAGATCTGGCGCCGCATTGAAATTGAAATTGTAGGTCCCATTGTAAAAACTTTCTCGTTATACTTTGATAATTCTTTAAATCTATTAACTCAACTCACTAGCCTACTAAAGACGTAATTTAATATTACATATAAATTGACAGCTTCTCTTTCGTAACGACTTATAGGGTCACAACTAGGCCTACACATTGCTCCGTGATTCACATAAAACTGACGTTTTCAAGATCCAAGTTCCCTTCTTGTGAAAAACCGGGACAATTTTACCTTTTTGCCCAAGTCGTCGGGACACCGGGACGCACCACAAAAAACCGGGACATGTCCCGGAAAACCGGGACGTATGGTCACCCTACTCTACACTATACAGATTTGTTGGCCATTTACTCTTTATCAGATTGCTACACTTTGAGCCATTCTGGGGCAAATTGTGCAATTCCAATTTTTACATAGTTTATTATTATTTTATATATGAGAAGTTGCGAAGTTTAAGAACTGTAAAATATGTTCCTGAGAACAATAGATTCTTTGATAGCAATAGCGAATAGGCCTACATCTGTAATCGAATCATTCACATTCAAATTAAACAGTTTCTCGCAAATGCGATTATTGATCAACCGGTGAGCTCATAAAAAGTTGCGCATATGACAGATAGCTAGTTTATTTGGAGCTAAAAGTTTGCACCACATTTGGCCAGGCATCCTTCACAAAAATCTAGGCTACATGAAAAAATAAGCGAAATATCGAATATGAAATCTAAAAAGAATGTGGGTTTACAATAAATGTGTACATGTAACAGGAATTGCTGACGGTCGCAAGTAAGGACATCTTGCAAATGCTGGCTGGAAAGATGGAAGTTCATGTGCGACTCATGACCGAAGCAGTTCCATATCCAACGAATAGGCACACATTTTTTATAGGCTAGTAACCGATGACACACTCCATAGGCTGCAAAATAAAATGGTTTGCTTAATTGACCAAATAAACGATTCATTTAGGCTAAATGTTTCATATTGCGGAAGGTAGATTGTATAAGACAGGTTAAGTAGGACAATTAATTCGTTGAAAGCCAATAAAGAAAACGAATACAGCTACAGATACTGCCTAACTATTTAAGACTAACAAACTAAAGGTTCTGACTTTAAAGTCGTATGCCTCATTCAACTTTTATGCCTATTTCCATCAAAATCTAAAATTATAAACCATTAAGAATACTCGACGCCAGAAAGTTAGCGGTGGTTGTTCTCAACGCTGATGTTGTTACTGACATCGTTGAATTCACCGTCACCAACGAAGACTGAATAGGTTGGCAATTCTGGTGGAACCAAACCATTCACATTATTTCCAGAGAATTCCTGCGCAACATTACGAGTAGCTCTGTTGTCGATGCTTTGATTTGTTGTTGAACTGAAGTTGCAGTTTGGTATTAGTGTCTTGTAGTCTCGTGTCATCTTACTCTTCTCGCGGAAACTGAAATTTACACAAAAGTCGTATTGTAACCGTTTCTAACTCAAAGATTTTGGTTGTTAAAAAGGTCGCGGGAGAACACATTGAATTTTAATCGTTGTTGCATGATGCAATTGAAATGCAATCTAAAAATAATTAATGAGAGAGCGCTGAAGTTGTTCTAACCGTCGCATGCATACAACTCCGAGACAAACGATTGCCAGACAAACTGCGAAGGTGAATCCACCGATTGCAACAAACGTCAACACTGAAAGAGACATCGAAAAACATAGCAGCATTGTTATCGTAATTGCAAGTGCATACTTCTATTGGGACACTTCAAGAGGACTTATCAAAAGACTGGATCATGCACACAGGTCTCCGTCCCGCAATTGAGGACATTATAGTAAATTCGCTATAGGCCTTTAACATGATGAGGCAACACCGGGAAGGATGTTTTGCATCAGCACAAAGGTCTTCGCTTGACTGAAGAGTAGCGCAGATGTTGCAAAATAGAGTTTGGCTTATAACCCCGACCTGATGCATAATTATGTTATTAACTCAATATAATAATTATATATCGGGACAATATAGATCTATACAGTTGTCACGGAAAACCGCCCGCGCCCAAAATCGCGGCTGATAGGAGAGGGGATGGCGAACTCTCCCACCAGGTGGTAAGGCTTGCGTGTCGCTCCAGATGGGCGCAAGTCCGGCCTCCGTCGTCTTTCGAAGGGCTTAGCAGTGCTCCCCTACCGTACGAAGACCCGAAGACACGAGGTATTTTCAGACGATATATTGTTGATCACAACTCCTCACGTCACAGCAGGCATGCAGTGATACACAGCGAACAATCGTACCCCAGCAGCGGACGGTCATATACCAAAATGGCGGCTCCCACAGCGATGGCTGACTACGGGGCGCCCCACTGCGACGAACGAAGGCACTACACGGCAGCGGCAGCGGCGTACTGCGGCGGCGGCGGCGGCAACGGCGAGCTCCGACGACCGATACTCAGCGACGGCGACGGCAGCTTCCACTGGCGACTGACAGCTGCAACGACGACGGTCTCCTCTGCTGCGACGACGACACCCGGCAGTGGCGACGACTGCTGCTCACGACGACGACTGCTCCTGCTGGCGACGGACAACTCGACTCCCGGTGACGAACTCTACTGCGGCAGGGGACTTGGCGCGCAAGATCCACGCATGCGCACTAGGGGCTGTGACGTCAGAGGTCCGGACAGGGGTCTTTGGAGACGAAGGAGGGGGAGAGGGGACTTAGCGCGTAAAACCCACACAAGATCCGCGCATGCGCACTAGGGGGGTCTGTGACGTCAGAGTTTCGGACAGGGGACTTTGGAGGCGAAGGAGGAGGTGAGGGGACTTTTACGTCAGAGGTCCGGACCGCGGAAGCGCAGGAGGAGGGGAGGGGACCGCTACACACGTGCGAACGACGGCGCGAAACGACCGCCAAATCGAAGCCGGCGAACGCGTAAACAAGTCCGCGGAAGCGAAGGAGGAGGGGAGGGGACTGCGGCCGCTGCTCAGGCGAATTTCACCACACGGTATATATATATTCTTTTGGGGCCTAATCAAAATCAAGTGACAAGCCGCAACATGGTTACAAGATGAAGTGAAATGTGGCTAAAAATGATAGCGGATTGCTTTGTTGATTGTTCAATGTTCACAGACTATTTTTTTTAGTGAACTTTAGATGTGCTGGCATTTGAACAGAGAAGCTCTAGTCTTCTGCTAGTGATATCGCAATTGAATGACTATGTTTTACACCCAGTGGTCTGCACACTATAGAAATGTCACCATCTGCAGTGAATTCTACAGAATTACAACCATAAGTGAAATCCGAAAGCAAAACCTAGCGATTAATTTTTCCAAAGTTAGTTTAGCAATTTAATTCTAGGATTCTGCTCCTAACAAGCTTCGGCATCAGCAGAAGCAAATTCACCTTGTTCATTGTTTAGATCTGTTGTCATAGGTTTCGATTCTGCGACCTCCTCCATTGCATGCACACCTGCAACACATAACAAGACACCACCTGCCGACACGCGCTTGATGCTGGTCACTACAAAAATGAAGTCTCCATCCAACATGACTATCGCATAAAATTCCCAGTCAAAGACGAGCATAATCGTCAGTAAAGTCTTTCATTTTATTTTCGTTATTAATTATATTTAATTCTTAATGTGTCGTTAATTGTCGACCTGGTTGTAACTCTCATTTTCAAGTTCCAGCTTAAGTGGGAGCCCCGAAAGAAGGAATTTCATTTTAAGCTGTTAAACAATTAATGAAGCTATTTGGTGTAATAGATTTTAGCATCCCTTCGCAAGGAGCACCAGCGACAAGTATTCGAAAAAAAACACTACATGGATTAACATAGCTGATACATTGCCAATACGATGCATTTCTCATTCATGATAAGAAATATATGCGTAATTCCACACGTCACCGTACGTCACTGTACATTACATACAAGATTTCTATCTCCCATGAATTTCGACCTAATCTGTTGCCATATTGCTGTCATATGAATACGCTTTTTCCATTTAGAAACTTTCTATTACATTTTTTTGTAGTCAATATTTACTCCTGTTTATTATATAGACAAACGTTTGCACTGCAAAACTGGAAGAAAAAGACCTGAATGAAATACTTTAAATTCTATTGACGAGCAATATTTTGCAATTTTTTTGCATGCAAATCCATATTTTACTATTTCCGGAGCTTCCGTTACAAAATCTGACCTTGTGAGCAGTTTCCAATGACACCGACCCATTTTCCATCTTCACAGTTAAGATGCCACGTTTTACGACTAGCATAGCAACCAATCATAATGGCGTTTCCGCTTCTTTTCGCGTAACCATCAACAGGAGGAATGATGTTAGAACACCCAACAGCTGCAAAAAGTAAGAGCAAAATTACATGCATCTGAACGCATTGAAATCGTGTTTCCTCTGTAGTATCCACCTACTCCATTTCTTCCTCCCTAGTTTATAGAAAGGGTTCGGCAGAACCAACTTTGGGAAAGATTAACCAAACTGCAATGATAGATTGGTATCCTAAAACATTTGTAGCGCTGGCAACCTGGGATGACCATTTTTGAGAGATTATAGTTTTTTTCAACTGTTTAGATTTAAATTTAAACATGTAATTGTGGCAGATCAATATGCATTCCAATTTTACACTAAATAATCTTTACAAAATGAGCAGATAAATAGTTATATGCATTTTATGCAATTTTTTGTCCGTTTGATTGAATTTATCCTGTAATTTTTTTATTGGGTGGCCCTTCTGTGTCAATAAATTTGACACAAGTTTGACACAAATACGGGACAGCATAGCCTAGGCCTACATGAAAACATGGCATTATTACAAAATTTAACTTTGAGATATAAAAATCATGCAATTCAACGAAATCGTTATTAACCTAAGTCGTATTCAAACCTTGCAGTCTCACTATGAATCGTGTCTCATCTTCATTAGATCCTATCTGATCTTGATGAGTGAGAAATACATGCAACAAATTTCCCGTTGATGAATACAATTTCTTTTCTCTCTGAGTTCCACCAGCGCAGATAGACACATTTCTTTTGCCTGCTTTATCCACAATAAAACCACGGTTGCGACAAGACTGCCTTCCATTGCTCTCCACTCCACTAGTAGTAGGTCTATCTGAGGTTGCCAGATCGATTATTCCGATGCTAAGTTTCTGTCCAATTGGAGCTTCTACGATCCACGGCTGAGAATTTGATCCACATGACGTAGAACTGATTATATGAATTGGATTAGCAGTTGCATCAACAACGCAAGAACGTCTTTCGTCTGCGACTACAAAAAAATCCACATGCAGGAGAAAGTCGAAAAATAGCTTAGGCCTACAGCCTTTTCATATTAAACTAAAACACCGCGATAATTAGGTTATAGATGTAAATTTGGCCAGTGATTTTCAAATTTAAAGAAACATTGCAAATTAAGGGTAAACAATAAGGGTCGCCTTCAATTAATTAGTTAATTCTTTTAAGTGAATACATTTTGTTGTAAAAATTACAGCTGCAAAGATGTCATAGCATCAACAACACCGGATCGTTTTTCTGCCGCAACTCTAAATAAATGTTTATTTTTTACTGTTTTGAATTATAGGCCATATTATGGCGACTACTTCAATCAGCGAATTGGCAAGTAGATCTATGTAAGTAGGCCTAATCCCAATTTGCGTCGGAAAACGTCTCATTTTTCCAATTAGAATGTTGATAACAAAATAATTAAATAGGATATTAGCGTAAAAGAACAAACTTTTGAGAGAGTTTGAAACTCTGACTTTAGCTTTCAAGCTAACTCTGATTGATACAGACTAACATCTATAATAGCTACTTAACTTAACTTAGGCCTAATTTACAAGTAAAGCTAAAATTATCAAATCTTTGGTTTGACGCAATGAAAACGTGATAATTCTCCATTTTAGTATTGAGAGAGAGAGAGAGAGAGAGAGAGAGAGAGAGAGAGAGAGAGAGAGAGAGAGAGAGAGAGAGAGAGAGAGAGAGAGAGAGAGAGAGAGAGAGAGAGAGAGCTACTGTTACAAGTCATTAAAGCACTTGCAAAACGTTCAGATTAGGCCTATAGTTGCAATATTAAATTATGGATTTTCAAACATGGAGTGAAACGAAGCTTTCATTACGAATTCTTTCAAGCAATGATCCTGATGTTGATTCGCACAACATTCATTGTGTGGAAAGTATCATACATGCTAGTAGGCTAACTGTCAGTTAAAAGTTCTATATTTAGGCCTAGGCTACTCAATACTCACTACTGATGCAGTTGTAGCTGGTTTCAAGATAAACATTCAGACCAATAGGACAAGGATTGACATTGTCAGCGGAGATGTCAACATGACTGATTTCACAGTTAGTCTTTCCAGAACACTTTCGATCAAAGAATGGCAACAGATTTGCAGAGCATCCAAGGTGATGCGTTCGAAGATTATCAACTTCTGTCGCTGTAATGCATCGACCAATGCGCATGCGTCCATAAGTGGCACTTTTCATCAGAATAATTTCATTTTTCATACAAAGTGGTTTAAAACTTTCTAATTCGCAGTAGTCATCTTGAAGAACTGAAATTTAAAAACATGGCGATAATAGCATTCATGTGCACATTCAGGGATAACTTTATCAAGCGTGAAAGCGAAGAAGATATAAGTAGGCTAGGGCCTACGAGTTTTTTCAGGCATGCAAACAAACAGGTCTAACATGATTGATAGGTCTACAAGGTTGTGATAGCCTACAGGCGAAGTGTAATTCTAAAATTGCAATTAGGTACAGGTGAACTGTTGTGGGCAAAGCATTTCTTCCAAATGTGTGTTGATTGAAGCAAGCAACGAGCTAAGCTAAGCTAATAGGGATCTACAGCGCAATATTTTGTTGTAGTTGCAGAAATGTTAATGCAACATATATGTGCTCACGGAATCGTGCAAGGGTGCCAAATAAGACCCATAATGGCTGCAAGCTTTGCAACAGCACTCCATGATCAAATCTGCTGAGATGAGCAGTTGCACGCATAGATGGGAAGTTTATTTGGTTGCTAAGGCTAACCCAGCAGTTAGCTGTTTGTAAGGCGCCCTTGTAGAGGTAAGGCCGCGTTAAGACGCCACATAAATTGTCGTTATTATTCATTTATTACATTATTATATTGCTATTATTGAGGATGTGAACAGATATAAGCTGCAACATTGTTGTCATACCTTCTGATTCTTCCTGTATTTCATCGCTGAACGAAAGATCGAAGCGCCACAACAAACACAATGTTATAACTGGTATTATATAACCCACATTAGGCTTCATTGCAATTCTCAACGAAATTTAAACAGCTCCGTAGCTCATATAATTATATTCGCAGTTTACACTTATTTCATCAGCAATCTGTCAGCTAATTCCAGCCTCGTAGCATCCGTAAGCGCGTTTCTTCAGCTTATGAAGCTATACGGCTAAACCGTCCCAAGTATTCCACCGACCAACATTAGAATGCAACAATCATGAGGTCATGTGTGCCTATAAGTCTGCACGCACAAGCAAAATTGTTGGCGCATTGATATGCTTGAAGCTAAAAAATGGAAAATGGAAATAGCAGAACTGCGTGACCTTAAGCAAATGGATTATGGGTCAGGGACCATCTCAAAATGCGACATTCATTGAACAACGTGAAATGAGTCAAAATTCATGAAAATCAAGTTTTATCTACAAATGCACGATTTGTGATTACAATGAGGAAGGCATACACAATGACATAAATATCTCGTGTTGGACAATGATACGGAACTGGAAAGAAAGCGAAGGATTCTCATGACAACCATCATATCATGTACGATCGCTTTTAGACGTTTGACGGTCAATTAACTTATTTTCCAGTTCCGTTTAGGATATAGGCCTACTCACATTTATTAGTGAACCAAGCAATTTGAAAAGTCTTTAGGAGACCTATTTACTAGTGTTGGCAATTATGGCAAGAGGCAAGAGATGTGTAAAGTGATAAATGAATCGTTCAGGAGTTAGTAACTCAAGTTTCGTTTGTTCAAATTTAATGGCTACATCTTTAATCCAATCATGCACATTCAAACTAAGCAGTTCCTCGCAAATGCGATAGATGGTCAACAGGTCGCTGGCAGATGTCCAACGTACATTTTATCATCATTTTCCATAGTCCCCTATCCTGTGCAGTCTAAGCTGTATTAATTATTGGTCTCGATTGCACCAGTCCTTGATGTCACTCATCCAGTCCCTGTTTGGTCTTCCTCTTCTCCCCTTGCTGTCCATAATCCCAAGCATCACACCTTTTAGTTCTCTGTTGATGTACATTCTGCATATAGTCCTATGTCCGAATAGGCTGAGTTTCTTCCTCATAACTCTCAGCATTAAGTCTTCCTTTATATTTAGCTTTCAAAGGAATTTTTCATTTGTGACCTTCATTCTCCAATTCAGGTGTGATTTCTTATATGGCAGTACATTTCAAAGGCCAATATTTTATCCCGAGCAGTTTGTTTAATTGTCAATGCCTCACATGCATACAGTGCTGCTGTACTGAACACACATGTCCTTAAAACATTTAATTTAGTTGCGAATATAATGCCATATATGGCAAATAGTTAAAGTGGTGCTAACAATTTGCGCTACAGTTAGCTAAGCTTCCTTCACAGAAATTTAGGCAGCTTGGAAAAACACACCAAAACGTCGAGCTAAAAATCTAAAAAGAATGCATGCCTACGCTAATTTTGTACATGTACTAGCAAGTGTGCCCTCCTGTCGCAAGTGTAGACACCTATAGCGCAGTTGGATGGAAAGATGGACGTTCATAACTATGCCGCTATATGCGACTCAACGAACACATTTTATAATTCCCGATGGCACGTTTCTTGGCCTGCATAATAAAATTGTGTGCACAGTAATTGACTAAATAAGTTTCATTTACGTTAAATGATTAATTTTTGCCCAGGTAAAGAAGAGAAATTAATTTATTGAAAGGCTATTCAGAAAATGACTACAATTAGGGTCTACAATTATCGCATAGGACTTGAGGATAAGCAGGTAGTAAAGGTTTCCGGTCTTAAAGTTGTATAGCCTACGTCATGCAAGTTTTTATGACCATCGAATTGACGAAGTCAGATCCATTGAATTGACGAAGTGACCACGCCGGAATGTTAACGGTGGTGATTGTTCTCAACGCTGATGTTGTTACTGACGTCGTTGAATTCACCGTCACCAACGAAGACTGAATAGGTTGGCAATTCTGGTGGAACCAAACCATTCACATTATTTCCAGAGAATTCCTGCGCAACATTACGAGTAGCTCTGTTGTCGATACTTTGATTTGTTGTTGAGTTGAAGTTGCAGTTTGGTATTAGTGTCTTGTAGTCTCGTGTCATCTTACTCTTCACGCGAAAGCTGAAATTCACATAAATATCGCATGCAACTCTATTTAAAACATGCGATAAGCGTGTCACACTAGTGAGCGTTTTGCAGACGAATATAATGTTTGATGTAGCCTAATGGTACACACTCACCACCAACTAGTCCTCATAGCAACTCGCTTTCGCAATCGCCTCCTTAGGCTTAGCAACCAACATTTTTAGCAACCAGCCTCCTTAGAAACCAGCGTCCTTAGCAACCGGCCTCCTCTCCAACCAGCCTTCTTAGTAACCAGCCTCTTCAGTAACCAGCCTTATTTGCAACCAACCTCCCTTGTCACCTATCCTAGCAACTTGTTTTAACATTTGACATATTACTGAGCGGCACTTCTCTGACTAATTGCAACCAATCTCTGCTCGCCGTTGTGTTTATTGCGAAAGGCCTGATTAGAGATGTAGACCTAGCCATAGGTCCTACAGTCCTAAATGCCTTAGGAAACCAGGCATATAATTATATGTGCAGTGTCTTTCCTCGGACTATTGCACAGTAATTGTCAGGACTCATTTCGATTCCTAGAAAAGATTGCGCAGTCGATTATAAGCACATAGTATTTTTTGAAACGCATGGGATCATTATATAAACACAATTTTTTTATTTGCCATGTAACTCAAAGTTGGTCGCGTTGGTTGTTGATTTCGTTCTTGGTTAATAATAATTGGACAATTTAAGCAGCGCCGTAGTATAGCCTTAGACGGAATAAATCTCATAAATGTACGTAAATATTATTTTCAAAAACGTAGTTTTTTGCACCAGATGTGACCGACAAAACAACAATAAGCACAGTTAGGCCTATAAAATTCTGACAAAGATGGCTTATTTCGCGCGGTATCAGGATGTTTTGGCACGAGACAGATGGAGGTTAAATACCTGGCTACCTAGAGCCGAATAGTCATGGTACTTTCCAATTTTAACCCTGACGTAAGTAAAAATGTAATGTGATGCGGCATGATATTGAAAAAAGTAAATAACGTATTTCAAGTTTTGATCATGACGCACTAGTGTTCTTACCGTCTCATGCATACAACTCCAAGACAAACGATTGCCAGACAAACTGCGAAGGTGAATCCACCGATTGCAACAAACACCAACACTGAAAGAGAAACAATAATATAATAAGCCTATAGTAACTTAGGATGAATGCCCTCGTTCTTCTTTTCATCAGATTTCGTCATAAAAAATTCAGTGACGAGTGTATCAAGTGTATCCGAATTTCAACAAAATTGATTTTGATTTCTTATGTCAAAACTTTAGTCGCTCCTAAATCATCAGTAGCCTATATACTTTATGCATTGGCTGATTAAATCAGAGCTTATAGGACAAAAGCTAAGTGAACTCGTTAGTCTTTTAGAGATGAGAGTCGGCACGTTTTAATGCAGATATTGTCAGGTTCCACGACTCTCTCCGACTGGTTCTGGTCATGGGATAGGCTATAGTCACGGTCACTTGACTTTGGGGCGACACCTGGTGACAGACTGGTTCTATATAAGGTCTGACTTCAGGGGGCGTCTCTCTCTTGGTCTCTCTTTGAGCTCTTGTCTCTCTGACGATGTTAGTTAAGCTATGGTTGGGCTCTGATGTTCTCGGCTGCGGGGTGCCTGCATGGCAGCCTTCTTGTCAGAGTTCGTTAGTTAAGCTTTCGTTCATACACCTCGCCTTGGTGTCGTTAGTTAAGTTCGTTCTTCGCCAGCCTGTTGCTGTGACAAGATGTTGTTCGTCCGTTCGCCGCTGAATGCCGCGCCGTCGACGACTTTCCACTGGACTACAGTGTGGTAACTGTATCAGTTCGCTTTCTATGTTGAATTATACCTTTAAACTAGACACGAGTGTTCTTAAATCGAGCTGAACTTATTAGGGACCTTAATATAGGAGGCGCAGCTCGTTACAATATACAATAGAATGAGTCCGTATTAATAGGCCTATATAGCTAATATATTGTCCTCCTTCCAAAGTTCAAATACTATGACGTAGACAGGACTGAGCAACTGTGAGTGAAGGATTTGCTCAAGTTTTCTATCCAGTGATCAAATCCATAATATTATAACAAGACTAGCACAATGACCAATCGACCAATGTACTTTACCCGATACAACACAGCAAAGGCGCGAGTTGAAAAGCTGTGGAATGCAATGTAACATTAATTACACAGATATTTATTTACGGCCTATGTCCCGTTTCTTCTGCCAGACGGTATATGCCCGACGTGTCTGACTCATAATAAACGATTTTAGAATAACGATAAATCGTTTGCTATAAGAAAGATATAAATTTCAAACTTAGGCTAGTTTCGATTAAAATTGGAACAGTTGAACTATTATTCACCTTGTTCATTGTTCACATTTGTCGTAATAGGTTCTGATTCTTCGACCGATTCCATTTCAAACAGACCTGCAACAGATGGACGCCTAACACAATAGGCTACTAACCATTCCAAACTGCCCTGAACATTAATCAAACCTCGCTACAGTTGGACCCGGTAAATAATGGTAGCCTACAGTGCTTACAAATAGCCTACGATTCTTATTATAGTGATGAACGTATACGTTGATGGCTGGTGTTGCACGTAGCGAGAGTTACCTTCCATTTTTGGCATCGATTAGGCGTATACCATTTTATGCTCTAAGTCAGACCAAGCACTTGCTAAGCCAAACTAAGCAGTCGAATTGTCAATTTGGACAAGGAAGTCAAAATGGTATTATCTGTAAACCCAATAGGTAACGAGTCACCTCTAGTTTTTTGTTTAAGTAGGAGCGCCTATCAAGCCTGACGTTTTAAGCTATCATGACAGTTAGCAATTAGGTTTACAAATGAACTTGTTCTAGGTTTTCATTTTTGATAAAACTGAATGCGTAACGAAGGTTCACATAAGGGAAGGTGGTGGGACAACTTCTTATAGAAGAGCGAACTCGTCATGGGAAAAATCATCCTCATCCCATGCTGCCTATTAGGATACTGCGGAGTGCGGAATGGGAACACATCGAATTTTGAATACAGTGTCGCATCTTTTAAGAAAGCGGCCAACCCTGAACCGATCTAAGGGCAACTAGGCCTATTTAAACATCCTGTGCATAATGCCTAGACTAGAGAGAGTGGCCACCACAAAGATGCATAGGCCTACATACACGCTTGCATATATATAATATGTTAATTTATTATAATTTATAGCCTAGCCTACATAGGGCCTACACATAATTATGAAAATGTTTGCCTATTAAATTTTGACTATTTATATAACGCGTAATCATGAAACCTCAAGAAGCCGATTTATGTGCAAAATAAACATCCCCCATATGAAATCTCACCTTGTGAACAGTTTCCAATCACACCGACCCATTTTCCATCTTCACAGTTAAGATGCCACGTTTTACGACTTGCATAGCAACCAATCATAATGGCGTCTCCATTTCTTTTCGCGTATCCATCAACCGGGGGAATGATGTTAGAACATCCAACAGCTAAAAAATCATCATCAGGTCAAAATAAAGATTGTGCTTTGAAACTGAAATTGCGATTCCTTTTCAAATTATTTGCATGCAGAGTCTATTTATGTTTAGCACGCGATAACCATGATTCATGAGTTGAATACTTAAAGGTAGGCCTATGTATCCAGAGCCTGATAGATAGCATATCTTATCTATTTTGGCCTAGAGCAGTTCAAAACGCCGTTGACTTTTTTGAGTTACACGGGTCAATTTAATTAAATTAATATATAATTTGAATCGTTAAATCCGTTGTTGTCAGTTACCAGTTGACAAGTGCCAAATTTGAACCTGTAGTCTAAATTAGGCTAATTAGCCTACTATTATAGGCTAGGTCACCCCTACAAATAAATCAAGAACTAATTTTTTCATCAACAAATATACCAGCTTATCTTACTATACCTGGGATGTAACTCATTGTCCATAAAGTCAAGCAAGTCAGACTAGGTTTACAATAGCCAATCTACTCCGTTGGTCTATGGTTTTAATTGCGGCGTCTCTACCAGTGTATGAATCAAGCACTTAATACAGTGACTTTAAATACCCGATGAAACGTTGTCAACATACGAACGATTTCTAAAATATATAACAGCCTGTACATTATAGATTTTTTCTTATTTGATAGGTGCATAATTAAGAAATCGAATAGCAAAACAAATAATACTATAATATTGAAAACTGACTTGGCCACCACATCCTAACCTTGAAGTCTCAGGATGAACTGTCTGTCATTTCCCGTTGTTTCCGAAGAAATCGTCTGGTTTAGAAATATCTGCACTGTGTTCCCAACAGATAGGAAGAATTCCTTCCTTCTCTGTGTTCCACCGACGCAGATGGACACATTTCTCTTTCCAGCTTTATCGACAATCAGACCTCGATTGTGGCAAGACCGTCGTGTTTGTTCCGCATCTGTTCCATGAAACTCCAGAATACCAATGCTTATCTTTTGTCCGACTGGCGCTTCGACGATCCACGGCTGGTTACTTGTTCCACATGATGTTGAACTGATGATGTGAACTGCATTGGTCGAAGCATCAACTGCACAAGATCGTCTTTCATCCACGACTATGACAGAATGACAGCATAACGTGCAGTTTGTGGTGGCGTTTGACCTGTCAACAGTGTTGCCATTACGCCCAATCACGAGTTGGGCTGAGCTATTGCAACTCAAATGCTATGACATGTAGGCCTATGATGGCTATGAAAATCAGTTCTTAGCCAATTATATTATCACCTAATGACAGTTCTGCTAGGAACAAAAAGTCTCTGCAGACGCAAGAATCAAGTATCACGATTCTTCAATAAAATATGTCTAGGGCCCGATTTTATTCAAGCCTAAAAATAATAATAGAAAGAGTACCACCGCCTAAGACATGTGAAGCACAGAAACAATAAAGAAGAGAGACTCAGATACGAACAAGCAATCAAAGAACTGGGTTATGATAAAAACGCGCCATGAGACATTGATTTCTACCTGCATATAAGCTAAATTAATATAATTTTGGATGAAATCATAAAAAAATTGAAAAATCAAACGATATGAAACCACTGACCAAGTTTGTATGCACTGTAAAGTATTAAAGGAAAGAGGAATAACTGAAGACTCAGAAGACATTTAATTCAGAATTTTCAAAACAATTATTCGATGACTTACTATTGATGCATTATTTAATGACTTACTATTGATGCATTATTTGATGACTTACTATTGATGCATTATTTGATGACTTACTATTGATGCATTATTTGATGACTTACTATTGATGCATTATTTGATGACTTACTATTGATGCATTATTTGATGACTTACTATTGATGCATTATTTGATGACTTACTATTGATGCATTATTTGATGACTTACTATTGATGCATTATTTGATGACTTACTATTGATGCATTATTTGATGACTTACTATTGATGCATTCGTAGCTGACTTCGAGGTAAACATTCAGACCAGGCGGACATGGTCTGATGTTTTCCACGGAGATTTCGGCCACACGAATTTCACATTCCGTCTTTCCGAAACACTTGCTATCGATCAGCGACAGAATATTCGTTGAGCATCCGATATAATGAGATCGAAGTGTCTCAATCTCTGCCGCAGTGATGCACCGACCGATGCGCATTCGTCCGTAGGTGGCGCTTTTTATTAACACAACTTCGTGTTTCATGCATCGTGGTTGAAATGTTTCAGATACGCAATAGTCATCACCTGCGAATATAAATTAGGTCTAAGGATTCAAATATCAAGTCAGCTCAAGATTATTTAGAAGGATTATTAGTTCTAGTTAACGTATGGCCAGATTCTAGAAGAACAATAAGGTCTGCAATACTTGACCAGCTTTAAAAAAGATTGACTATAGACACGAACTTCATATGCAAGCTCAACCCAATATGCTTAGGCCTATGGGCCCTAGATAATTTATAGATCGTTTGCATTTAGGTTTGGTTTGACGTGACACGGTGTGATGTTAATATAAGCGATGACTCCCGTAGTAGACCTTTGTACAGGAGAACCGAGTGAAATTAACCTACTCCCAGGTCTATAGCTATAGTCTACATGTAGACGTCATTGCTGCCTGTCTCGTGTCCATTTCGATCAGCAGATATACATGTAGTTGCCTCACTATGATAACGTGTGGCGCGGTGGTATAGTGGTAGCGTTGTTGCCTTGAAGCCGGAAGGTTCGAGGTTCGAATCCACCTCAAGTCACGGCGTAGGGACCTTGGGCAAGTCCTTCACTCGCAATTACTCAGCGCTTCGGCGTGAAACTCCGATGAAGTGTCCGCTCTGCAGTCGGGGGCGCCTCTGAGTAGAGAGCTTGAAGGGGAGCTATAACAAGTGCACATACAAACAAATAACGACAACAACAATGGTAATAATACAACTACAACAATAGTTATCAATGATCACAATAACTAATATTATAATAATTGCTAATGAGTTCAAGCTGAACTTACACAATACGATTAACTCACATATTAATAGCAGCTTATATAAAGTTTATCTGGTGTCAAATTTAACCGTATTGCAGACTGTAGGGCACCCATCTGTCCTACTGCCTATTTTACAGTCGCCCCTAGGGATTGGAAGGCTGAGTCGACCTTATGGGGTAAGCGGGCATCGAACCCGCGTCCTTCTGATCCTCGTGACAGCATGTTACAACTCAACCACCTCCCAGTCTAAAAATTTCGTTTAAAGTTAGCATAATAAACCGTATAATTTATACGCTTACCTTGTTGATCTTCTTCAAGGCCAGCTTCATCGCCGATACATGTACGCATGAAACGTGCAATACAAAAGCTTAGCAGCAACAAATGACGACACTTTACAATACTTATAGTCGGCATTGTTCACCGAAATATGGCCACTCACTGTATATTTAAAATGGGACCAGAAATTTAGTCGGGTCCCAGAAGTCTATTGATATTCGCTTAATTAAAAATTATTTAACTGCTGTGTATAAACCTAAACTCTCAGCTGAATTTCTGCTTTCGCAAAGTGTTTTAACCTATGCATTGTTGCAAGGCCTGGTAGATGCATTTATATACACTATGGGTGAGTGGAACTGAAATGGCGCAATAATTTCCTCAAAAATATAAATATGTAAATGGGACAGGGATCATCTCAAAACAGCAAAGAAAACAATTCGTCTATAAAACGAAACAACGTTTCTTGCAAAGCAGGAGTATGATCAATTTATGTATTTGATTGTTGCAGTTGTAATAGTAATCTTCAAACTTCTAAAGCGCCACTCGAAGGCAAATCGAATGGCGTAATCTTATTTGCCAGTTCTGCGACGATTCAGAGTTGTTTGAAGGATGTTGCGGTCCGGTTGCCAGAGTAGGCCTACCCGAGGGACAGAGTTGCTGCTAGAGAGGTTGTCGTTAAGGTCAAGAATGGGAAGGTCGAGGAGTATAATGTAAGCATTTGCAAGGTGTAAGTTTTTGATGAGGTGAAACTTCAGTTTTGAGTGGAAAGATTGAGAAGATTGAGACAAACGGTGGATGACTGACGATGATCGATCAATGATGACGAGAAGCCAAAGATTTGTAGAATTAATCGTCATTTTGGTAATGAACAAAACAGCGTAAACCTGGAAAATGCAGCAAATTTTAAGACATGTACGACTTAATTTATAACTTTAGTGAGAAATCATAATCATGCAGAAAATAAAATTGAAACGTATACGATGAGAATAGCAAGTGGCGAATGATTTTTCCATTTAATGATATCTTAAGGGACTAAATTCAATCTCGGGTTGTTGTAGCACATATTATGTGTAAAACTTGTCCTGTCGAGTTATATATAAGTTAGAGGACCTATGGTTATTGTCGAGAATAACTAGTTTGAAGTAGGCCTAGCATGTGTCATTATTTTGTAGGCTATTGTTTGGCGAACTATGTGACGAATGGTTGCTCCGTGGTGAATCTGATGTGCAAAACGACCGCTTGTTTGACGATAGTTACGCATCTGTTTATAACGAAGGTCTATTAATTTCTATGAGCATTTACAAGAGTTCATGCGCACTTAGAGTATCGCTCTGATGTAGGCCTAATTATAATTGTGCGTACTTTTGGTCTGAACACGGAGCGTAGGTTGGGTTCTAAGTGTGAGCAAGTTCTACTTCTGACAAGAACCCAAGCGTAATTATTATACTAACGTTAACCCGATTCTTTTAAGTATATAACCCATTTATAGGAAATCCAATTCAAAAGTTCATCCGATTTCAATATGACAAAACTGAATGCAACTGTAAAACATAATTATGATCAGACACCTGAGCATTGTCTTAATAAAAAATGTTGACGACATCTTCAAGCGTTTACAATAGCATAGTTACGACTATTGCCTCAGGCTAGGCTTTAAGTGTTCAAATGAAACTAAGATGATCAATGTTTGCCTGTTGTCGGGTCTCTTCATTTTTCACAAATCCCTAACGATCTGTTATCATGACCCAGGTTTTTTTAACGTGCAGTTGTACACAAAATGTGCAGTTCTAAACGGATTTGTGTGCACTTCTGTACAGTTAAAACTAGTAAAAATAGTCTACTCGGATTGGAAGTAATTTACCATGGAGAATGGAAAAGAAAGGACTGGTTTGTGCAGTTCTAAAAATTCCTTAAAAACAGCCCTGTCATGACGTACTTATTTATTTGTCGCATTCCAAGATGCATTTGTTTATTAGCATAATAATTGTTGAAGTTTTAAATTTGATATTGAGTGTCTTTCTCTTCTATTGTTTTTCTATCAATTTTTCTCTCCAATTTTTCTGTTTTCGTCAGTTCTATCTAGCTTCCTTCAGATAGCTGAGTTCATTACGCAACTGACACCGTGAATGTTTTGACAATATCAGTCAAGAGGCGATGGGAATTTCACAAAGCCGAAAGCGATGTTCTTAGTTAAGCTGATGGTTGGTCTTCCACGCCATATGAATGGACGTTGTAGAGAGCTTGGCCGTCGTTGAGTGGCTGCAAAGTGGATGGCTGCATACCAAAGCCACGCATTTCCTCGCCTGTGAATCTGTTGCATGTAGCTACGTCGATGGGAAATGGTCGGTCAGTTGCTTGACTTCTGGTTGTGGTGTTCACCGGATGGTCGAGTGTCTTGTAATGAAGATCTCTTTTCTTCATGCGACCGTACAACCTAAAACGCATGTTTTATAGGCGACATACATAAATATACTCTAAATATATTTAAGGTTATGTCGAAATATTTGGGTATTTAAGTGATTCGGTGAAATTCATTCAGTTACACCCTGGCCTTGGCCTAAGTATTTTCTGATTGTTGTGCTTTAGATGGATGAAGTTCAATCATAGTTCTTGGTCATCTGTTCACCTATAGACGAAGGCGCTGTGCGGAATTTTCTGAAGAAAAACGCGGGTTACGATTGGCCTGTTGCTCATTGCTGGAAATTAAAACTTCAAAATCCAACTGTCTTGCTCAATCAATATGTGCCAGTACAAACACTATGTGAAAACAATCTTTAAATTGAGAAAACATTTTGCTGTTCGACTGTGGCAGTACGAATCATGATCGAAACCTTTCCATACAAACCTTCAAGTTAAGCGAGTTAACTGTCACTAAAAAATCTTTGAGTCCTATCTTACTAGACAGTTAAGTTTTCAAAATGCATCCAACAACATTTACTAGAACATAAATAATATCTTAGTAAGAATTCGACAACTTAATATAGCGCATTTTTGTGTCTCTCAAAAACATGCATCTACGTTAGACAAGTTAATCGAAACAAGTTCGTTTAATGAAAGTTAGCATATGCATGCTTCACAGAATCAATTGCACTAAGAGACGGTCATTAATCGTATCACTGCATGTGAAGTGGATTGATTAATTGACTTGGTCTGATGAACATAGTGAGCTAATTTTTAGCATTTGAAACAAATACCCAGATTTAACTCTCCTACAATACGAATGCTCATAAAAGTTGTGCTCTAAGAGACAGTGTTTAGACTACATGTACAACCTATCATCAAAATTGTGAGCGCCGCCGCCCATGCACGCTCGCTCCATGGAAGGAATAAGAAGGAAGGCTAGTGACATCTGTTACTTTATCTCAGTTTAAATGCAATCACTGACATTCCACATTCCACAAAAATATAACTTATACATCGGATGTAACCTACCTGCGCAAACAAACGGCACCGATACACATGATTGCCAAGCAAATTGCCAGAGTGAATCCACAGACAGCAACAATTGCCAAAACTAGAACAATAGAAAAAAACAGTCAATGAAGTTCGTCAGCTGTAATCTCAACAGTTACATCACATAGGCTAATAAAATTAATTTACAGATGTAACCAATACAAGACGCTAATACAAAATTAATGTAGGCTAATACTTTGCATCTAATTTATGACAACGCCAAGAAACATGTATTGGCCTGCGCGTAAATGGGTGCTCATGGTGCTAACGTGAACGGCTGAATGCAAAGGTCAACTTTATTATGACCCAGTACCATTCAGCTTGTAGTATTCGTACTTGCTGGTTCAATTTAATTTGTAAGTGGCCGACAGTAAAATAGCCTAACCTCGTAGCGTACAGACTACGACACCATGCTAAGGTCAGACTGGAAACAGTCAGTAATAGCGACAAAATAGGTCTGCAGCAGGAGCAGAGACAAAGGAATGAGAAAAAGTATTAAATCAAACATTAAACAACTGCTCCATTGCATCCTAAAATTTCGAAAGTAGGTAATTGCTGGATTAATTTTGGGATGACATTCCAGATTTCGAGACACCATATAGTAAACAGAGAATATAGTTGATTACTCTGTACGATCATAAGGTTCACAGTTCAGTAGGCACTCTTTAGTTGTAGCCATGGAGGTCTATTACGTTCGCAGAAGCCTAGCTAGGCCTATTCAGTTGCACCTTGTGCAGACTTCTAATACTGTAGCTGACTGACTGTGGATGAAATTGAGTTAAAGGTAACAGGATAGTAGACAAACCCTTTCCAAGATCGGAGAATGAAGTCAACTCGTTAACATTTTACATTTTATTCCTGACTGGTCAAAATCTATTTAGGCCTGGTTCTTCTGCAGCCAATTCGGCCGATTTCGATCGCATAACAAAAACGCGTCCGTTGTGGCATATAATTAGCCAAGAACTCTGATAAATAATTGAAGGGCTTGGAGCAATAACAAGGTATGTCGAAAATCATGAATGTTGGGAAATCGACTTCAAAGATTTACCACTTCAAACAGCCATATCTAAGCCATTTGATCACATATCGACAAACTGTTTTAAGCAATATGTACCTTAAAATTGTCTTTAACGAAATTTGTAAATGTTTCAATGCGAAAGATGAAATTATTATTATTTTTTATACATTTTGCATCATATCGGGTTATTGCAACACAAACACTCAGTCACCAGTATCATTTCTGGTGCAATAACAGGTTATGTCGACAAAGCGTTTTTTAGCAGCTGCAATACCATACATGTCATCTGGAATAAGTGAACATACCTTATTATTGCACTGAGCTGTCTCTATTACACAGTTCGAGAATCGTGCAATAACATGGTAAGTCATCATAACTGTAGTACTGCCGATATATTTGATATGTAAAAACAGTGCAATAAGAAGTTTTAATGACATAACTGTAGAAGTTGCATCCAATTCAAAACGAAAGTGGGAGCAATAACAGATTATGTCAAATAACCTCATTGTTGAACCGGATTGAATACAAAGTTTGTAAGAAAACACGGCAATGTAAGTCGTCATACCGGGATATTGCAGTAGAGTTATGGTCGAACTCTGACGAGTGCGCAATAACATGTTATGTTGACATAACGTTTTTTGAAAAACAGCGCTCAAAACTATTCAGATCTGTACCAAATTTACAGAGTTGATAGATTACCATCTTCCACTCACGGTGGCATACTGTTTCGCAAGACATAGGTATGTCGACATACCTTGTTATTGCTCCAAGCCCTTCAATTAGCTACCCGGTATACTTAGAGTTCTATTTATACAGGCCTACGTTCACTAGAGGAAATGTTGTAGATTCAGAAAATACCCTGTTTTCCAACGAGTTTGATGAATTTAAAACGGATAATAATTTTCCTTTTTAAATTGTTTGTTGTTTGAGTGCTTTTATAACATCTATAGGTTCATAACAAATAAACTATTATGTTGCTCGATTATAATATTAAACATCATGCATCATATAGTTTGTTTATGGACTTAATTTTTTTTGCATTTTACATCCAACCATATAGCCTAACTTTGTATAGTAACGTCCGCATGTAGGCTAAACTAGGTCGTTAGCCAGTTCTCTGTAATTATGTTTTTGGTCATACAAGTTGAAACAAATAATTGTATCGTTCGACAAACAAAATGTTTGACGATGCGCAGGTTTCGATAGCATATAGGCTAGGCCTATTTGAAGACGGCGACAGATGGTAGTGCATGGCTACGCCGATCTTTTGAATGATCAAGAATAACATTGGTTCATTATTTTGATCACTCCTGATCAGATAACTTCTTTTATTTTTCAGTGAAGTTCAGAACACTTGATTTATAAGTCAGGCAGTTTTGCAAATGCTCTCCAATTCTGTAATAAATAGCCTGTAGGCTACTACGTTGGACCTAATTGACCTTGTGGGATCTTAAAACTCATCATGCCTAGATAAAATAAATAGGCACACTATGAATTAAGCCTAATTATATTAGTTGCATCTCCTCACAACTTCATTAGTTTTCACTATTAAATTTACAGAATTCAATATGGCTGTAGCAGTTACCCTCTCCGTTTGTGGACAAAGTTTGGCCTCTTTGTTGCTTCACAACTGAAACTTGTTCTGCGCCGTCTAAAACACATCAAATGTTGCACCTTAAAGCATATTTAGCTTCAAGAAGGAAAATTACGACTAAGACGAAGAAGGCAATATATACTACTAGATTAGATATCTGAATTCCAAGGGTTCGTGCACTCGTATTAATTAAACTCAGACTAGATTGCTAGCATAACCTGTTGTAAAGTCAGTAAAGTGAGGAATTTTCTTTTATCTTATTGAGCTATTCACTTAGCAAAACTAAACTTAAAGTGCGATACATTGGGTACCTCCTTCTTGTGAACAGTTTCCCATAACCCCGATCCATTTTCCTTGCTGACAGTTGAGTTGCCACGTTTGACGATTCGAATAGCAACCGACGATAATCACGTCATCGTTTCTTTTCAACCAAGCGTCTTCAGGTGGAATGATGCTCGAACAACCGACAGCTGAAGCACACCAAGACCACACTAGCTCACTTCTATTCACGCATGAGTATTGGTATCAAAACAACATTACAGTGCGAGTTCAGGAGCTTCTCAAAACCCCTTCTACTGCAAAGTTACAGTTCTGAAGAAGTTTTGCCCTTGATGGCACAACTAGGTTAGTCTACCATACACACAGAGCGATGAGATAAACGACAAGGTATGGACGGCACTGAGACATAGGCTAAGCTTTATTATTATTATTGGCTATAGGTCACCAAGAAAAGATGAAGCACACACGCCTATAATACACCTTCGCACAAGCAACAAAATTAATCTTAACGTCCCTGCGTTTATATATGTAATTAGGCCTAACGCAATTCATCTCGCGTGAAACTAGATATAACTAGTCACAAATCTAGGTAAATCGTCACTTAGGCAAACAGAAACAGCAGTAGACCTATATAAACAGATTGATTGCAGCTGATTAATGATGAAAGACAAAGCCTTTACGAAGAGCATTGACATGTGTGATTTTAATATTTTGGCTTCAACCAGTGCATCTCAATATAGTTCTGTAAACAGAATGTACATGGGTAATTGTATTTACTCCTGCACTACCGGTATACACTTCACCAGAAGCATTCGAGACTTTGCAGCTGCTTCGAATTGCAACAAAACTGAATTCTATTTTCGAAGTTATGAACAATTACAGATGACGATCATGAAGTTGCCGATTCCAGCGGTTCTCACCTTCAAGCTTGAGAACGAACGATGAAGGACTATCATCATCATCGCCAGTGCTGTCTAGTGATTCTGGTTGTAGAAGGATTATATCCACCGAATTCTCAATGGACAAATACAATTCCTTCTCCCTTTGACCTTCTTCTCTTCCACAGATCGTGATATTTCGATTTCCAGCTTTATCTAATATGAGACCGCGACTTTGACAAGACTTCTTATTGACTTGCTGGCCATCATCCGAATTGGATGCAGTTGATTCGATTAAGCTAATGTTGATTCTTTGACCATTTGATACTTCAGCGTGCCATGGGCGAGATGCAGTCCCACATATTTTATTGGATGAACCGATTATATGAATAGGATCTCTGGATGCAGTGACAGAACAAGAACGGCCTTCGTCTACAACTGTAATAGAGTAGGCTAACGGTTTCATATTAGAGTAATTATAGCTATAGAGAGTACTTCGATTCAGAGGTTCGTGGATTCATAATTTTATGGATCTCGTAATCTTAAAAAATATAAGCTTATTCGCTAGGCTTGTAGTCTAAACCTGATTAGGCCTATAGGCTATAGCGACAGTATTTTAATGCGGAACCAGTTTGACTTGAACCATGGTATTGTGAATTTTTTTACGTAGACTAGTAATTATTATTCACTACGTAAAGAAATGAGCATATTAGGTAGGCCTATTATCTACTAAATTTGGGCAATTCAAAGCGACCTTACCACCGATGCAGTCGTAGGTGACTTCAAGATACACATTCAGAATTGGGAAACACGGTTTTAACTTTTCAGCTGAAATGTCAACGGCGCGAACTTCACAGTCTCTCTTTGCAAAACAATTTCGATCTAAGAAAGCTGAGATATCTGCTGAACAGCCGAGATTCGGAGGATTTTCTCCAAAGTGAGGAACCAGCGCAGCCACCTCTTCAGCCGTTATACATCGTCCGATTCGCATTCGTCCGTAGGTGGCGCTTCTCACCATAATGACTTCGTTCTTCAGACATCGCGGACGAAAGGATTCATTCTGACAGTAGTCGATTCCTGCAACGCAAGAGACCCAGACCCTATAGCCTACACTATGCAAGATCTGTTACAAGTCTAATCATTTTAATTAATATTCATCACCGAACAATGCAAAAGTCAATTCGAACCGAGGGAAGGTAAAAATGATTGGGAGGATAAAAAAATTCAGACATAATATTATTCACAAACCAATTAGAAGGGATCGCTCCCTTTCTTAGGGAGCTTTCACCTGCTAGATTAGAAGCTAGATGATAATATTAGCTCCTCGTCCAGAGTTCTGCAGACAGCCTCATTGCTCGTCTACCTCGCTACTCCCACATTTCTACCTACATGACTGATGCTCTTCACTGGCTTCTTGTTGCCTCTCGTATCCAATTCAAGGTAGTGCTCTCAGTTTCAAAAACTCAAACTGCACAAGCTCCTAAATACCTTTGTGACTTGATGCACAAACCCCTCTCTGCAGTCTCTTCTTGCCCTATCCGGTCTGCTGATCGACAGTTCGTCGACTTGATCTCTTGGTTCCAAGGGCAAGGACTGCCATGGTCCAACACCGCGCCTTTGTCATTGGGGGCCCTTCTATGTGGAATGACCTCCGTCACCACTATCCGTAGTAAGATCTTATTGGGGTGTCATCTTCAGCCCTTCGCTGCCTGCAGTTTGTCTTATTTTACATAATTATAGCCTAACCTCCGCCATCGTCCTCCTGCTTTTCATCCTCCTCATTATATTATCATCAGTTCTTGATGCCAGCAATTTGGCGACGATGAGTACGAATAAATTATCTTCATTGTCCTAGGTGTGACAAATATCGACTGTAATTATCGAGGATGACCTGCATAGGCCGTCTGACTTTGTGCACTTGTTACAGACGTACATTTGTATGACACGGGTAGGCCTTGTAGGCCTAGGCTATGACGTTGACCGATGATTGTTCGATGAGGGTGGTCTACCGGAAAGCGTGGGAGTGGTGAAAGCGCGGAAGGAACCGGTTGAAACTAGTGAAGGTTCAAGGTTGACTGAAGATAAGGTGACTCAGGGCTGAGAGGAGGGCAGTTCTAGGCTCGACGGACAGAGCACAGGAGGAGTTGTTCGATTCTCAACGGACTGAGAAACTAATGCAGAAATTATATCTTAATTATAGTTCAGTTAATGCTAAGTTTATGTTTAATGTTCGCACTCGAATAGTCTTTTTAAATAAAACTTTGGAAAATCTTCACACTAGGTCACTTACGAGTCCAGTGTTTTTCTCAGTGTTAATGCAAATAATGGCTGTTATTATTATTGTCTATAATTTCACATGAGAGCGAACAATGTATTATGTATTATTTTTCCTACCTGTATGCGTGTTCTTTGCTTCGTCAGTCGAAGAAACATCAGACGGCATCCACAGAATTACGAAGAACAACACGTTTGATATTTTGATTGGCATTTCGCATTTATAAAGTAGGTTCTTTAGGAAACTAACCTTTATGTTTAGCAGCTCAAACTCAATGCAAGGATTTGCCTTCTGTAGGCTGTAGCAGATAAAAATTATAGTAACGACTATGCCAAAGCTAAATGTGCTTTGCATTTGTCTATTCCGCGTTGTGTAGTCAGTTGCATGGCAGTGGCAGCTTCAAGAATACGGTACTGAATAAACTGTTCACATAATATTATTAAGTATAAGCTTTAGTCTAAGCATGCACAACGCGTATGAATTTCACAGATTTTTATAGTAGTCTATATATGCAAAACTCATATAGGTCAGGGGTCGTCTCAAAATCGTGCGCGTACCACGCATGCATTGGATTCGACAATAATTTTGCTTCTACTTGCGCTTATGCCAGAAGTGTATCTGCCGCTAAGGGTGGCCCTACTCGACTGAAAATGTCCAAATTTTTATAGTTGATTTGAAATTCGCCTTTAAAGTGTAACAACTAAAAGCAATATTTAAAACTGTTTTCAGCCTCAGAGGCTATTAAGCAATTGTATAAATACCCGAATATGGAAGTGATGATGATGGTAATAATAATGATATACATGTAGACTACACAATAGTCATGGGCGGAGTTTATCAGGGGCTAGGGAGGGCTAAGCCCCCAGAAGACCCAGATTCAGTCTTTTTACCATGTAAACGGTATCTTTTCCCGGGTTTAGCCTCCCCCCAAGAAGGCTCAGACTCATAAGTTAGCCCCTCCAGGAACGGATACCAAACTCCGCCCATGACAATAGTAACAATACTGCAGAACCATGATAGGCGCCCGCTCATATTTTCAAGAGGGACAAAACACAATGACCAAAGTAAACTATTTAGTAAAGATTGAAAATGCGAAGCAGGAAATTAGGAACATGGATTTTGCACAGAGGTTTCTAAATGTAGGCTAAATGTTTCAGTTTCAAATTATGTATCATTAGTAGTTGAAACGGGATATGCCTACTGTTATAAAGCAGGCGTGGCAGCAGATATAAAATGCGCGAAAGAAGCTTACACCACCCTCGATCAAATTTGCCACTTTATTCTATTTGCGTTTGATACTCTCGACCAATTAGCAGCAGCGTAATAGTTTCATCATATTATAATTTCGGCGCTGTTGTACACAGTACAGCAGAGGACACAGAGAAGCAAACTATCTCTTACAACGCAATTTAATCATGATACAAAGCCGAATCTTGTAGTTCTATCCGTCCCAGAAAGGATTATATCTTCGGATAACGCTTTAGTCTCCGAGGAATGAGAATCTAAGGTACCTCAGGAGGCTCGGGTAAAAGTAAAAGCCATGATTATTCTAATCATGATACAGTAATTATAACAATGACAACAATTACATTGACTACGCCTGCTTCAACAAATGCTTGTCTATTAACTGTTCTGATCAATCCCTGGCTCAGGTTTCCTTAATATAGCAGCGCCAAGCAGTATTATTGTTTTCTACTAAAGCACAACGATAGTTCTTTATGTACAATGTTGCACATCTAAACAACCGGATTTGTGTTGTTTACAAAGACTGAATTATTGACGTCGTTGTATAATTCCGCGTCGTCTCCAACAAAGACTGAATAGGTTGGCATCGGTTGTGCAACCATTCCACGCAATTCGTTGCCATGGTAATCGGTCGCCACATTATTTGGATGAATTCCGCGGTCTACTGTTGAATTGATCGGGTAGTTAAGCGTCTTGTATTCTTGCTTCATCTTCTTTTTGAAGTTGAATCTGAAATAGAATCGTTATATTTCTACCTTTAGGCTCCAATGAATTTTGCCAGCATGAGATAGGCCTATGTGTTGTCCTCTAAAAGGGCAATTAAACTGAGAGTGGTATCTCTGGACAGGCAATGTCCTCAGTCGATCTAGAAGAAGATCTTTATTTGCTTCACTTGGAAACGCAATCCAAAAGCTCATCATGTTTCCATAGACAATTAATCGATAGCAACTGAACTGAGTAGAATGCTGGGAAGTCAGTCTTTACCTTAGACTTAGCCTTAGTCCTTCCCGTGCAGAGCTGCACATCGGGCAATGCAGTTTCTCCACTCCACTCTGTTCATCGCCATCTCAACAGCATCGTTCCATATCATCTCCAGACTTGGCAGATACTCTCGCACAGTCTCCATCCAGTTCTTACTAGGTCTTCTTCTACCACGTCTTCCTTCTGAAGTCCAGATTGTTGCTTGTTTTACTCTTCTCTCCTGTTCCATTCTTGCTACATGTCCCATCCAATTTAGTCGCCTCTTTCTGATGTGGATCATTTTCTCCTGTCCTGTCCTTTCTCTGCTGCTTTCTCTGATGGGAAGTCAGTAACCAGAAAAGTCCAGCTATGCTTTATTGCAATAGACTGCATTCTGCATAGGCTATTAAATAGTTCTAAATAGTTTCTTATCATTCTTCATATCTATCTTTTCAAAAAGGTGCGAGCGTCAGCAGTAAATTAGCGTTTATTTTAGATAATTATGGGAAATGCAGTAGGTCTGTGTATTAAAATTCTACTCAGACATTGAACACACATCCGATCTATCTTTTGGAACTCTGTGTAGTGTGTACCTGTGCTGTCCATCCCAGGCCGTAGATTCCTTCGCTCTTCTACGCATGGTGACCTGGTTGTCCCTAGAGTTCGATCTGCCACAGACTCACAGTGCTACATAGAAGCTTTGCTATGGTTGGTCCGTCTTTCTGGAATAAGTTACCTATTAGTCTCCGCAATGAACTTCTTTGTCTTTCTTTGCCCCTTTTCCGTAAGCGTTTGAAAACCATTCTCTTTGATTGTGGTTTGGTGTCAGGTCGGTCGGGAGCGCCTCTGAGGAGTTCTCTTGAAGTGGCGCTATATAAATGTACCATTACGATTACGATTACGATTTAATGGAAATCAATCAGGTTTTTATACGTACCGTCTCAAGCAAACAGTTCCAAAACAAATGATTGCCAAACAAATTGCAAGAGTTAGTCCACCAAGTGCCAACATACCTACAACTAGAATCACACATTTCATTAGCATTTATGCTGCTTATTTTCTAGATAATACGCCATCTCCATGACACAGCTAAGTTTTGAGTGTAGATCTATACGTTAAAGCGCGTCTTTTAAAAGTTGTCCTAAGATCTCTTGCCGAAGACTGCGCTCTTATTTCAAATGGCCCAGAAAAGTAATTGTCTTAGGTCAAAACACTAACAGAAAGATTTAAATTCTACGTTTACAGCTTGACTGGTTTCAAAATGTTGCGCTATTCGAAACGCATGAAACTAGAACGTCGCTGCGTTTTAAACAGACCAAAGTTAAAGCGAGAATTGGAAGCTATGCTTCAAAAAGAGTCAAATAGTCAATCTACGTGTATGCTGTGCTCTCAATTCTCAAATACCTGTTTCATTGCTGACACTTGCTGACTCTGGTTCTTCTTCTGATACCAAATCTTGCTCAATTGAGTTTCCTAATAATACGACAAAGATCCCATATCAGAAAAAATAGAAAAATATCACTGAAAATCGTATCGAATTCTAAATTCTAAATGTTTAAATTCTGAGTTTGACACATTTATAAGGTTTAGATGCTGTAACTGACCTTTAAACAACGGCATGATTAAAACTCACAATTTGGAATAGGCCAATGTAGCCTACCGCAGTCTATCTAAAGGTGTTTAGCATCAACTCAGACTAATTCGTCCTTTTTTGTGGAGCAGTACTGCTTAGAAGTTAGAATCATGTACACGGTTGGATCAAGCAAACATACAAAACAAAACCAGAGTAGTCTAAAGACTACTCTCACATTTCAGAGGTTATTTTAATGGCCTAAAATTATAAACTGATGACTAGACTGTTTTGATGGGTATGGATGAATTGAGTTTTCTGTCAAATGATTTACCCTGAGAGCAGTTGCCAATTACCCCAATCCACCTTCCTTCACTGCAATAGAGGTGCCAAGTTTTACGACTCATGTAACAGCTGACGACAATCTCATCATCTTTTCTTTTCAGGTAAGCGTCTTCGGGTGGAATTATGTCAGAACAGCCAACACCTACAATAGTAGTAATGAAAATCTGGTAATAGGCTAATAACGATAATTGCCGAACTCGGGATCATTGTTTGTTGACAGAAGTATTTGTAGCTTAGCTAAGTTTTGTGGCAAGTACCTGTCGTGAAGCCGCATAATGTTCTGAACACAAAGCAGGACTAAGGCCAATTTTACCAATATTAATAAGTAATCCTTTATGGCCGTTTCTTATGTTACGTTGTGACTTGTTCTATGGTTAGCTGGGTCAGCAATGCCATCAATAATTGATTGCTCTTTAAAGTAGTTGGCTAACTAAACTGACTATAACTGAAGTAGTTGTAAATACTAAATCTTAGATTGAGTTTGGAAGAAAGATAAATGTAAAGGAAATTGTTCCTCTACTTGTCAGCATTATTAACGGCCCTAAAAAGTTGATTCCATCATTGAAATCATCATCGATGGTCATAGAAATCAAGAGAATCAACTCAATGGCTGCCCATGATTAATATGATTATTCTATAAGAGCATGAAGCCGTTTCAACGGAGCTTCAATGCTGTTGAAACTATCAAACTAATCTCGTAGATCATAATTCTTATAGCATGCGTTCTATAGAAGAGATAAGTGAGTCAAGTGACCATCAATCCTTCTTCTTAGCTTAAGTCTATGAACAATTGTACTTATGAAAAAATCTAGGCCATAGTAGTCATCTGAAAAAAGAAGTTACCATAAAAGCTATGAAACAATTATTATCAATCCAAAATATCAGCGTTGATTCTGACCATGTAGTTTGAGCAGAAATTTTCTGGTATCTGCAGCGTCAGAGCTGTCTAGATATATGTCAAGTGCATTTCCTTTCGATAGATAAACTGTCTTCTCCCTCTGAGTTCCTGATACGCATATTGTGATATTTCTTTTCAAACTTTTATCGACAATTGCTCCATAATTAGAGCAGGTCTGCTTGCTTTTCCATTCTTTCTTATCAGACTCCGAAGGTGGAAAATCGAGAAGGGTGACGTTAATTTTCTGACCAACTGGTGCTTCGACAATCCATGGGTGCGATTTGGTTCCACATGTTTTCGAACCGATTATATGAATTGGCGTCGTAGAGACATCAATGGCGCATGAACGTCTTTCATCAGCAGCTGAGATTATAACCAAGCAGAAAAACAGATGTAGGCCTAGGAAACTGAGAACTGTGATTTAATTGCACTAAAAAGGAAAACTGCATTTTGTCCAGTTCTTAAGAAAGTACAGGTTTATTTAATTATAAGATATGAACATTGAAGAAATCTGCTATAAACCTGTGGTCTAATTTTCACACGACTTACTTATACCTTTAGTCAGTGGCGGCGCCAGGATTTAAGTTTGGGGGCTGAATTTTCGGGAAAAAATTTCCGTTTTCAGCCGTCAAAATTAATTTCTGATGACTTTTTTAGTCATTTGGTCGAAATATTGGAAAAATGATCCTTTTCCGTCACCGCCAAGCTGTCTGCCAAACCTCGTGCTTGCCTTTGGTTATTTTGGAGGAGGCTAAAGGGGTTAATCGTCCCAACAAAATTTTTACATGGGAAAAAATTGGATGGCCTTTTTAGGGGGGCTTAGCCCCCCTAGTCCCCCTAGCGCCGCTACTGCCTTTAGTAAGAAAACATCATCTACCATTTACACAGCACGTGACCCCCAATTACTGAATGTGACTAAAAAGGTTGTCAGATTTGAAAGTAGCGCAGTTGGCATATGTTTTATCATAAATTTTTGAGAGAAATACTAAAAAGGTGAAAACTATCCGGTGTTAGTCATACTTAGATTTCCCCTCTCATTTACTCCCCCTCGAAACTTCCTGGACCCGTCACTACATAGGTCATAGGCCTATTACGTCGTTTATTCCGGGTTTGTTTTTCGGGCAGAAGTGAAATCTTGTCCCCCCACTGCTGAAATTTTCCATCCGCCTATGTCGTCTACTAATGTAGAAACCAAATTTGCAACGGCTATTATCAGCTATTTAATACCAAGGTCATTGATCAAACAGAGCACTTTATAGCCAATCCTCTTCAGTCGTTTCTGCTCGTTCATTTGACTGGTTTAAAATAAGAACAACCTTAATTTCGCTTAGTGCTTTCAGCCTATGCAATTTATAATAGGCCTAAGTATTTATAATAAATATATTGTTGATGACATTCTCTTTTTAAAATTTTGGAAAGTTCGTTGTTAGTACTTTAGTAGGATTATTAAAAAAAATAAGGACGCTTACTATTTATGCAATCGTAGCCAGCCTCCAGGTAAACATTTAGACCAGGAAAGCAAGGTTTGACATTGTGATCAGAGATTTCAACCACCCGTATGTCACATTCCGTCATTCCAGAACATTTCTTGTCGATCAACGGCAAGACATTTGCAGCACAGCCAAGATGTTGCGACCCGAGACCAACCACTTCTTCGGCTGTTATGCATCGACCAATGCGCATGCGTCCATAGGTGGCGCTTCTCATCAGTATCACTTCGTTTTTCAGACAGCGAGGCTGAAAAGTCTCTGATAAACAGTACTCTTCTGATGAAACTGAAAATGCGCAAACCATTTGGTACAATAGCGCATAATAAGTTGCAGCAGAGACTGCTTACATAATTAATGTCTACAAGTGCATTATGTGCGATCAAATGGAAAATAACCATTGACGTGGTTAAAATCTCCTACATAGACATAAATCACAAATTGTGGTGTATAGTGTCGTTGTCTTGCAGCCGCAGGATTGCAGGTTCGAATCCACCTCAAGTCGTCGAGTAGGGACCTTGGACAAGTCCTTCACTCGCAATTGCTAGGCGCTTCGGCGTGAAACTCCGATGTAGGCCTAATGTCCGCGCTGTAGTCGGGGCGCCTCTGAGCAGTGAGCTTGAAGGGGCGCTATAGCAGGTGCACATACAAATAAACAACGAGATTTTACCGCTGAAAAACGTACATTTTAGATATCCTGTTCTATGTTGCACCTTATTTGGGCACACGGTTTCACTCGCTGGCTGCCGTTTCCTGATAGCCTATCCATATTTTAAAGTCAATTAATTGGTACAATAGCGCATAATAAGTTGCAGCAGAGACTGCTTACATAATTAATGTCTACAAGTGCATTATGTGCGATCAACTGGAAAATAACCATTGACGTGGTTAAAATCTCCTACATAGACATAAATCACAAATTGTGGTGTATAGTGTCGTTGTCTTGCAGCCGCAGGATTGCAGGTTCGAATCCACCTCAAGTCGTCGAGTAGGGACCTTGGACAAGTCCTTCACTCGCAATTGCTAGGCGCTTCGGCGTGAAACTCCGATGTAGGCCTAATGTCCGCGCTGTAGTCGGGGCGCCTCTGAGCAGTGAGCTTGAAGGGGCGCTATAGCAGGTGCACATACAAATAAACAACGAGATTTTACCGCTGAAAAACGTACATTTTAGATATCCTGTTCTATGTTGCACCTTATTTGGGCACACGGTTTCACTCGCTGGCTGCCGTTTCCTGATAGCCTATCCATATTTTAAAGTCAATCATTTCTGAAGTACTGAGGACAAAATTCGCAATTTAATGTAAAGCTATATTGTCCTAAACAGAGCAATGTCTCTGCTTCATATAGTAATCGTCGTCTCGCAATAATTAGGAAGCCTTAGTCCTGACGAATTGTTACAAATTGCACAGTTGGCTAGTAATATTATGTTCACTTATGTAGCGCCAATGTTTTATGCAGAAGGCAGCTGTATACTATAGGCTACAGATCCTCTGGCTATGCAATCTATTTCCATTGTGACATGAGCTGTGCATTTCACACGACCGGTCACAGTATTTATTTAGAAATATTAACTAATAGCTGTGACTAGCTAGTTACGCTATGAACTAGCTAGACCTAACTGATCACGTGTCTATCAGGTCATGATGCAACTTGAAATAGTAGGCTAGGCCTATGGTGGTCTGTTTCGGAGTGTTTCCTCTCATGCCATTGGTAGAACTAATGTATCTGTCATTGGTTCATTCGTATTTGTCATACCGCGTCCTATAGACTACTTACTTCGGAGGAAATAATAATAACTACAATATTATGAAAAAAATTATAAATTAGAGAAATATAATGCGAATGTTGGAGATGGAATTGAAAGGTCGTTGACAACGTGACAATAAATTGCGACGTGGGCTTATAAGCACAGTAGGCTAATATTATGTTCACTAAATTATGGATGAAAAAGACGATTGACGTGTGCATACTGCTTACCTGAATTGAATTCCTCGGCCATGGAAAAGTCTACCAGTGTTAACAGAAGAATCATATTCCAATTGGCCATAATTCTTAAACTTGGGCCTCGCTATACCGTAATTTTCTATTCAAATGGACCGGTTTAACGAATGTCCTTATTAATTATATCTAAAAATTACATCGACGATGCTGACTGATTTGGCTTCAACAGTCGACGCGATTAAGTTATTTTCTGTGTTGAAGCATAGGCATAGGCTCTATACAGAAAACTGCAAATGCTTTAGAAATTGAACTCTTCATAAGCAGCGTATATAGACTATAGTAGGCCTAGCGTTCGCGGCTTAATCTTGTTAGGGGCACAAACAGGTCATAGGCGCATATAATTATTTATAGTTCGGGGTCGTCTCAAAAGCTCAAAATTGTCTCTAAGTACACTTGGATAATTACACACACAATTAGTAGTAAAGTTTATTATGCTGACACAATTGAAACCGCAAAATTTTATCGCAGGTTACATATTATTTGTGTGTAGGTTTAATTTAAGTAAGGCCGTAGCCATGATTTTGTTTCGGGGTTGTTTACTCGATCTTGAGCAAGCTGCATGGCAAGCAACTGAATCAACTGACTAAGTGGTTTGGAGAAGCGTCCTAAGCTCTCAAAGCGGGCTCTTTGCATTACACAGTACACACCTTACATAAATTGCACACTGAAGTACAGTTATTACTATACCATTTCAGAACCTCAATTGTGGACTTCAATAAGGTGTCTTCTGTTTCCTCCATTTCTGAATGTTGCAAGTCCATCTCTTGTCAACCTTTCTTCATATTCCAAATCCTAGTGACCCCATATCAATTTGTGGCTTATATTTGCCCATTTTTCAGTTTTCTCCTATATCGTGCTTCGGATATGGATTCTAATTTCTATACCTGGATGAAGTATTCCAACTGTGTAGTAAACTGTGAAACCTCATTACTGCATCCGTACCTCTGGTTTCTTTATTTCCTCTTGAAATTTAGTAAATGCATTATATTTCCTTTCGAAGTGCGTTCAAACACCCCAAACACCCCATCCCTCGCAAATATAGCATTGAATTCAAGATACATAAACCAATTGAGTTTTCAGTTACTTTAATTGGGGATGACTTGAGTCAATTGAATGTTCAAAAATAATGTAAATGCGCTTAACAAAAGCTCTCTAAAATTTAACAAAGTTATCAAGCGGGTACTAGCTCGAATAATAAAACGACATCATTGCCAATAGTTCACAATGATGTGAAACACATCACAAACTATCAATAAAATAGGACACGCAGAGCACAAACTGTATATACATGTAGGCTTCATATGCCCTCTCAAATAAAAAAAGAGTAATTCTGTCCAATAAATAGGCATAGACCTACGTCTTAAAATTAGTAGAAGTTTTTATCCTAATATTTTTATCAACGAGAAAAACCACGCAACTTGCTCTAAAGACACTTCCAGAATTCTATTCTTAGAAAATATTTGAATCTGGTTATGTGTGCAAGTAAATTTGTCAATTCCTGTCACATTGTTTGTGAAAAACTTCACTTCTGAAACACCATGGTTTTTTTATGATAAGAAGCAGAGAATAGGCTATTATTTCGGCTGTCAGAGAGAAATCGCCTCATTGTACAAGCTGACTGGTTTGAGGTCGTTGCTAACTTCACTATTGCCGTCAAAGACTGAATAGTTTGGCATCTGCTGTGCACCGAATCCACGCATGTCGTTCGTAGCATTAGGATATATTCCTCTGTCAATTGGTTGAGTTCCAGTTGAATTGATCTGGTAGGTAAGCGTCTTGTACTCTCGCTTCATCTTGCTTTTAGAGTAATATCTGAAATGTTACACGTTCGAGAGCCTAGAATGGCTAGTTCACAATGCATCAGTTGATATTAACCCTATTTATCGTCATTGATCTACAACTGATGCTAACTCGCTATCGTCATGTAAAGCATTTCTCAAGACAATTTTTTCCGAAAACCCTAAGTAAGTAAGTTAGTAAACAGGTGACCTTTATTCGCACCTGACAAGCGTACATGCATTTCACTGTATACCAAGGTTGCATACATTTCTGAAGTAAACTATAACAGTAGGCCTAGTCGATTATAAAGTCACGCGATCGCAACTGAATGATCGTAGGTAACTGGGTATCGGTTAACGAAAAACTTCATGGCATATTGCATTTCATCTTCAGTTGCTCGATTAAAGAAGTTAGGAATGATAAAACAGAAGATGAATAGTCTGTTATTTGCAGGCTGCTCTCAGTGCTCAGCGCATGGTCGATGTCAGACGATCGAAAGAAATCAATTCACTAGAACATAATGCATGTTTAACAGACTATTCATCCAGAATTTAATTTTAAAGCTTAATTATTTAGAATAAGAATTGCAGAAGCATCTTTAGGCCCTGCCAGAGATTTAAATATCCAGCATATTTGTCGGCAGTCATTCATTCAGTCTATCGTGACATTCAAAGAGAGTGGAATCAGTAGCAGTAGGCCTACTGACCTTTACCAGATGCTGCTCCAATGTGCTGCATACGAGGTTCTAATGAACTGTGTTTATTTCAGAGTTTTGTTTTTCTCTGTATAATCGAGTTTCAAAACCAATTTCACCTTCGTTTTCACAGTGAAAAATAAGGCCAGCGTTTGTAATAGTTTTTATTATCCATGAACTAAGACGAGTTGCTAATCATGTCTCAATGATTGTGTAAAAGAAAAGTCCAGACATATTATGCAAACGATGGAGATTGTATAAATAGCATGCGAGCAGTCTTGATTAAGCGGGTCTACCTTCGCCAACACACTGCTCCGAAACAAACGATTGCCAAGCAGAGTGCCAGAGTGAATCCGCCAAGAACCAGCATAACTAAAACTGAAATATAGAAAAATAAGCAACGTGCACCTAAACACTGACGTAAGAAAAACTGATAGCAAAATAATACCAGAAAACGTATAAAGAGTAAGCTTATTGAAGCTAAGTAACTCCTGTGTTATTATGTAGACCCAACTTGCAGTCTCATGATGTTGGACATATGAACATAATACGAAGACCTATTCCGCACATCGTGTGCATGTCTGACGTTGCTGTTGGAGATTTCTTGCACAGAATCAGGTCTTGGTGTTTTGTCAATGTGTAGACCATTAGGCCCACATTATTTTTCTCACATTAGTATTGCAAAAGATCTCAATATCTTGGCAAAGAATTCGATCTTCAGAATTTTACCAACGTATTTTTCCACAAGAGAAGGATTCATGTATGTAAGCTTTGCTAGGATCTGTTGAATATTCTTGTTGCATTAAATGCAACAAGAAAAACCTCTCTAATTTTGAGAGGCTTTTAAGAGGCATGACATTACATTAGGAAGTAGACTAGTCTGTTTTAAATGCAAGCTTACATTGCATTTTATACAATTTTGGCAAAATAATAAACCAGATGTATGAACCATAACGGTAGACGAGGTCGAGACATTGAGGCTATTCAAACATAACAGTGAATTTTTATCTTCCTTGCTAGGCTTTGCTTGCAGGCCTACGGATATTCTATGCTTTAAGGAATAAATATGATTGAGGGCAATTGAGTAGGCCTACTATAAATAGGATACGAACAACTAACGTCCATGATATTAGCAAGGCAAGACAATGAATATGATGTGTAGGCTATACTTAGTTTTGGAAACTTTGGAGCAGAAGTGCATAACTCAATCGATAGGCTATGCTAATGAACACAAAGGCCTACAACGCTGTCAGAAGTCGGTTTGCGTCGAAAACAGACAACTTGATCCTACCTTGTTCGTTACTCAGACTTGATGGCTTGAGCTCTGTTTCAGGACCAGATTCCATTATAGAGGCACCTGACGTCGTGATAACAAAATGTGTTATTTAGCGTTAGGCTATAGTCTATGCAATTAACGACACACTGTCACACACCTCTTGAAACGAAATAAAACTTGGGAGTAATTAAATTTCTAGCAGCGCCACATATAAAATCCCGAGGCGCAATTTCCATAGTCATTTGTGGGTTGATTAAACACACATGATACTAAAAAGATACTCGGTATAGCACGTAAAGATTGCAAATACGGTTGCCGGTAAGTCGCAACCGACAACCCAGAAACCTTTAGCCTCTTTCTGGATGGCAATAATTTAGTCAAAAATGTCAGTTAGTGATCTTGTCGCTCATCATGTGGCGCCTTGAGACACTTAAGGGAAAACAATGTAATTGGTGCTAGCAAAATGTGTATTAATAACAAAATTGACGAATAAACAAACAAGAATCCGATAACTACACTGAGAGCTCAATTCATTTAGGCCCTACATCCAAGAAAACCAATATACCTATTCACGGTATGCGGAAATAATTATTTCCCTGAATATAATCTCTGGTCATTATGCATCGGGGCATTATCCACGGACATTATCCCCGACATTATCCCCAGGTAGGTCGTTTTCTTCCAGAGGCTATGTTATAATCGCCCAAAAATGATGCACAGATATCTATAAGAATAGGCCTATGTTGAGGTGCATGTATGCGCAAATGCATGGACGTAAGGTAGCACATCATGCTTGTAGGCTGAGACAGTGGCAAATTTGTGAATTCGCTCATGGGCGGAGACTTGGGCGGAGACTGGGGGTGGGGGACGAAAACGACCGAGTCGCCGACAAAATTTTCCATTCTTGCCGACCAAAAAAGTTGATGACTTTTTAGTCATCCGTTCGAAAATGTCGACGAAAACCCAATATTATCTACGCTAAAAAAGTTGCCCAATATTATCTGCGCTAAAAAAAGTTGATTACTTTTTACTTTTAATGTGACATGTCCTAACGCTTAGCGATTGAGGGGACAAATGCATGGGCCGTCCCCCCACCACATTAATTGAGGGGGACCATCCCCTCTGTCCCCCCGAAGTCTCCGCCCATGAATTCGCCCAATGATTTGAGCAGCCGAGCGCAGAACCCGATCTAGTCGCCCCTGCAGAGCCCCACGGGAGGCCAGCGAGGATCTAGCAGCAGTGGTCAATTCGAACAGCAAAACCGGTACACACAATAGCTAGACTAAGCCTACTGGTATACGTAGCAGAACCATTGGGACATTGGCGGTTAACGGCACTCCACATTCGTTTAGTATATCCTTCACCGAGTTCAGAATACGAAATGCAAATGAAAGATATGCAATAAAGAATATATTTTTATTCTAACCATCAATAAACGTTTGTGCATTTTGCGTGTAATAACCACACCGAATGATCATAATCTGACTTTGAGAGCTTAACAGATTTTAAACTATACGAACCTTGTGAGCAGTTACCAATTACACCAATCCACTTTCCATATTCACAGTTCAGATGCCATGTTTTACGGCTCGTGTAGCAACCGACCACAGCGGTATCTCCACTTCTCCTGAGATAAGCATCTTCAGGTGGGATGATATCAAAACAGCCAATAGCTACAATTATTATTAATATGCATATTTAGGGTCAGCATAAATGGCCACTTACAGTAAGCTTTTAAATGTCTATGCAATCCAGGCGAAGATTGTGACATTAAAGCACTTAAGCCTATTATTAAATGACTAGACTAGTAGACATGAAGCCTACATGCATTAAGTCCTACCTATAAAACACTTAAATTGGCACCAATAGGCCTACCGGGACGTAATGCTTAAGAAGTTAACACTGTTATGAACCAAAACAAATATACCATAAACTTAGTGGAGATTTTTATTAAAACATAATATGATGCATTGATGCCCTTTACATTTTTATGGTGACCATCCATTTCGTCGCAGATCATTTTGTCGCAGATCATTTCGTCGCAATCATATGGTCGTTAATTAATTGGTCGCGAATTAATTGGTCGCCCTCTATATCGTCGCAGTCAACTGATCGCATTCATTTAGTCGTATTGGTCGCAGATCATTTCGTCGTAAATTAATTGGTCGCGAAGTCGCATTGGTCGTTATTCCTCAACTGGTCTACGTGACAGCAAACCAAAAAATCCAAGGTAAGCCTACGCCTAGTATAATTGATGGGTTTATATACGTCGACTCCAAGTCTGCTGTCACCTAGACCAATTGAGCAGTACGCCCAGTAAATGCCAGTCCCATCCCTGAATAAAGGAAGTGGGCGACACTAGTTATCGCCACAATGTCGACGGTAACGTTTGTTTCTAGTAGCAGAGGAAAATACAAGGCAGTCTATCAGGGTTACCTCAGAAACATCGCTCACAGCATTGCATTTTGAACTTGATTCAATCGGCTTAGACAATAAGTCTAGAGTTAGCCTACATATCGTGCTTACGTTTAATTGTGCTTTTAATTTTTAACCTTTTTTACTAAGCGATGTAATCGTCAATTTATTATAATGTCAGTTTTTAAATTAGCTTTGCATGATGAGAAATTGTATTGTACTATTACACTAAATAAACTGCGACAAAATTATTTAACGACGATATGAAAAACGACGGACTGAACACGACGACTTGAATGCGACGAATTAGACAGCGACGATTTAATTTACGACGATATAAATTGCGACGAATTGATTACGACGAAATGACTTGCGACCAAATGATAGGGAACCCATTTTTATCACATAGGCCTATGAGCGAAATGATATTCCAACCTCGAAGTTTCATGATAAATGGTCTTCCTTCAGCTGAAGAATTGGATGAACTTAGAATGATGTTCACTACATTCCCTGCCGACAAGTAGAGGTTCGTTTCTCTTAGAGTCTCCAGTGGACAAACTGTAACGTTTCTCTTTCCAACGTTATCTACGACGACTCCGAAGTCGCGACACATTTGTTTGGTTGTCCTTTCCCTTTGACCTTCTTCTGATTGTGAGAAAGCAATGAGACTTATGCTAATCTTTTGCCCAACAGGAGCTTCCGCTATCCATGGCTGGGATTTAGTTCCACATTTGCCCGAATCGACTATGTGAGTTGGAGTTGATGAGATATCTACGGCACATGAAGCTCTTTCATCTGCAACTGTTAATTAAGCAACAGAGGTAAGTCATTTCAATACGAGCATTTATTGATGATCACAGTGAAACGTTGTATAAAATTAATAGCCTAAGTAGAGTCTATTGTGATGTACGGTCATCTAATGCAGAAAAAAGAAGGATGTAGCCTATGTCAGAAACTGGAGAAGGAAAAAATAATTAAAGTAATGAATTGCTGTGCCTCCGGGTAACACAGAGTTTCACTAACCTAGAGTCAAATAAATGGTAGATGAAACAGATTCCAGACACGTGGCATTAAGCTGAACAGAACATTGACAGAACAACTAAGTAAGAGAAACCGTTTCCATCAGTCAAAATAGAACAGCGACTAAATGTGCATGCCTATATGGCTAAGAGTAAAGATTCCAGTATAGATTTGCTTCATAATAGCATAAAGTATGCCTAGGCCTATATCATTTTAACTAACCGATCTAACCAAACATCATTCTTCATATCAATAAATAGATATATGTGGAGTGAGCCATGAACACAATGCTTATTGCCCTGCCCTGCCCCACAGCTGAGCACTGTCGGATTGCCAGTCTTTCTCTGCGGCGGGTCCAAAATTATGAAATCCCCAGTCAATTTTTGCTCGTTCTATATTTTCTTATTATATCATTTAAGTCAGTGGCGTAGCCAGTTATTTTTTCATGGGGGGCAGTGGGGTGGCCGCTTAAAATGATGGGGTGGCTACCGTTGGCAATTAAAGCGTGCATCGGCATCGGTATATTGCCATGGACTATGTACTTTTAGATTTTGGATGTATTACAGTATTGGACATAATACGCAAGCAAGCCTCACTAGCTTGTCTGTCCCACAGTGCACTATAGTGGCCTGTCCCACTTTCCCATCACCCACCCTATAAGAAGTTGTACAGGAAGTTGTATAAAAAATAAAATAAGTCAGAAATTATATAACATTGTTTAATTCTTTATCACTCGTAAGAGTAAAAAGTAAAACAAACGCAGGGATTGGGGGGGCAGCTGGGGGGCAGCCCTTTCATTTGGGGGGGCGGCTGCCCCCCTTGCCCCCCCGTAGTTACGCCACTGATTTAAGTCTAAACTTCCGTTCTGTCAAGTTGCGTAAGATGGCTTGTAGTTTCTGTGATCAGTCGTATTTTAGCCTGAATTCTCATCTGGATAAGTAAGGTTTAAAGTTTTAAACTGTGTTTTCTCATGGTAATCCAAAAATTGTAGTGGCCATTGGACTAGATTATAATTATAGATGGTCTGGCCGTCAGTCTATCTTGATCAGCGAACTGAGCACGCCTCCTCTACGCAAAAGCCATAGGAGGTTTTCTTTGTGGCTTTAAAACAAGGCTCTTTAAAAATAGGCCAACAATCGAAAAGTCTTTTGTGGAAGAGTAAGCTTACCAGTTATGCAGTGATAGCTGGCTTCAAGGTGAATGCGAAGACCCGGAGGACAAGGTTGGGTATTTGCAACTGATATTTCAACTACGCGAACATCACATTCACTCTTCCCAGAGCATATCCGATCAAGTTGTGGCAATACATCAACTGAACAGCCAAGGTAGCGAGATCCAAGTGTAGCCACTTCTTCGGATGTTATGCATCGACCAACGCGCATGCGTCCATATGTGGCGCTTATCATCAAAATGACTTCATCCTTCAGACAACTAGGCCGAAAAGTTTCCGAATGACAGAACTCATCGGATGTTTCTAAAACATAAATGCAAAACTCGGTGCCAAAATAAAAAATCCATGAACGAAAATGCAGTTTATTTCAATACGTAACAAAATGATTTTACGCCTGAGTGAATTTATCTACTTCCGCAATAATGCTCGTAGGTTTTCACTCAGAACGTTTGGGTTTCAGTCCTGGAATTTTATACCTATTGAGACAAGCAGTTGTCCTAATATCCATGTCTTTAAACATTGCGTAACTGCATATTTGAAAAGTCGTCAGTTCGTTTGACGTGTGTGTATAATTTATATGCCTGCTGTAGACCGCTGTAGGTCTAGTTAACTATAGGCCTAGTAACTGTAGTTAACTAGTTGACTTAGTATGGATCTATTTTGCACCCGCATCCTACCTAGACCCTATCGCTCTGCTAGAATTTCAAAATAGGGTGACTCACTGCCACCACTATGCATAGATGCCTTGAAGTTTTTCAGTCCTTGTTCTCCCTGAATTTCTCTCATGTAGCACTTGATTATTCGCAGGTGCATGTTAATTAAGGGTGAAATAATATCTTAATCATTTTTGTGGCTATGGTTTAATAAAAGCAACAAAAGGCCTATAAACTAATGGACTATAGGCTGACGTCTATGCCCTACGTTTGACAAATTCATTGTTTTTGCGAGCCTTCCAGTGGCGGCGCTAGGGGGGGCTGGGGGGCTAAGCCCCCCCTACGAGAGGCTCAGCCCCCCTAAAAAAAGGGGCATCCGAAATTTTTTACAGTGAAATATGGAACATTTTCACGGGATTTCGGTCGATGACTAAAAAAAAAAAAAAAGTCGTCAGAAATTTTGGCGGCGAAAATGGAAAATTTTCCTGGGATTTTGGTCGAGGCTTCAGCCCCCCCGAAACTGAAATCCTGGCGCCGCCACTGGAGCCTTCTATGTTGGATTTTTGTTTTTCGGTTGTTGAGTTGTTGAACACAGTTGGCGATTGCGGTAGCCTAACTATGCGTAGATCTTCAGCAATTCTTTCGTTCACAATTGTTGGTCACAGTCATCACCTGATACTTGGTCACATGATAATAATGATGCTTAAAATGCATAATCAGCTATTTATGATTTCCTTTATTGAACAATCCGCTTGACAGACCGCAACCGGTTACAGTGTGCAGTTGCGCAATTGAATCAATTCGCAAGAACACACAAATCACAAAATTTGTGATTGCTTAACTACTAACATAATCACAAATCTTAACTACTAACACAAGAGACGGCTTGCATTACAATTCCAAAAAATAAAATTTCTTCAATGGCATTGCAGGTCTATTATTAAACGTTTCTTGCCAGAGCCACATCTTTGCCCTTTCGATATAATTATAGTGATGTAGTCGAGCCTACGTAGCCGAGTCACCGAGTCCGAATTGAGTCCAATTGAGTCAAAGTCCAAAGGTTCATCGAATTCGAGTCGGAGTCACTAAATATTTAGTCCAAGTCCGAATCTGAGTCCATAAACAGCAAAATTAACTTAACACTCGATTCAATGGCATTGATAAAATAGTAACGATACTTATAATTAGTATGCAAGAATAAAGTTAAGGTGCATAATTATTATGCACCTTAGCATTATTCTTACAGTATTCAACTGATGCCTCATAGACCTATAGGCCTACATTATACATCTTAACATAGGCATATTCCAATGGATGCGTTTGCATCATGTTTAGGTGTTCATTATGATAGCCAGAGGTATACCCGGTAATCTCACTCTGGGAGGTCATTGTTCGGGGTGATTATGTTCGGGTAGGATAATGTCCATTTTCCGTTTCCGCGCTTTGTATTAGTTGAGCGAAGGTCATTGCTAGGGTTGCCAGGTGTAGGCCTACGGTAATTAACCGGACAGTCCGGTATTTACACAATCTGTCCGGTCAGAAAATTTAGACATTACCGGACGAGGCGATGTCCGGTAAATATTCATTGCTAGCCACAAGTGATGGAGACTTGGAGTGCAGTTTCTTCGACCCGTCCAATTGATATTTTCCAAGTGTATTGGGTTTTTGTCTGCAAATGAGGTAGGTTGTAACTTGTAAGTAGATATAACTATATAATTATAGTCAGACCGCTTAACAAACATAGGCTTCTATAGTTCCACAAGTACCTATCTAACTGGAGACAGGCAGTCAACCGTTCAGCATCGCAGATTAACCGATATACCGACATGTTGTACATGTATAGGTCACTTCTTGAGATCTCCATTAGATTCCCAATATATATTAAACGCACCCTAACATGTGATCCCTTCCCAACATAACCTACCTCAAAAGGAGAAAGTGATATCTCATCAGATCAGCCTATCAAACATTCAGTTTCTCATGTGTGACATCAAGGTTTGCAGTAGGCCTATATCAAATGTCAAGCAGCTGCAGAAAGAATTAAACCCATGGACCACACATAAGTCAATTAAGTTGTCGCATACAGTGTTAGCCTATAAAAAATATTATGTATTGTTGTTGTATACATTTATCATACAGCCTTTGCCTTTTTGGCTACGAACAATAATTGTTATATTTCTCTGCACGTCTGTTTCAGTCATTAATTTTGGATGGACAATGCAAAATGGGCACGGAAGCGCAATAGATAACATGCACGCTGGCATAGATTTATGAGTTCGAGCCCCGTATAGGGCGGGCATGCTTTGTAGGCCGCTATTAGCGCCGATTATTTATTGCAGGCTATCTGTTCTGTTAGTAGTTAAAATTTATGTAGTCCGTAATCTGAGTTCCTCTAAACTGTTTCAACAACATAACCGCGTACATTGTAACCGGTTGCGGTCTGTCAACCGGATTGTTGAACAAACGAAAATCATAAATTATAAAAATGCGACTAACAAATAAAAGGCCTACTGTTATGATAATTATATTCATGTAGGTTTAGAACTGTAGATGACGGATGCTGACCTTTGAGGAACCCAGATTATAGTTTTTTCCATTCTGTTCATGAGTTTTACTTTATAGGTTTTACTTTTCAGGAAAAGCATTTCTATTTTAGACATATTTTATTCAGATTTATATTTTTAGCCTACCACCATGCTATTCGGCAAATTAGACGTTGTGGAATAGCCTACAGCCAAGGGCTGTGATCAAGGGTATATGCGGGTATACGACGTAGGCCTATACTTACCTCCGGGAAAAAACGGCATCGTATACTCACCGCAGAAAACCAGGGTATACGCGGGTATACAGCTCACAAAGAGCGTGTGGGTATACGCACGAAAGAGGCAAAGGATATTTAGGTGTATTTTTCACAAAATCCGGATTGAACGACTAAAAAGGGTCGTCAGCTTTTTCGGACGGGAAAAATGGGGAAATTTTTTTGGCCGGATGACTAAAAAGGGTCGTCAGCTTTTTCGGACGGGAAAAATGGGGAAATTTTTTGGGCCGGATGACTAAAAAGGGTCGTCAGCTTTTTCGGACGGGAAAAATGGGGAAATTTTTTTGGCCGGATGACTAAAAAGGGTCGTCAGCTTTTTCGGACGGGAAAAATAGGGAAATTTTTTGGGCCGGATGACTAAAAAGGGTCGTCAGCTTTTTCGGACGGGAAAAATGGGGAAATTTTTTGGGCGGACGACAGCCGTCAGAAATTTAGGGCCCGAAAAAGTCGGTTTTTCTCACGGTCACTACAGTCCTACAATATAGCCTAATTATTCTCGAAGTACTGGGTCACCGGCACTTCCTTTAACATAAAATGGAAATACAGGTCTAGGGATTTTAGTTCCCTCGTCGTCAGCAATAAACGTTTGATCAAAGCTGATCAGTCAGACTCGAAGTAAACTTCAAAGGCTAGCAGCTTCTTCTGCTTCAGTGACGATTTGAAGTTGAACACTTCCAACCCGCCAGATATTTGGAATAAAGCAATGATTACTTAATTGTCAATGGTTGAAGTCAGTTGTTTTAACATTAAAAAAATAACTTTTAATTTTCAATTTGTACTCCTAATTCCTTATCTACCGTTAGCTTCAGAGGACCTTCGTCCGTCTTACCTCTTCTGACCTGTCTGATTTATGCTGTAATTAATTTGCTGTTCTGGTAATGGACTTTCCGAATGTACATTGACTGGTCCTGGGATGGCCCTACCACCACCACGCGATAACCATTGTCCGGTAACTTCTTCAAGGCCACCATTCAACTTCAATCATTGCCTATAAAAAAAACTGAAGGCGACTCAGCACAATATCTGATGCACCGGTGTTGATTAACAACTGTGATTAAACTAATTCTGATTAATTAGTAGGCTAGACACAAAGCAGTATCGTGCTCAATTTTACCTGCCACCGATGTTTCCGTCATTATTTCTGCCATCAGAAGCAAAATGATAACTTTACACGCCATTTTTATACTTCCTAAATCAACGATTTTAAGTCGACGAACACAGAAGTAGAATGTTACTTAAATAATCGCAATCGACTCTGCGTCTGCGGCAGACTGTGATCTCGTTGTTTTGTAACATACAGAGCTAGCGGATTGATATATGTAACATAACAAATACTCGATACTTTATGTAAGTGGGTCGGGGATCGTCTCAAAATGCAAAACGTAGCCTATTGGCCATGTACAGAAAAGTAATAGCGTGAAAAATCAATAAGGAAAGTGACAGAAGGATAATAATAGCTAACAACTTAATCTTTTGTTTTGTGTCTGCAGCATATGTTTATTTTTTATTTTTTTACCCGAGGTACTTCAGATCCTTCAGGATTTCAAAAAATTATGCTTGGAGCTGCTGCTAAATGCTTAGAAAATTAGGCCTCGTCCTCCACAACATTGGTGAAAGTGCCACGAAATGCGATGGCACTGTAGCGCTGAATACAGATGGAAATGCGCTGGAAGTGAAAGATCACCTAGAGTGGCTCTCCTGGAACGACCAGGGCAATGGGGACAGAAAGGTGTGACGATAGCAGCCCCGCGTACTTCTCGATTTTACGTACGGCGGCTTGTTCCGCAGCGGCTCCCGCCGCATTCGCTGTGTGAGCGATGTAGGATGCCGCGCAGGACCTGGTATCAACCACCGTGTCATCCCTTGTCAGATGTCTGCCTCCTGCCCAGGTGATTAGTGTGGCTCCATCAGCTTTATTATTATTATTATTATTATTATTATTATTATTATTATTATTATTATTATTATTATTATTATTATCATTATTATTATTAGGCCATTATTTTTACTTTTGCCATACCGGTAACAATTAATATTATCATCGTTATTGCTGTTCTTCTTTCTAGCATAGGCATTATGATCATCATCATCATCATCATCATCATCATCATCGTCATCATCATCATAAATTACTATTACTATTATTTATTATTATTATTATCATTACTATTATATAACACACATATATTTTTCAAAATAAACTGACAAAGTCGTTTGCAATCTAATGGAAAATCCGTTCACAATTAGAGGTGATATAGTCATTCAGTCCAAGACCTCCAAGTGTCATGGCTGGTCGAACCTGTTGTTCCTAAAACGGACAAAGAGTTTCCTTTTTGTAGGGCGACTGAGAGGCGCTGGAGCAGATGACTTGTCTCACGCTGACCACCTTTGGCTGCTGAAATCTTTCGACCTAGTTCTTGCACAAACCTAAGAGAATCGGTGTCCCAGCTTCCTGCTGTTTCGACTGCAACAGGGACAAAACGTAAGAAGAGACGGTGAGGGAGAGGACTGGCCACTCGCCCTCATCCGTATGCCGAGGTTAAGAAAACGAAGTCGCTAACACTTCATACCCATGGCTGCCTGAGGGTTAGCTAAAGGGCTTGTTAGTCTTCATCAATAGCTTAATAAGACTTTGAACCAATGTCAAAACATGTGGACTCAAGAACTTCCTGTTTGCGCTTCCACATGTCAACGCTGACCTGTGTTGCACGAACTTCCTCAGTGCTCCATAAAAGTTTCACTGTGGTTGGTCAATCCTTATGGAATAGATTAGCTGGCGACTTCCATAAAAAAACTTCTTGGTATCACTTTGTCCTTTTTCCGCAAGCGTTTTAAACTATTCCTTCCATCATAGTTTGCATCCATGGTTTCCATCTGGAATGCATCCGAAAAACCTCTCATGAAATGCGCTGCATAAATTTCAGATTACGATATCAAATAAGAAGACCAAGATTTTTTAAAATACGTCGGAAAGTAAATGCGTAAAACCTAAGAATTAATGTCTTCTAGCCTATAAAATTATGGAGTTTTTGTGCTAGGAAAAACAGGTAAGATCAAAGCTTTTAATATTAAAAAAACCTCGCTGTCGCTTAAGTTTGTTATGACACAGACGACTAGAAACACAGAAAAATTGAAGTCGATTAAACATATAACGGACTGTTCCAATTCATGCTGCATTGTCTTTTAGAGATGTCTCAAACTTACAGTAGCTTTGCATTTGGCAACTTCAATAGCAAGAACATACATTTTAGTCGAAGTCCTGATAAAATGTAAATAATTAAAATATGCAGAAATAGATTCTACATTTAGTTTCTTCGAAAGAATGTGAATATTTGTGTTTTCACAATGGATTTGTGTTGTTTACGTTGACTGAATTATTGACGTCGTTGTATAATTCCGCGTCGTCTCCAACAAAGACCGAATAGGTTGGCATCGGTTGTACAACCATTCCACGCACTTCGTTTCCATGGTAATCGGTCGCTACATTATTTGGATGAATTCCGCGGTCAAATGTTGAACTGATCGGGTAGTTAAGCGTCTTGTATTCTTGCTTCATCTTCTTTTTAAAATTTGACCTGACATTTTAGACACACGTTTGTCAAGAATCTGCCGTTTGTTTGGTAAGCAAAGCATTGACCTTCGAGTTCCAAATGAAAGTCGCAAAACTATGTTTCAAAGATTCAGTCAAACGTTAGCAACGTCACCGTACTACTAAAGTGATGTATTCTACCAGTTAGTCAGTTTGATTAGCAAGTAATGATTAGATTACATGAGTAGTTTTGTGACTGTAGCTGATGACTGTAGTCTGTAGCTGGTGTCCTAGCTGATCTTACTTTTTATCAGCTTGCAGCGTATCATGACAAAGGATTACATTGTTGAACATCGAATGGCTGACTGCCTCATGAATTTGTAAGGTTGAATTTGTGCAATATCAACCAATGGAGACTTTTTCAGTAGAATATCTTAATTGATGACACCTTGGTGCTTCATGGCCCTTAGGGCGGTGAAGGAAATCAGTTGAGTTAAACGACTTAAGTCATTCTATCATCGCATTGCATTTTAAACTTATGTTTGCCTTCCCATTTATAAGCGCTTGATCATTGTAGGTAAGCGATCAAAACTTAAGCAATTCAGTTTTATTGTGTGAAAATTAATAATAAAAGAATTCAATTGAATAATAGCAAGTGACTACATTTAAATTGTAACCATTCTTTTCAGAATGAATGCAAAATAGATGATACAAAATACATTCGGCTCTTTGTCGTAATATAGATCTAAAAAGTTATTTCAAGTAGTAGGCCTAGGTCTACAGGCGTTATGAAGATCAATAGGCTACTACGCAAACACTAACGGTAGGCCTACTCACTCACCAATCTTTTAAAGTAGACCTAACCTATGAAGATCATGCCAGTCCTATATAATAGCTGAAGTTAAACACGATAGATATGCACTCGGTTAATTGCTAATAAGGAGCATACCGTCGATACCATATTGCTCCAAAGCAAATGATTGCCAAACAAATCGCCACGGTGAAACCAGCAAGACCCACTATGATTAAAGCTACAATAAAAATAAAAAACTCATTTAAATCAGAGTCGTCTTTAACGTATAAGAGACTATTAGAAAACAAGTAAGAATGCAGACATAGGTTATTGGGTCTATGCATCGTCACGTGTTCTAGCCTAGGCTAGACTAACTCAACGCAGCGCTCGTGAATAAGCCGGTGCCCCGCGCTTGGTTTTCCAGTGGCGCTTTAGAAATTAGGAGATTACGATTATGATTACGATTAGGCTGCGGTTCACGTAGGCCTAAATGAAAAAATGTGACTTGTGACTCCAGGAAGCAAAGCAAATAACTTCTGCCGTTAAAAGAACGTTGAACACAAAGTTTAGTGTAGAAATAGGACGGTGACTTTACAAATCCGACATAAATGGTTGACTTCTTGAGATGCAGGTACACCCCAGCGTGGGAGTGCACCGTAACAAGGGCATAACAGGCAGGTAATCTGCAACTCGTAGAAAGAACTCCAACAAATAGAATTCCAAACAGAGTAGCTCGTTATGTGATTGATTTCAAGGCACAGAGAACCAATGAAACCACGATCACCCATTGTCGACAGAACGAACTGAAGCTACAACAAGCCTTTGCTCAAAGTTGGAGAATAACAGCATCGACAAATTACAGAAGAATTAGTTTACTTTATTTGCTGTAGGTCCTAATCGTTGTAAAATCAAAATTGCCGACCTCAACAGGTTTTTTGAGCGCTGACGTTTTTAATCTCAGACACGGCTTTAAACTGGTTTGCCTTCTACATCTGTCATCTCACTCAACCTGTCCACTTCAAAGAGTTTTCGTCAATCCCAACTGTTTAAAGTTGTAAGCTAAATGCTGTGAACCTAATTATTCTAATGTGTCAAGATCATACCTTGATTGTTGTTCACAGTTGTTATTTGAAGTTCAGACTCCAACACATTGGATTCCAACGCTAAGATACCTGTATCCAACACGATGACCATAAAAAATGATTGCACTAGGTTACGTTGGGATTACCCATTTAAGTAGTCAATGCAAATACGAAAAAACGTACGCCCTTAAAAGTAATTGGGCCTACATGGTTTAGCAATTTAGTGGGTTTGGGATGACAAGACATGATTATGACATTTCTAAAATGCAAGTGTCATTATTAGCATGATCGCGGTCTCTGGCCTACATGCGATTACATTAAATTTTGATCATTTTAAGACAATATCCACAAATTAAAAAAAATCGTTGTAGTCAGTAGTAGGAAACTGGATAAACGAGCTCATTTGACCCAAACCATGTTTCAACTTTTCCAAAACGACCCAAACCATGGTTCAACTTTTCCAAAACGACCCAAACCATGGTTCAACTTCTACCATCGAAACTGTGGGAAATTCCCGTTCTTGCAATCCAGCGTGCACAAAACCCAAACCATGGTTCAACTTTGAGAAAAATCGCTAAGCAGAGCGGCTTGGTTGGGTACACGAGACTACGGAAAGCAGAGTTGATTGCTAAAATTGAAGCCCACAGCGTTCCCTCAATCTCACCTAATGTTAGTTTGCTTGACGCCCCTGTTCCCCTCATTGAATTCCCAATACTCGAACCCGTACCAGCCACAGCAGTACGAAAAATATTCGATAAAACAAAATCATCGATTAATACATTCGCAAAATGGATCGATGGGTATATTCCTGAAGAACCAAAGAGAAAGGTGAATGAAAAGTTAGAAGCGTTGAAAGCCAAAGTGAATTCTATATTGGCTGAAATTCGTATGAAGACGCATAAAATTAGAGAGACGGCTTCAGCTATCAAAGGCTTCACGAAACAATACACAGTAGAGGGGGTTGGTGGTATTGACGCTACATCTTTTCTTGACACCGTTCAGGCACAGGTGGTGGACTTGTGAACAAAAAATCGTCAGACTAAAACCAACTTTGTCCTCACCTGCACAATGGAGCGCGTTAACATGAAGACTGGTGAGGTAGATTCAAACGATTTTCCATTCGTTTCAAAGACTGAGGTGGTTCTAGACTCCACTGATGTAAGTGAAATTTATAACAACGCGAAAGATAAAATTATGGAGTCGATGGCGACCTTTCAGATGCGTGGTAGTAACTGGAGACTCAGAGCGGTTCAAAAATTAGACATCAATACGGTCGTTTATAAACCGCTGAAAGGTAGCTCCTACATCCCACTACCAGATAAGTTAGCTAGTAAAGAGGCTATAATTAATATGAAGAACGAAGACGAAGAATGCTTCAAGTGGTGTGTAACAAGAGCCTTAAACCCAGTTGACAAGAATTCAGAAAGAATTACGAAAGAATTAATTAGACAGTCTGAGGAACTTAATTGGTCTGGCATCGAATTCCCAGTAGCAGCGGATGCTAATGTGATAAGTTTGAGAGAAATAATAATATTTGTATTAATGTTTTTGGTTATGAGTATGGCGTAGGTCTATTCCCACTATATTTATCAAAGCATGAGAATGATAGGTGCGTAGATCTATTACTTATTTCTAATGACGAAAAGAAGCATTATTGTTGGATCAAGAATTTCAACAGACTGATGGCGGTACAAACAGACAAGTCCACTCATTCAATGCACTATTGTAAAATATGTTTGCAGGGATATAGAGAGCTAGGTTCGCTACACAAACACATCGAGTACTGTTCCCAACACAGCGCTCAAAAGATAGAATTACCCGAACCAGGAACTATGTTGAGTTTTAAACATTATTTTAAATCTATGAGAGTACCTTTTGTCGTCTACACGGATTTCGAGTCCTTCATTAAACCGATCGATACATGCCAACCCGATCCCAGCACCTCTTACACCAATAAATACCAGAAACATACTCCTAGTTCGTTTTGTTACCACATAAAATGCTTCGACGATGACGTTTATTCTCAAGATCCGGTGGTGTTTACGGCCAAAAACGAAGATGATGATGTCGCCCAGATATTCGTAGATTCTCTGATAGAAAATATAAAACGAATATATAACCAGTATAAATTCCCTAAGAAGATGATAATCAGTAAAACCGAGCAGAAATGTTTCGAAGAAGCTACTAACTGTCATATCTGTGGGGGCGAGTTCTTTGATGGTGACGACATACGAGTAAGAGACCACTGTCATCTTACTGGGAAATTCAGAGGCGCCGCTCATAAGATTTGTAATCTAAAGTATAGAGTCCCCAAGTTTTTCCCAGTAGTATTCCATAATCTATCCGGCTACGACAGCCATCTATTCGTGAAGAAATTACGAGGTGGTGATAATGAACAGATTAAATGCATCCCCTGCAACGAAGAAAAGTATATCTCATTTAGTAGAGATGTTGTAGTCGATAAGTTTGTAAATGAAAAAAATAAGGAAGTAGATGTTACACGAGAACTACGATTCATCGATAGTTTTAGATTCATGCCAGCGAGTCTCGATGCGTTATCGAAGAACCTAAGAAAAGAGCAGTGTAAAAATATAAGCAAGTACTACTCCGGTAAACAGCTCGATCTCTTGCTTAGAAAAGGGGTATATCCGTACGACCACGTTAGCTCCATCGATCAATTGAACGAAACAGAACTACCACCAAAGTCAGCATTCTATTCAAAACTAAACGACTCGGACATCAGTGACGAAGACTACAACCACGCACAGGTGGTATGGAACGAATTCGGTTTCAAAACATTCAGAGAATATCACGATTTATATAACGTGTCAGATGTTCTCCTGCTCGCCGATGTATTCGAAAATTTTAGAGATGTATGTTGCGAGAACTATGACCTAGATCCCGCCTGGTATTATACATCGCCAGGTCTTGCTTGGGATGCTGCATTAAAGTTGACTGGAGTAAACTTGGAATTATTAAGCGACTACGATATGATACTAATGGTCAAGCATGGGATAAGAGGCGGCGTTAGCACAATTTCACATCGTTATGGACAGGCAAACAATAAGTACTTGCAAACGTTTGATGATAGCAAACCTTCATCATTTATAACCTATTTAGACGCCAGCAATTTGTATGGATGGGCAATGTGCAAGAAACTACCAACTCATGGGTTCGAGTGGATGAGTAATGATGAGCTAAACGACTGGAGATCAATACCGTGTATATTGGAGGTGGACTTGGAATATTCGAAAGATTTACATGATCTTCACAATGACTATCCTCTCGCCCCTGAGAATATTACACCTGAATCTTCAACGGTTCCTAAACTCATCCCAAATCTGAATGATAAAGTAAAGTACATAGCTCATTATGAAAATTTGAAGCAGTATGAAAGTCTAGGTCTGAAGATTACTAAAATTCATCGTGGAATTAAATTTGAAGAAAGTGCGTGGTTGAAAAAATATATCGATCTAAATACCAACCTGAGGACCAAAGCAACCAACGATTTTGAGAAAGACTTTTTCAAACTTATGAATAATAGTGTGTTTGGCAAGACTTGTGAAAATATAGTCTCGCGTAGATATTAAACTGGTTTCAAGCGAGAAGCAAGCTATAAAACTAGCAGCGAAACCGAGTTACGACACTCGGACTATTTTTGATGAAAACCTAATTGCCATTCATATGAAACGAACGAAGCTATATTACAACAAGCCGATATATCTTGGTATGTGCATCCTAGACTTGAGTAAAACGCTCATGTATCAATTTCATTATAATTACATCAAGGATAAGTATGGGGATAGGGCAAAGTTACTTTTTACCGATACTGATTCTTTGGCCTATGAAATTAAGACCGACGATTTTTACGCTGATATAGCTCCAGATGTTCGAAGCCTGTTTGACACTAGCGATTACGCAAAAGATCGCCCATCTGGCATAGAAACTGGCCTCAATAAAAAGGTCATCGGTATGTTCAAAGATGAAGCGGCTGGTAAACAGATTGAAGAGTTTATAGGTTTAAGATCGAAACTGTATTCCTACAAGATGGACGGAGTGGACCATAAAAAGTGCAAAGGCGTTAAGAAGAATGTCGTCAAGAAATCAATCACTCATGAAGATTACAAAGACTGTTTATTCACCAAACGAGAACAGTCAAGAAGGATGAATGTTATCAGGTCGCATCATCACGACATTTACACCGAAGAGATAAACAAGATTGCGCTATCTGCTGATGATGATAAGCGAGTGATTCAACAAGACGGGGTACATACCCTAGCCTATGGTCACTATTTGTTGAAAACTTGGGCTAAAGACTAAATGTAATATAAAATGGAAGAACTCTCTAAAGTGTGTACCAAATGTAAAATGGAAAAAAGATTAAACGAATTTCATAAGAACAAACTTGGCAAGAACGGGTATTGTGCTAGCTGTAGAACGTGTAAAAATATCATACAAAAGGAACTTAGGCAAAAATACACGATACTCGATACTCGGAAAATAAAAGATAAAAAAGTTTGCAGTCGATGTAAAATGGAGAAGAACGTTTCAGAATATGTCAAAAATAGATGTTGCAAAGACGGGTTTGGAAGCGAATGCAAAGACTGTAAATATAAAAATAGTAACGTGTATTCTAAAGCTCGGATGCTATATGACCCTGAGTTTAAGCTAGTTACAAATATGCGAAGTCAGCTTAGTCACGCATTAAGAGGTAAGTCGAAATCACAAACGACGCGCCAAATTATCGGTATTGATTTTGCAATATTTATGAAATGGATTGAATTCCAACTGGATGAAGGGATGACCATGCAAAATTATGGTTCGGTTTGGCACCTTGATCACGTTCTACCAATATCGTCGTTCAACTTGCTAGAAGCAGAACTTTTTAAAGCCATGAATTGGATGAATATACGCCCGCTGCTGACGGTAAAAAATATGCAAAAAGCAGACAAAATAGGTCCCTGGCTATTTGTTTTGCAGGAAGTGAAAGCGCAGTATTTTATCAAACATTTAGATGAATATTAAAAATGAGTTTTGATACAAACAAAAATATAAATGTCGAGGGCGTCGTACTACCTAATATCCCTCTTTCAAACATACAGCTGATCGATACCGCGAAGAAGTTGAATATCCCAAACTTCGTAGGCGTCTTCTTACGAGATGAACTACCGATGAAACCTAGGCGAAACGAATGTGGAATATTGAACTTGGATGATTCTAAAGGGTCAGGGTCCCACTGGGTCGTTTTTTTAAAGAACGGTAAGGATAAAATATATTTCGATAGCTACGGCCTACCACCACCTCTGGAATTGCTAAAGTATTTACGCAGCCCCGTCTACTACAACAGAGAACGAATCCAACCCGATGGCGAAGTCTTTTGTGGTCATTTGTGTTTGTACGTTTTGAAAAAGACTATGAACGATGGTTGTAAATTTCAAGAAGTTATAAATGATTTGTACTAAAAATATTAATCACGTAATAAAATGCCTGTAAACATATTTGGACAAATGGATAGCGAATCAGCGCAGCGAGTAATATCGGGCGGTGTCACATTTACTCAAGCAAACAGTACTTTTCTAAGGGCAGATGGAGCAAACCCTGTTACTGGAGATCTAGATATGAATGGCCGCGTGATAAAAGGTCTACCTACAACGAATACTTCGGAAGCGGGAAAAGACGAGGCTCTAAGTCGGGGACAGGCTATAGATTTAATAACGAAACACGATGACTCGAATAAGAAATACGCCGATGCAACGGCTGAAAATGCAATCGGACCCGTGATTAGCATGTACACTTCAGCTACGCAAGCCATAAGCGCTGAAACTTACACAAAAGTTTCTTTTGGTATGGAAAGATTCTATAGAGATATCTCCTCTCGCACAGGAAATACTAAGTTCTATCTCGGTAAAACCGGTTGCTATATCGTTACAACGCACATAGAATTTCGTACATACGGTGCTGGTACTTCGGGTTTCGTTTACCTGTATATAAATGGAGGGGTGCATATGCAAATTGCGGGTGGAGAGGGTGCGTCAGGTTCAACTATCAATGCAACTGGTAGTACCATAGTTTATCTAACCGAAAACGATTACCTCGAGATAGGCGTTTATTCAACCACCGCTCTGGGTATAGTAGCTAAGGACTTTTCTGTTGCATTCTTACGACCAGAGCAATTGAAAAAAAATAATCTTAATTATATAAAATGCCTGTTGATATTTTTGGTCGAATGGATGGCGGATCAACGCCATGAGTAGTAGCAGGGGGTATCACATTATCCCAAGTCAACAATACTTTTCTAAGACGAGATGGAGCGAACGCGGCGGTTGGGGATATCGACTTGGGTGCTAACAAGCTAATTAATGTAGCGGATCCTACCGATCTTCAAGACGTGGCCACTAAGAATTACGTCGATGCTAATAAACTTTCAGAGATTGGAGTTTGTCTTCTTCCGATCCGGTTGCATTTGGCTCGACGTTTAGTGTTTACGCCCCCTCTGCTCAGGCTATCCCCGCTAACGTTCCGACGCAAGTAAATTTTTCGAGAGTAAGATTCGATCCGGATGATTGTCTCGTCAATTCGAATCGTTTCTTTCCTAAGAAAGCTGGATGTTATATGATTACGACGTATGTGGAATTTCGTGATAATAGTGCTAGAAATTACAGTAATGTTAACTTGTTGAAAAGTGGGGGATTTTACATGCAGATTGCCGGCGGTGGAGGTACGGCTGGATCGTATAATAATGCAACGGGTACTAGCCTAGTTCGATTAACCAATACCGATTATCTCGAGATATTTATTACTTCACCTAATGTGGTAAATATTATGGTTCGAGATTTTTCAGCAGCGTACTTACGACCCTAAATTCGAAACCACATTTAGTTTTGAATTTAAATTTCTACCAAATCCGTTACAAAATCGTCATCCTCCTTCCTCCCATGAACTTTAATTTCGTATCTAGATCTCCATACTCAGCCATTGAAAAATAAGATTGTTCGCGCGCTTTCCCCGTGTGCTTTACCTGCTTTGTAAAGCGATGAATACGAGCTTACTTCACCCGTTTCACGGTCTAATATATCTACTCGTCTCGGTTGGTTTCTGATTTTTTTTCAATCTATCATATTTTTCATCCGTGCTTGGCACCTTCGTTTCTCGCCGCTGTTTCTCTTTTTCGACGATATCACGCGAAAGTACACCCTTCTCAAACAATAGGTCGATGAGTTCAGGCTTGTTGAGATGAGTCCATCTTTTGATACCGTGCTCTTTCACCAGCGTTTTCAATTCTATCAATTTCATTTTTATAGTACAAGATATTTCTTTAGTACACAACGCTCATTTTCTGGCCATCTGATTGAAACTTGAGTAACTTGTCGCAAATCACCACTGCGTAAGCTTCCGTTCGAGCTGGCACCACGGCATTAAAAGTAGCTTTGATCCGGATATCGACTACCGATGACTTCAAACGCTCTGATTGCTTGCTCACATCAAACACCATAATCGGGAACAGGTCTTTGAAGTCTGCTGGTGTGATATTGCTTTGCGTTATCAGTTCGTCCATTCCGTAGAATTTTTCACTAAACGTGGCTGCTTCTCTGTACGCTCGCGAGAATTGCTGATTCGGGAATGATAGGTTGTAGTCGACGGCCGGGTATCGTTCATGACTCATCATGATGCACATGTTCTTCAGATTGCAATGATCGAAAATCGATGGGTTATGTTCTTGGTCGCCCCCTCGATCGGTTTGAAATCCTACGAGGATGTACCTAGGTTTCTCAGGCGATGATTTGACGCTAAGTCTCCACTCAAAATTATTCGCCCGTAGGACGGCTATAGTATCGCATTGACGAGCTCTGTACGCGACAGGCAACGATGCTTTCGATTCGATCGTTTTGTGCAGTTGGAACTCCTCCATAAAAGATGGCTTAACGTGCGGCATGAACCACGTGATTTTGTCTACCCTAACTTTCCCAGCAGCCGCAGCAGCGAGTCGAAAAATTGCGTCGTCGTCGGCTTTACGAACTAGAGTTAGCGTTTGTTTCATACCATAAATAACCTTGTTGTAATCATCGCAAAACCCAAAAATATGCCTCAATGGAACGATAAAACTAAACGTGCCTTTGTCACCCGGTTTTTGAATTAGATACGACTGTCGAACGGCGAAACCTTGATTATCAGCGATAACAGCCGTCGCGCCACTGTCCTTGTACCACAGCTGATTTAACCCTTGAGCCAGTTGAAAATCATTTGGGTGTTTGAGTAAACCGAGCATTGTAGTTGCTTGACCTGGGTGAAATAACGATTCAATTTCTTGGTTCGATAAGAAATACGAAATTTGACTGAACAGATGCATGAGTCCATTGTTCGTAAGGGCTGCAGCATCGGCATTAGCGTACGCGGTATTGTCCGCCTTCAACAATCTGCCCTCGAATAATAGATGAGATTCCGCTGGATGGCAGTAAAGATCTTGAAGTTCGATGTTAATTCGTATCTCCCCCGCGGTGTTTAGATTCGCTCCCGATATCGGCTCATACTCATGCCATTCGTAGCGTTCGATACCCTCATCAATCAGAGGTTGATCGGTAAAGTTTAGAATATCAGACTGCATTTTATTGTAGAATAATATTATTTTTACGCGACCTTCATTCCTGCACCGTTTAGCGAACGCGCTAAATCTTGGATCGATATAGCATTTTTCAAGCCATTCCCCATCATCAGATTATTTATATTAACGCTCTCCGGATTCGCCCCGATGCTACTAAGCCGAGCTACAGTGTCTCTAGTTTTTTGCGTAACTGGATTCTTTGGGGCAGTAAACAGTTTCTCTACTAATCGTTTACCAGCGTCGGTTGCAGCCGTTTTCCCAACATCGATAGCCTTTTCCCCAATTTCTGTCGCTACGTCTTTGCCAGCACTAAGAGCTCTCGTTGCTAGCTGTTTGGCGGCGTTCGAAGTAACAAGTCTTTTGAAAAATCCTGAAATAGTATTGAATATTCCTGATCCACCGATAACGTATTGTTTCACATTCTCATAGTGACCGCGGTAAGAATAGAATTCTACAAAGAATTAAAAGACATCGTTGGAGCATTGAGGCAATCTTATCTAATCTAGTTCGGAAACCTCTGTAGCGCAATTATTGCAAAAGTTAAGCCTATACCGATCTACGATCGCTTATAAGGAGAATTGAATTTATAAATCACAGGTTAAAGTTATAAGGAAATCAAGGAAAAAGCACAGAATAGACAAGAATGGTGTCGTTTGAATCTTGGACCCGCCTAACGGCAGAACACTAAAGAAGAAGAAATCACAGGTTAGGGCTATTTGGATACGGGTAAAAGCTGCTTGGTCACAAGACGGAAAATGGGGTATTTAAAGGGTTAGAGTGTGCCGATTTCGGTCCTGACATCACAACACCAGCGGGCTGGGGAGCAGACAGAAGCACATAATATTCCAGGACATCCAGCCAGCGAACATTAAAGACCGGGAATCCAGTGATGTCTCGGGTTTTGGTAGGTAATAATTATTGCTAGTTTTTTTATGAAGCCACTAACATTTATCTTCGATCCCATTTGTATTTGCTGCAGTGTCTCATAGCAAGCAATGCTACCGTGACTATCTTTCTGTATTGATTGCAGAAGCGGTGCCACGTGATGCAGGTGGAAAATCTGAATCAACTGAATCAACTTTTTCCAACATTGAACTAGGTATTCACAAACGCAGTAGACTATAATACATCAATCGATGCTTTCTTCTCCAGAAGAAAACACAATTACCAAAAAAATAAAAATTAACGCTTTCCTTTTTGAGAATGTCTGTTTTTATTTGAGCACGACCGAAGACGCTCAGATTTGGAAGGACTAAGAAGCAGCTTCTGAATAACCGCTATTAGCAAATAACCTGCAAAATTATAGAAATTATAGTTTTAAAATTATCTATACAAGTCAGACACTAGAAAATTATTGACTCTGATAAATTACTGTCAATGATTTTATTAGACCTAATCTCAGCTACACTAAAGTCAGCGTGAAGCTAATATTGCCAATTACGGAACTGTTCCGATTTTGCGAAGGTATCCACGATTTTTGACGATAAATACTCGTAATACTAATTGCTTTTTCGTCGATGTGAACTTTGAATTCAAGAAGTTTTGGTGGTTACTAGAAGTTAAATGGCCAATAAAATAAGAGAAAACATTCTAATAAATTGAAAGAAGCGTTGCAATTTTAAGCCAGTATGTAATATTCCTAATTGCTAGAATAGAGCTTCTGTTCAGGAAAGTATCTCTCACAAATTGAAGTTTTTCGTCTCATAAAAGATTGCTCTGTAGGCTCTAGTCCAGCATAATGTCTCAAATAGTTATTAATCCTAAGTGTCATAGCAATTCAGCAAGGTCATCTGATTGTCTTTCTTTCTCTGCTTGGTCCTAGCTAAAAATTAATTAGAACTTTTCTTTATATACCGAAGCTTTGGATTGTTAGGTGTAGAAAATGGAATTATTTTCTTGGTGTCTGTCTGCTCTTTCATCTCAGCAACGTGTGTTATTGTTTAGCTACATAAACTTAACAAACGCTGATCAAATCATTTATCCACCAAAGACTATTTTCTAGGTCAAAAAGTGATCTGGATAGTGATCCAATCATGATCTGGTTCTGGTGTCCAATCAGTTTTGTGCCGGTCCGAGAGAAGTAGGCTAAATAATAATAATAATTAATAATAATAATAATAATAATAGTAATATCAGTAACTTGATTAATAATATTATTAATAAGCAATGATAGTCATAATATTAGTAATAAATGAGAGTCATGAAAGTAACATGAATATTATGTTGTGGGGCGCGGTGGTGTAGTGGTGGCGTCGTAGCCTTGAAGCCGGAAGGTTCGAGGTTCGAATACACCTCAAGTCGCCGCGTAGGGACCTTGGGCAAGTCCTTCACTCGCAATTGCTCAGCGCTTCGGTGTGAAACTCCGATGAAGTGTCCGCTCTGCAGTCAGGAGCGCCTCTGAGTAGAGTGCTTGAAGGGACGCTATAGCAAGTGTGCATGCAAGCATGCAAACAATAATAACAGGTGTTAAAATTAAAGCTTAGTAGTAGCTGCCAAATGACAGCTATAGGCTACTAGAGAGGGATGGAGAGGAAGAGAATTTGATTATTCAATTCCTATTTTAGTTGACGAGACCTAGGCCTTCAAAATTATGTAAATTGACTGATGCTATTGGACACAATGGTATAAGTTCATACTTTTTAATTTGTTGAATAGCTGTTGCCTTGCTATTTCTATTTCATAATGTTGAATTTGATCTTAGTTTTTACATTTTCTGTTTGACTTTAGTTTTGGCGATTGTCGCCATCATTGGATTCACTGTTGCGATTTGCATTGCAGTCATCTGCATCGGAGCGATTTGCTTGCGACGGTAGGTCTATACTTTGAACTTAATAAAGAGTTGAGGTTCATCAATACTTTGTTCCCATACCTATTAAACCCTTTTTCTATTATCTTCAGTGACCAAGGGTAGTCCTGAACCATCTACTCCCGTGAGAAAGGTGACTGTAGGCCTAAGCCTTCTTAGACGTCGCTACAATGATATGACCACGCTATGATTTCATTGAATTCAATTTCATTGAATTCGTTATATATATATATATAACTATATATTATATATATATATATAATTGGAAAGGGATTTGCAACTATAGGACACTGCATATATGACTTTTCTGACTCTAAGATTTCACTCATATCTTCCAACTTCTCATTTAATTTATATCTAAAATTACTAACTGTTACTTCAAGATTCCAAAAGTTGGGCAATCACATACACCAAACGCGCATTTTTCTGAGCAGACTGGAATGGAGAAACTGCATTGTCCTATGTGCAGATCTGCACGGGAAGGACTAAGGCCTAAGGTCAACCGGGTGAAACTTTGGTATGACTGAGAGGAAAATATCAAAAGGCCCTATTGATAAATGCTATTAGCCTACGCCAATGTTCGCCCAGTTATCCAACATCCAGTAATAAACATCATTGCACTGCTTGTTGATAATTGATTCGTAGAATTGACAAAAACTCTGTTTCAGCTTTAACAGGAAAAGCAAGAGACGCGATGAATATAAGACGCTTAGCCATCAAGTCAACACAGTCAGAAGTCAACAACATGAATCGGATATTATGAGAGTTTCGTCTAATGTTGCTGGGAATCAGTTGAATGGATTTGGTGGACAACAACAATTGCCATTGTATTCAGTCTACGATGGAGACAACGAACTCGTCTATAACACTCCAGGGACAGAGAACGGCAATCACAATCTGCAGCAGCTTTAATGCCCTTTCAAAAAAAGTGGCTCAAGTCGAAGTCCTAAGAAATTTTAAAAAAACATTAATTAATTACTTTGAGAGGTTAGAAAGTTCTATGTGTATTTAAGCTTAAAGTCTGCCACTATGATAAAGTTTGACGGTTTCGTCTGTGCACTATATGATTTCAACAACGATTTTCTGCTCTTTGAAATTAAATTTAATGTGTTTCTCGCATTGTAGTAATAATAAGCAATGATTAAAGAAACTTGTTTTAATGGATGGAAGTCATCTAAATTTAGACTTAAAGCAATCATTGTTTTGATTTTAGGACTGTAAGGTTGAATTGTGTGGCGGCATTCTGTTGTTTGATTCCGTTAAAGCTACAGCACTTATCGCATTTTCAGAATTGTCTGAAAGTGCCTTTTATTCTTACTGTCCAAACTAATAATAATCTGGCACCTGACTAGCTGGCATAAAACCCTGGGCATGAAAATTACATTGATCTAAATGAACTGCCTGTAAGTTGATAATTTACTGCATTTAACTACTAATTTCAGTTTCTTATTTTCAGTTATTTTCAGTTATTGAGAAAGGAGACCATGCGATTATCAATTTTAGAAGATCAGACAGCATTTGTTTGGTGCCATATAATTATTTTATGCCAATGATAAAAAAGTTTCATCCCTGTAAGTGTCTCTTAGGAGTGCAAGATTTTTATAAGCACTCCGAATTGTCCGTCTCCGAATTGTCCGGTCCAAATTGTCCGTCTCCGAATTGCCCGTCTACGAATTGTCTGGGAACCGCATGCCGGAGTCCCGGACGTATAAATAACGCAAAGCAATGTCCCCTGCTCTTTCCAGTAATTGCTTAAATAGAAAATTATGATAACAAAATGTTCACTGCTGCAAATTTCGGAGCAATAGAGCGGTCTGAATTGAAATTTAATTGAATTGAGCAAGAATAGGATTTTGTCAAGTTGCTCTCCAAAAGGCAGCCTATAGGCCTATTGTTTGAAGTGGCGCCAGGGTAAAATTGATGGAATAAAAATGCACCTCAATAGAGGTTCAAATGTTAGAATAAGGTTTTTTATAGAGAAATAAATGATCTGAAAGAATCAATTGTATCTAGTTGCAAACATGAACATCGTTTAGTTTACAGAATAATTCGGTTCGTATTTGAATTGTCAGCATACACGCATGACAATTATTATCGTCTGTAAGCCTATTAGATCGAGCAAATTTATTAGAAATAATAATTATTTATAAGCTGAAAGTTATTGGAAGATTGCTACCACTGCAGCAGAATCTGTTGATATTGCTGGCATCTCTGATGGTAGGCTAAAACTGTAAAATTCATCCCTTGGCAGAAAATTGTGCTAAACAATCCGCGTTTTGAGACGACCCCCGACCTATTAGTTTAATTTTATGCATAGTATTTTGCAATCGTCAGAATCCTTACGCCTTGCCTCCAATATATAAGCTGCGCATGACTGACTGCAGCTAAAATAGCCTGTAAAAATATTATGTCGCCATGGTCTTTACATAACCGTTTGTAAGATACATAGGCTTCCAGCGACTAGGTAACACAAGTGAACACGATGCTCAAAGTGACAGGAATAGGACTACTGGTAATTATTGTTGCGTCGTACACTGCGTTGAATGCAAACGCTGAAGAAGTTGAGACTGAAACAGGTTAGTTATAATGACCTATTACATATCGCTTGAACTTTCTATGTTGTCACGAAATACTAGAAATTGGTAAGAGTTTATACATAATATTTAGTTTATTTAATGAACTAATTTGTGTAGTCAGAGGATCGTTGCGAATTTCTATCAGAAAGAATTTTTCCACTTCAGGCAGCAGTTGAAGTTTGTAGGCCTGTTGGATTAAGGAGGCACTCATATTATAGTATATAGAAGGTTGCAGGGATAGCATCGGGAGCAAAATGCGTGGAGGCTGTTTTAGCTCCCCGTCACTTTTCGAATTCAAATCTAGATTTTGCGCGTGGTTTCAAGAACTCGGCAGAGGTGCTCAACAAAGAATCTCTTGTTCGACTAACTTCGTTTTCTCTCAGGCGAAGTCTGCTTTGGCCAGTGTTTAGTCGAGTTTCCCCTGCTTTTGGGGGAGGAGGAATTCTGATTTCTGAAGGGATATAAAGTCCGTCTTTGGCAGGGCATTTTGGGCGGACGGCTGGGTCTCTGACGAAATCCTCCTCAGTCAAATTTTCTGACGACTTTTTCCTTTTCTAATCACTAGGTAAAAAAATTCCGAGAAATCTACTATTTCCGTTGCTGGAAAAAACTGATGACCTCTTTTGTAGTGGTTCGGCCCAAATCTCATTCGGCTTCATACCCGCAACTGTGCAGTCTAGACCTCGATCCGGGTATAGCCTACATGTACTGGAAGAGCGCGTTTTTCGTTCCCGTATTCTTGAAATCGATAGAGCTAATCACCGTAGGGCGTGTCTGATTGAAGAGTGGCAGCTGTTTGACCAGGTGATCATCGACCGGACCATCAAACAGTAGCGTATACGTCTACGGTCGTGTGTTCGTGAACGAAAAGAACATTTTGAACACCATATAATTGTAGATGAATTTTACTTCCTTTCAGTTTTTTTGGGTGCTGCATCTTAAACGTTCATAAATTTGAAAAAGTCACGAATATTTTCAATCGGCTTTAGGACCTCGTATAAAATATGGTCACTGTTGTGTTTAATATTTCAGGTCAATATTGACAGTTTTGGTCCAGTAATGACACTTTTTGCTGTGTTCTACTTTATCGTGGACACAGTGTAGCATAGGTGCAATCACGCCCTAAAAGTTGGGGGGGACCATAATGAATCACGTCCTAAAAGTTGGGGAGACCATAATAATAAAGCTAAGGGACCACTCAAAAGTTGGGGGGACGCGTCCCGTGGGTCCCATAGGGTGGTTGCGCCTATGCAGTGTAGGCCAAGGCTACATGTACATCCTCACATAATGATAAGGATTCCGGGTCGTGGCAATTATTTCTTCAATTGAATTGGCTTTTTACTTCAGATACCAAAGAGGAATATTGTAATTCGGAGTTGTTTCAACCGCAATGTCTAAAGAATGAAGTGATATTGATGAGAAGCGCCACCTATGGACGCATGCGCGTTGGTCGATGTATTACGGCAGAAGAAGTCGATGCACAACGATCGTTCACCGGTGACAATCCTCGCATCCTTGGATGTTCCGCCGATGTCTTGTCCATTCTAGATCGGAAATGTTCCGGCAAGAGTGAATGTGACGTTCGCACTGCAGATGTTTCGTACAATAATGTCAAACCGTGTCTTCCTGGTTTGGTATCATATCTTGAAGTCAGCTATGACTGCATAACAGGCAAGCACTTTACGATTATGCAAAAATAGTTGCATGCGGTTACTTTCTTTGGATACTGGCAACCAATAATATTTCTCTACTAAACCATTTATGAGTTCAATAGATAATTAGATGTGATGATATTAGCAAAGTTGCCATTAGAGTCGATTCACAAGACTTGCGACGATTTGGCCTACAATAGGCCTACGGAAATACCAGGGTCTATAATAAAAGACCAAGCGTGATCGATGCTTATTCAAAGAGCTTTAACTCCTCCTTCTATCAAACAGACAATTAAAAAAGGCAATTCTTTAAACTAAGGATTTCTCATTTTATAGTTGTAGACGATGATCGCTCATGTGCTGTGGCGCTCACTGTCAATCCAACTCATATAATCGGTTCTATGGCTCAGAAAAACTGTGGAACAGAATTCCACCCGTGGACTGTGGAAGCCCCGGTGGGCCAGCAAATCAGCATAACCCTATTCTATTTCGCAGCGTCAGCTCTTGATGCAAGTGAAAGACAAGGGTTAACCTCTCGTTGCATAAGTGAAGGGTTAATTGTTGATAAGACAGGAAAACGAAATAAAACGATCTGCGATGAAGAAGGACAAAGGACAAAAGAATTCTACACATCCAATGGAAATGCAGTTGACATAATACTCACCGTAGGAAGTCAGAAGAAACATGTTCACAACGATAGCATATTCTTATTGCAACTTCTGGGTTCGTACAATTATCAAATGATGTTATTAAATAGTACTAGAAGCATATGCGAAGACTTGGTTTAGACGTTGGGATGGACGAACGAGCGGCCGAAGGACAGTCGCCGACCGACGACATTTTTTCATGGACGAAATTTTCTGACGACTTTTTTAATAGTCATTAAATTTTGGTAGAGATTTCCTGGAAAACGTACCTTTTCCCCCGCCCCCAAATTGGTTCAAATTTCCTGGAAACACCCCTACGTTATCGCCCATGCATAGAAGTTATGTTTATATAAAAGTGGACGCCTTAAAATTAGTAAACAACTAGGCTTATTGGTCCCAAAAATTTCATTGGCATATTATTTCTCCCATGATTGCTATATTTTACGATACAAATGTCTTCTACTCTCATAAATCCTACCAGAATCTAATGCAAACAGTAAACAATGAACTTGTCTTCATAGCCGAATGGTTCTCTGCTAATAGACTCTCCTTAAACATAGATAAAACTAACTTTATGCTCTTTCGAACTAATAAAAAGATGTGCCCCCAGAATGAATTGCAACTGTCTATCAATGATACCTCCATAACGCAGGTTAGCTCCACTAAATTTCTTGGTGTGTACATAGATCAACACCTCACATGGAATGATCATATTAAATATATCTCTGCCAAGGTTGCAAAAAGTGTTGGTATCCTTCGTCGAACTTCCCATATACTCCCCCCCACTATCCGTGTTAAATTGTACTACTCATTAATATATCCTTATCTCTCATACTGTAATTTAGTTTGGGCATCTACATATAAATCCAGGCTCAATAAATTAGTACTTCTCCAAAAACGTGCAATACGTATCATAGCTGGAGTTAAGCCTTTTACTCACTCAAGTCCTTTATTTCAATCATTTAATTTATTAAAGTTTCACCAAATAATGACTTTCCAGATAGGAGTCTTTATGTATCGGTTCACCCATGATCTTCTTCCCCTTAACTTTGCAGGGTATTTCCAAAAAGGATCTGAAATTCACTGCTATTCCACCAGGAACTCCTCTCATTATCGAGCCATATCCGCTCGTTTAAACTCAAGAAGATTCCATATTAAATATACTGGACCAGGTATATGGAACTCGTTTCCTAGTCATGTTCAACAAGCTTCCAGTTTACAAAGAGCAAAAACATTACTGCGCAACTACTTGGTTAATGACTGCAAAGATATTTAACCTTGTAGGCACTGATTTTATTTTACTTTATTATTATTTGTTGTGTTTGTTTTGCGTTCTTTAGTTAAGTTTACTACATTAATTGTCATCTCATGCTGTTCTTTTAGCCTATTGTTCAATTCATTATGTCAACCGTCTAGCCATCTGTTAAAATTGCATATAGGGCTGCCAACCGTCCCGGATTCGCCGGGACAGTCCCGGAATCGACCCTGTGCGTCCCGTGTCCCGGATTGATCTCATATTGTCCCGGAATGTGGTCCAAAGATCCACTTAGCACAATTATAATTCCTATTAATTTTTGCTTAATAAACTCAGCCATTTGTATGATGATGTTTACGTTGTGCTCTCTATCAGATCTATAGGTTACGTTACGTTGTTGGCTGAACATCGGGAGTTAAAGTCTTCAAAACTTTACAAATCACTGACACTCGGTTTTCGGTTTAGCATATTGTGTCCAGTTTTAACGCTTTTTGCGAGGGAGCGTTCAGCATTATGAACGATCTGTTGTCTAATAATCGCAATTACCTGAACACCGAGAGTTCACCGACCTTATTAAAGCACAACTGTTAGCATGACATGTGCTGATTTCTGTGACTTTGTGCCCAGTGTTCTGGAACTGCTTAACGCACAAGTGTAGGACCTATAGGTTAATATAATTAAGTATAGGTCCTAAGTTGAATATAAATTCTGCTCTCCGGTCGCAGACCTATGAGCCTATGATACCTACGAATTTTCCTCAATTTGGACTCACAAGTCATACTCTGATGAGCCTAGGTCAGAGGTTCCCAAACTTCTCTGGCTCGGGACCCACTTGGGAATATTTTTTCTGTCTCGGGACCCACTAAAGTGACTAAACAAAATTAGGTACAGAGTACTAAACTAACACTAACTAAGGATTGCTTCATAAATCGGGATTAAGATATGCTCATTTACATCCAGCATTTAGAAATTACCACATTTAAAACAGTAAAATTTAACTTAAGGAAAAAGCCAACATTTATTGCAATGCAAGCAACTGTTATATCAATGTAACAGTAACTAATCGTTAAATTTAAACTTTAAATTTAAAGAAACAATGTGAAGAATGGGCCTGCATGTTACTCATAAGTAAGTCAATGCGTGGTTTAAAAGAAGTCAGACACAGCCTCATGTCATGATCTGTGCACAGCCTGTTCCTGTATTTTATTTTCATTGCCGTCAATGCTGAAAATCCAGCCTCACACAGGTATGTGGTTGAAAACGGCAACAACACTGACAAAGCAATATCAGAGAGTTCGGGAAATACAGTTGCAGCATTAAGCCAAAAAATAGAAAGACTGCTCTCTGAGAACTTTTCCTTCAGCGTTCCATCACAGGAAAGTTCGATAAGCTGGGCTTCGTTTGCAGCACACAAAGTAACTTTATTGATATCTGCTTGAAAAGGATTACGGATCCAAGCATTTTGTTCCAGTTGTGCCTTGTTTTCTGTTTCACTAGTTATAACGGAATAATAAAGTATGACGTTTGAGGTTTACTGGAATAAATACTGAAATTAACAGAGAAATAAGTAGAACTTTCGCGACCCACTTGCCAAAGCTCTGCGACCCACTTTTGGGTCGCGACCCACAGTTTGGGAAACGCTGGCCTAGGTGACTGGAATTTGAAATGCTTCTTCATGAGGTTGATTCTTGTCTTAAATTTAGGCTATAAAATTATGTCTTTTGATGGTTTGTCTTAAATTATTAAGAACTTTTTAGTAGTTTATATCTATATACATTATATTGGTCTGACACAGCATTTGTTACATTGTGCGCTTCTGTGGATTGTGTAAATTGGTCATGGCACATCGAGTGGCTGAAGGCGTCCCGGAATGGCAAGATCAAAAGTTGGCAGCCCTAATTGCATATGTAATTAGGTGTCCCTGTTAGCGGGATATTCATCCCTTAGGGCCTTCCTTGTTACCATCCGATAATGTGAAGCATGTTATACTATGTCTATTGTGTATGTTGATGGTTGGTTACAATAAATAAATGAAATGAAATGAAAATATTTTACCTATTTATTGCATTTTTTATGGTCTTAGCTATACGGACTTTCGACTCTGGTTGAGAAGAAAACAAAGTGGCGTCGCAGCCTTACAATTTTCGCCTGTATAATAATATAGTTGCAGGCGCAATTCTGATAAATATTTAGACTATTGCAACGCAGTCCGCGCAGGCCTGCTTGGTTCCTAATTAATCCAATGCTACAGCTTCAGTCGGTTCTCAAGGGTCACTGTATAAATGACCTAGCAAACATATCTATTTCTCTATCTCTTACGATAACTCAGAACAGTCCAGAATCTAAGAAATAGGCCTAGTTCCAACTTTGTTCTTACCCGAAACGGAGTTGCGTTCAATGATCGCTTTCCGTAGCGCAGTGTAAAGCTTGATCCGCCAAGGTCAACAGCATCAGGGATGGCTTGAAATTCAAAAGTCTAACAGAAATAGACAATGAACTCTGTTCTTAGATGTCAAGTTAGATGTCGTTGCCAGTCAATTACAGGAATGCTGCATTCTTATCTAGCAATTCATTTATGCTTAACGGCATGAATGATGTACATTCTATTGCTTTTCTATATGCTGTGTGTCTATATTTTGCATTACATGGTAAAGTACAATTTGTTTTGTAGCAATTGGATGTTCGGATATCATTCCGCCTGAAGATGCCTGGCTAAAACGGAAAGACGGTGAAGTTGTGATTGGCTGTTATTCCAGTCGTAAAGCATGGCATCTTCAATGCAAGGAAGGAAGCTGGTTTGGTGTTATTGGAAACTGTTCACAGCAAGGTCAGAGCTTCTCTGTCGCCCCCAAAATAATTTACTTCCTGCAGCATGACAGATTTACTACGATAAGCCACAACTAGTCAAAACACATCGTATATATCCTAGTTCCTAAAAGCGTAAAACTAATGATAAACAACAGTAGGCCTAGCCTATAAAAATCACTTTATCGTTCGCCTTATCCTAAGGAATACTTAAGGCTATAGATGATATAAAGACGATATTTTGACAGACATCAAGTTCATTCAGTCAAATTAAGCTTATAATTATAGGCCTATGCATGGGGAAACGCGAAGTTGGAATTACGACTCACAGCTGATGTAGGACAAGTAGCCTAATATTTTTGTCTGCCTAGCGTTTTCCTTTCCGGTTGTTCCAAAGAAATCTTGAAAAAAGTTATAACCTTATAATACAGGCTTACACTATTAAAATTGAAATTGAATTCTCTTCGAAAACAGATAATTATAGGCCTAATTGAAAATTTGAGAGATTGATTATTACTAATAACTCCATGTTTTCTTATTCGTCTTGCTAATCAACGATGAATTCTTTCAAATAATTGCTGCAAATTAATTAATTAATATAATTGCATATTATGTTCCAGAATTGCTTTTACGTGATTTGGATATGGTATCGGAGACTCGGTCAAAAGTTACGAATGACGAGCTAGGTATGACTCTGAATATTAATCTATTGGCTCTCTTCCTCTAATTATAATAATATGCAGGTTCAAAATGCCCGGCGTCGCTATTTCTCTCGATGTTGGGCCTCTTCCTAGAGCTTTCCATAATTATCCACTTGTCAGCAAACTCAGCATCCAATCTATAGCATCATCTGTCGTGGACTTCTTCTTTTTCGCTTCCCTTTCATAAATTTTCCTTCGATGACCGTTGCCTACACTGCTATCGAAAGAGTTTCTTAAGTGGTTTTTTTATCTTCAAGAATGCCACATTTTATTCACGCATCTATGACTAATTGCTGTGTAATTGTTTTCTTCAGTCGTAACCAGTGTCGCAATTGCTGGATTAACCCTCGCCCTTTGTATGGCAATTGTATGCATCGGAGTTATCTGCCTACGAAGGTAAGGAGCAATAAAATGTTCGTAAATCTTTTCCAAGTGATACTCCGTATAGGCCCATAATTTTGGACTAAACTGACTTAATCACTCATTATCTGTTGCTGCAAATATCGTGGCAGCTGCTGTCTAATATCGGTCGCTATATATTTCGAGGATGGCACATTTTCAACACGTTTACGTCCAACGTTAACTCATCAACCAACTCCCTCTAACACTCAACATCACCAACCCGACGGCTGGCGCCAAACAGGTTGGTTCCTAGTCAGACACAAGAGACGGGCGCCTGTTTCATATGCGGACGCTTCGTCAACGTACGATTCGTCAACGGACGTTTCGTCAACGGACGATTCGTCAACGGACGAATAAAACGGAATAAATTGAATAAATCCAGCTTCCATCTAGACACACGTTCGTTTCATCGTTTCAGCATCTATTTGAGCAATAACAATTCTTCGTAGATATAACTTCCATTTACGCAAGAATTTGTTCATCATTCCAGCTTCTATTTTATCAAGAACTACTTTTTAATCCAATTTCTATTAAAAATGATAGGCTATTTTTCACTACATAAACTAGTCTTTAAGCTAAGAAAACTTTTTATCAATCTGACTTCCGTTAATTTAGGAAAGCTTATTTTCATCAATCCCACTTTCATGTACAATTGTACATGTAGCAGGACTTCTTTTCGTCAATCCGTTTTTACTCGACCACCGGACGACGAATCGTCCTTTGACGAATCATCGTCCGACAGCCTGTTTATGGCTGCTACTACTTTATTACTTTATTGCTACTATGCACAATTGTTATTAGGCTACATCTGTGTTTTTATACGAACCATATTGATGTCCCATTGTGCTTTTTATAATGGATTATTAAATTCTATACTTACTTGCTTACTTTAATCGACAATCTGGACAGAGGATAAACTGTTAAAAGTTTTAAATTGCGTATATCTGAGAATGAGGCTGCTTTTAGATTAGGTCCTTACGTACCACCTTCATTTTATCGCACGGTAAAGTTGCCTTATGTTTCCTTGGAGTTAATTTTTTTAGCATTTTCTAAGGTACAGAGGATTGCTAGATCAGGGCGGAAATAGAAATGGGAACCAGATAATAGTTTATAGAGCATATAATTATTGCCTGCGTTTGATCGCGCCTGAACCAATTTTAAAGGCTATAAAATGCGTGCTTGTATAGGCATCATTATGTTGTTCGTGGGTCTGTTTATATTCAGAAGCCTAATTCAAATGACGTGTTTCAGAGTCAACGCGAAAGGAAGAAAAGAGCAAGACTACAAAACTCTGAATGCACAAGTCAATTCAAGTCGAAATCTGATGATGAACCAGACATTACCGTCGAGTGTTGGAACTGACTTCCATGAAAACGGATTGAATATGCAACATGTGCCAACGTATTCAGTCTATGTCGGACACAGTGATGCCGATAACTCGGTTGCGTAGAAACATTCAGAGAAGCGTTTCTCGACTTCTACTATCAGTCAGTGAACTCAGTTACGGTGTGCGCCACCGTTTCTCGAAATTGACTCTGCCGCGATATTTGTCTATATATATATACATGTATGTTGGCATCGATATGTTATTAAACCTTGAGCAACCTAGTCTAAACACGATGAACGATATTTATAAAGTAGCCTATATAGGCTAGTCAGCCATAGTTATGTATTAAATGTTTCCCATTTCATCTTCTTACCCATGTTAGTGAAAGATTTTTTAATGAGGATAACAGACTCGTAATGCCTAATCAAACATTCAACGGTGGTAACCCGAGCGCTTGAAATCTGTCTTATTGATATAAAACACATTTGAAACGCCTGGATTTATTTGTATGACTTTAACAATTTGAAGTAAGAGAAAATTTTATCAAGCTTGCCCAGATAGGTCCTATGAGGATAAATTATTGTGGGGCGCGGTGGTGTAGTGGTGGCGTTGTTGCCTTGGAGCTGGAAGGTTCGAGGTTCGAATCCACCTCGCCGCGTAAGGACCTTGGGCATGTCCTTCACTCACAATTGCTCAGCGCTTCGGCGTGAAACTCCGATGAAGTGTCCGCTCTTCATTCGGGAGCGCCTCTGAGTAGAGTGAGCTTGAAGGGGCGCTATAACAAGTGCACATACATACATACATGTAACCATAACTCTGATGTGTCACGAGCTTCGATTATTGCTCTTAGTGATATCTAGAACATCAAAATCAGAATTAGGCATATCTACAATTACGCCTCGCTATAGAAGAAAACTGAAGTGTTTAAATTTTGAATTAAATACTTATTCGACAGAAAAACAAATGATCGCGAAAATCAAGTAGACCTATAGGTCCATTTGCATTCCCGATAATTGTTTAGCGTGAGCCCACTATAGGCCTACATAATTATTATAAGGATTACTTCAGTCTGCACTAGAATTGCTAGCATACAGGCGTTTAGCCTGCCCAATCAAACGAATTCATAATAATGAAACCTGACTTTTAAAGATTGCTGGCCATTGCAGTGGAACCTATTTTTTTACATTTCTTGTACCCTTGATGAGACTGTAAACTTCCTCCCTTACCAAAAAATTTTCCTGAAGCTACTCTTGCATTTTGAGACGATCCCTGACCTACAAGTTTAATTGTATGCACTGATAATAATTTTAGCCCAGTCCTAAGAATCCCTACGCCTTGCATCAAATTTATAAGCTGAACGCTAATGATTAGCTCAGACAGCCAAAACAGCCTCCAAAATTATAATACATGCTATAGGAATGCCACCGTAGTCTTCATAAACGTCTACAGGTTAAGCAGGTTTTCGACGACAGTGAAGACACTTTGCTGCATTTTTAGAGACAACGAAGACGATGTATACACTGACAGGATTACTCATACATGCAATTATTATTATGTTCTGCAATTTGACGCAATCAAACGCTGAAAAAGTTGGCAGAAAAACAGGTCAGTTAACATCCAATGATTAGGCCTTCATGAAATAAGCAAAAGTTTATGTGTGGTCAATTTTATGCTTATTCATTTATACAGTCAGAATGGAATTTTATTCTTCTATTAGAGAGTCAAATTTGTGCTTGATTTAAATGGCAATGGTGTAGGCTATAATTATGCTAATGTTGATGACCTTAGGAGCGAAATGCAGGTCTATCCAGTCTGAAGTAGGCTAGTGCATGGCGTTTAGTTTTGGTAACAAGTTTTAACGAATTACTAACTTCATAAATTATTTTAAATGAGACCTTTGTCTTTTGATTTTGAATGACTAAATCTATTGCAAGCAATTGCTAAAAATGCTTCACCGCAGTCATTTTAAAGGTTAAATGTAAAAAATTATGGGCCTCTAGTCAAATAATAGGCTTAACAGTTTTCGAGAATTATTTTTTTACTAAATATATCTAAACCAAACTTCACAAATAGTCTTAAAATTTAAAATGATTTAAATTGATATCTTCATTATTGGTCTTACAATGCTTTGTCGCAAAATTGCCTTGTTTCTGGCATCTATAGATTTGTGTAATCACAAAGTGGCTCAAGTCAGTAATAATTTGCTCTGCGCTACGCAGGCGCCCCTAGCGAGTGTTTAAGAAGCTATGGCTATTATAATATTTTTCATAAATGGCGTGGTGATCGTGAGTGAGTTGCATGCATACAAATGAATAAATATTGATAAGACTTCAAGGTCATGTGAATTATTTCTGTTCTACACGGCGAACGGAAAAATCCGAACCTCTCTTACTGCTACGGCAATTTCTGGTATAATTGGTACATTTCAATAAAGCATGGAGAAACTTCAGATTAAACGACATGGATCAGATGGGTGTTCAAAATTTTCTCCTTTGGCCTCAACATACGCACAAAGGCGCGCTCGCCAATTGCTGAATCGATTACTGCTTGAAGCAGTAATCGATTCAGCAATCGTCAGCGTCAGCGAATACGGCCTAATGCTAATTTAATTAGCATTAGGCCCTATGTATTGACGCAGTTCATCGACATCCTGTACCTTTTCTTGTAAACTTTTTTGCATCCCAGACCAGATTTTATAGTTCACGGGATTAAGGTCTAGGACTCTAGGCTATTTTGAAATGTAGGCCTACCAAGTTTGCAGGATAGTGCATCAGCAACTGCCTTTATCGTTCAAGCCGTGCGTGCTTGTTGACTTCCGTTTAGCTCAGTCGCTCTTCGCTCCTTGAAACCTTTCAAATGGCTTCAAGTTTTAACTGGAAGAGCGTATAATTATGAAAACTAGTTAATTTATAGTTGCACTTGCAAATAAAAAAGTTTTATCAGAATTTCAGTTTTTGGGGGGCTGAAGTCTCGCGGAGGAAATTTAACATTTACATCCGCCAAAATTTCTGACGACTTTTTTTCAGTCATCGACCGAAATTCGTGGAATTTCAATGTAAAAAACGTGGATGCCCTTTTTAGAGGGGCTCAGCCTTTCATAGGGGGGGCCTAGTCCCCCTACCTCCCCCTAGCGCCGCCACAAAGTTTTATTCTCAATAAAAGTTTACATATTTGGTGTTAATTTCTTTATTTATTGTAGAGGTTCGTTTTTTTTCGTTCATCGTGTATACCGAATGTCACGGTCACAGCATCCTGAAGCGAGGGGGTCGCGGAGTCCACCGCCGACATCTGGAGGCGAAGGGGTCACCGGGTCCACGGGCGACGGCCGTGAGCCCATCAACACCTACGTGGAGGACCCAAACGACCCCCACGGGACGCCTTTTGAAGTGGCGGCGAAGGGCCTACGACCAGATGTGGTCGGGTTGGTCACGGACGCTTTGAAGCGACCCCCCCGACTGGGCGGGGAACTGGTAACGCCGGCTGCCAGAGCCATTAAGGCAGTCGGCGTCATCTATATAAGACGATGGAGGCCATCATTGGGGGAGAGGCCCGGCAGACGCGCGTAAGACAAGATCGACCAACGAAGAACAACTGAATTAAATTCACAGGCGTCTGAAACTATGTTTGAACATTGCCGGTGTAGCCTACAAGTGTATATATTCTAATTAATCTCTGCGGTTGTTGTGTTTTAATAAATAATTGTTAAAATCCATCCTCGGCACTGTGTGATCGTCACGACCAGAGCATCTTCCAGTTAGATCGGACTAGGGTCGTGACATTTACTGGTGTCAGAAGCGAGATTGAACTAAGAGTTGCCGGTACAGTCAGCGACCAGCAGCCTTACGTGGACAGTGCGAGGACGGAGAAACCAACGCAGAGGATTGGGATAACAAGCTGCAGACAGCCAGCGAGGACGCGGAGGATCGGACGGCCTAGTTGCAGTCAGCCAACGAGGACGGACGGACAGCGGACGGTCAACCGAGGATCGGAAGGACAAGCTGCCGACAGCCAGCGAGGACGCTGAGGATCGGACGGCCTAGTTGCAGTCAGCCAACGAGGACGGACGAACAGCGGACGGTCAACCGAGGATCGGAAGGACAAGCTGCGGACAGCTAGCGAGGACGCTGAGGATCGGACGGCCTAGTTGCAGTCAGCCAACGAGGACGGACGGACAGCGGACGGTCAACCGAGGATCGGGAGGATCAACTGGAATCCATGAGACGGAAGGCAAGCCGACGGCAGACAAAAGGGTAGGACTCTTACGTTGTTGGCTGGTTTTATCTGTGCAAGAGAGGAGTGGCAATCACGGGCCGAGAGTTGGCTGCAGCGAAAACCACTTCTTCTAATAATTATCATCTGCATATTGATTTGAATTGATGCATTGCTTTGATACGGTAGAGTGATTGATTGGCTCGTTTTTGTGCATTGCACCATTCAGTGACCGACTTTTTGGCTTTTGTGCATTGCATCATTCAGTGACTGGCTTTTGTGGCTTTTGTGCATTGCATCATTCAGTGACTGACTTTTGTGGCTTTTGTGCATTGCATCATTCAGTGACTGACTTTTGTGGCTTTTGTGCATTGCACCATTCAGTGACTGACTTTTGTGGCTTTTGTGCATTGCATCATTCAACCACTGACTTTTTTTGACTTTCGTGCATTGCATCATTGAGCGATTGATTTGTTGGCTTTTGTGCATTGTGCGTTGCATCTACTTACTGGCGTACTTACGTGCTTTCTACCTCTATCCTCTTCTATCATGGATAGTCTCACACCAGATAAGCAAGCGCAGATTAAGAAGATGTCCGATGAGAGGTTAAGAGCGTACCTACTCAAGGACGACATGGAAGACGAGATCGTCTTTGCGATGGATCGCCATCAATTAATGGAAGAATGGGCGGCCAAGGTGGCCGAAAGGCAATGTAAGGATTATGAGGAAGGTGGGGTAATTTCACCAGAACTTGAGTCCCTGCAATGGAGAGGAGGTCAAGACCTCGAACGACTCAAGTTTGAATTTGAAGTTCGGAAGTATGAAGAGGAGAGAAAAGCAAGAGAGGAAGAAAGACGCATTAGAGAAAGAGAGGCAGCCATACGAGAGACAGAACGGGCAGAAAGGAGAGCCAGAGAGGAAAGAGAACAGTTGTTCAGAGAAGAAGATCGGAGATTTAAACATTCGCTAGCTAGCCGAACGAAACATTTCGGGGAGCTAATGAAGAGTGTTTTGTGGAGATTTCCACATGATTCAGCAGAAATCCCGGCATTTTTTGATCACATGGACAATTTATTTAAGATCTACGAAGTTGACGATGATGTGAAGGCGAAACTTCTCTTAGCTAACTTAAGTGAGCGAGCAAAAGCTGTTGCAACGCGCTTAGAACACACACAGTTAAATGATTACGAGGGATTGAAAAAATTCCTGCTCAGGGAATTTAAGATCAGCCCTATACACCTAAGGGACAAGTTTCTCACATTACGCAAGTCTCAAGACGAAACATACACCATTTATATGTCAAGGTTACATAACACTTTAATGTATTACTTGCGGAGTCGAGAAATCGATAACGACTTTGACGAGCTTGTAAGCCTGCTCTGCGCAGACCGATTAAAGGAGCAAATTTCTAAGGGCTGCCTAGATTTCATTCTCACACAGGAGACAGACGGGTGGCTAAGACACAATGATCTTGCAAGCTCTGTCGATCTGTATGCAGCGTCGCACACGATCAGCGGGGATCCACTGCGGTCGTCGGGACCGACGGCATCAGGCACCAGTCGATCAGGGAACCAGTCAGATTCTAACACTCACTCATGGGCAATAAAATCAGAAGGCAGGAGCGATGGAAGGAACACAAGCCAGCGGGCGAAGGAAGACGCCCGACAGAAGGGCCTTTGTTTCAAATGCGGGGGAGGGGATCATTTGGCGAGGGCCTGTGTGGGTCATAAACCCCAAGGGGAGGGGGCTAAACGGGCACTGGTCAATGCATGTGCACTCCTACCCCCCAAGCAGAGCAACACATCTCAACCAGAGGGCTGCCAGAGGGCGGCAGTATCAAAGGAGGCGACGATCGACGAAGGCTTATCGCCAGATGTCGACGCAGATAAGACACGAGTAGATTCAAGCAACAAGGGAGAAATGTCGGATAATCATGTAGCTTTCATTGATACAGAAGAGTTTCATGTAAGATCTTACGTACAGGTGGAAATTGAACACATACCCGCCCAGAACGCCCTAGTTGATGGGGGTGCTCAAGTTTGCTGCATACGAGAATCACTAATTAACCACCTGCAGCTGCCCAACGACAAACAAGTTTACCTAGCTGGCATGAGGGGGCAAGCAGAGTTGGTCAATGTCGTCCGACTGTATGTAAAGCCCGTCTGTAATACAACACCTTCGGTCGTAAATATCGCTCCAAGAATACGCGTGTGGTTCGCAGTGGTGAAGGATCTAAATGAAGCTGTTATATTAACGCCAAGCGTCACAGCGGTGATAAGGGACGTTTCGCATTACAATGTGCTAGCACTCAGTGCTAGCGAACCAGAAGCAGAGGTCGGGGAGGAGCAGGCGATTAGCACTTCTCCCACCCCAATGCCCCAGGCCATAGATGATGGAGAGGTGAGACAAGATAACGGTCTCAGTCGTGTACAAGTGACCCCTGCTGCTGACGACAACATCATTACGAGTGTTAATGCCAAGGTAGAAGAAACGAATGTGGTGGAGCGGCGTGATGATGATGATGATGATGATGATGACGACGACAACTCCATGCCGACGTTTATGGACACGGAGCGTCCAGACCCGTTATGTAGTGATCGCGTGGCAGATGTAGATACTCTAGTCCAAGAACAGTGTCAATGTAGTGCGCTAAAACCCTGTTGGAAGTTAGCTCGAGAAAATAAGAACAACTTTTACATAGAAAACAACTTATTGTATCATCGCGATACCGTTGTAGGTCACAAGGTATCCCAGCTATGCTTGCCTGAGACACGCATTGGCACCGTGCTTGAAGTCGCTCATGATGCACCCTTCGGGGGTCACATGGCGTTCAAGACCACTAGGTGTCGGATCAAGTTAGGCTTTTGGTTTCCGAAGATGAACGAACGAATCAAGGCCTATTGCTCCTCCTGTGAGATATGTCAACTGAAAGCACCGGTCAGGACGGCTGATCGGGTCCCCATCTCACCCATCCCCAGGGGCGATGATCTCCCGTTCACTCATCTGATCATGGACTGTATAGGACCGATTCTACCACTAGAAGACCCAGCAGTGACAAAACCTGAATTCAATTACGCATTGGTCATTGTAGATAAGTTTTCTCGGTGGCCCATGGCATACCCCTTACGATCTTTGAGTGCAAAGGGCGTTTGTGACGCTCTGTTGCAAGTATTCATGACGTTCTCTATCCCCAAGGTCATCAGCTCCGATTGTGGTAGCAATTTCACCAGCAGATTGACGCAAGAGTTTTTGAAGCGTCTGGGTTGCTCCCCTCGTTTCGCAACTCCAGGCCATCCGGAGGCCTCGGGACTCGTGGAGAGATGTAATCAAAGTCTGAAGACAATGATCTACAAGCTCGCACAATCCGAGCCTCGAGGCTGGCATCGTCTTCTTCCTTTTGTACTGTGGAGTTTGCGGGAGAGACCCTCAGCAACAACGCATGTTAGTCCATTTACTCTTGTGTACGGAACGCTGCCTAGAGGACCTCTCAACGTTCTGAAGGAATCTTGGGCCGGGGAACGAGAACTGCCTTTGAACATCGGCAAAACACCAGAAGAATACCTCCGAACTCTCAAGGAAAATTTAGAGTTTGCGAAGATGTACGCTGATTACCATACCGAGATCGAACAGAAACGGTATGTAGATAAATACAATCTGCGAAGCACCGACCGCAAATATGAAGAGGGCGATAAGGTGATCGTGTTGGCTCCAGACGCGCACAGGAGTAAGCTATATAGTCGTTGGCAAGGGCCAGCGACTATCGTCAAGGTGAAATCACCTTATTCGTATGTGGTCGAATTAGATGGAAAGAAGCGGCACATACATGCGAATAAGGTGAGACGCTTTCATGAACGCATCGAGCGCGCGCTGGTGAACAACTGCGCGGTTGTTTACGAAGGAGACGAAGACTTCGGATCAATACATGTCGTAGAAAAGTGTAGTGCAATCGAAGTACAGCCCAGTTTACAAATCAACCCAGATACCGTGCAGCACCTGACGGACGAGGAGAAACGGCAATTATTCAATGTGCTAGATAAATTCCCAGAGGTATTCTCAGATAAACCCGGGTATTGCCCTCTCGTTGAACACGAAATCCGACTCACACCCGATTTCAAGCCCAGGCGGCTGAGAGCCTACAAGGTCCCGGAACTACTCAAACCGGAAGTGGATAGGCAGATAAGGGAGATGTTGGAGCAAAAAATTATTGTGCCTTCGAATAGCGAGATGGCCAGTCCTGTGGTTTGTGTTTTGAAGGGGCCCCAGGGTAAAAACGGGGTCAGACTAGCAATAGACTACCGCCATGTAAACCGTTACTCTCTCGGGGACTGTTTTCCAACTCCGGATATCGGAGACGTCTTGCAGAAGGTGGGTCGGGCAAATTTCATCAGCTGTTTCGATGCCAAAAGCGGATATTGGCAGCTTCCGGTCAAGGAAGAATCTCGATGGGTTACTGCTTTTGTCTGTGATTCGGGTCTTTACGAATTCCAACGCATGCCTTTCGGGCTCAAATCCGCCTCAAATAGTTTCATGCGATGCATTTCCCGGATCTTGGAGCCAGTAAAACAGTTCACAGAACCGTTTGTAGACGACATGTCCGTCTATTCCATGACCTGGGCCGAACACCTAGATCATTTAGAGAAGTTCTTCCAGACTATCAGGGAGTCAGGCTTAACATTAAACTTGAAGAAATCCAGCTTTGCGAAGGGCAAGACGTCCTTTGTCGGTCACGTGGTAGGTTCAGGAGTCATTGAACCTGATCCGATCAAGATCGCAACGTTGGGGGACATTCAAACCCCGCAGACAAAAAAAGATGTCCGACGGGTCATGGGCTTTTTCAGCTATTTCCGGAATTTTATACCGGCTTTGGCTGAAACAGCTCGTCCTATCACAGATCTAACCCAAAAGAATATACCCAACAAGGTACCATGGGGTCCAACCCAGCAGATGGCTTTGGATAAATTAAGAAATGATCTAAGTAAAGCCACTCAGTTATACACCGTAGACTTTTCTAAGATCTTTGGCCTGCTTGTCGACGCTAGCGCCTTAGCTATCGGGTGCTGTCTTATTCAGTGGGCCGACGACGGCAGCGAAAGGCCTATCTCTTTCGCCAGCATGAAGCTGTCCAACACGCAGACGCGTTGGTCTACGATTGAACGTGAGGCCTTCGCTGTTATCTGGGCATTGAAGAGATTTAGATCTTGGGTTCTCCTTTCTAAGGTCGTCGTCTTTTCCGACCATAACCCTCTGACATTCTTGACGGAGACCGCACCTAAAAGTGCGAAATTATCCCGCTGGTCACTGGCTTTACAGGAATTTGACGTGGACTTCCGCTATCGTCCCGGACATAAAAATGTTGCAGCCGACTTCTTGTCCCGGATTTGACGGAGGGGCTAGAAGGAGACCAGCCGCGGCGGGGAGCCTACCCGGTCTAAATGTACATATTGTTTATATTCTGTTCGTTTGATATTGTGTTTCATGTGCCGCGATGCTGTCGACCGGACGAGTGTTGCTGAAGATGACGTCGTCAATGGATCGATGACCCATGACTCCGTCTTTGAGGAGGGAGTAATGTCACGGTCACAGCATCCTGAAGCGAGGGGGTCGCGGAGTCCACCGCCGACATCTGGAGGCGAAGGGGTCACCGGGTCCACGGGCGACGGCCGTGAGCCCATCAACACCTACGTGGAGGACCCAAACGACCCCCACGGGACGCCTTTTGAAGTGGCGGCGAAGGGCCTACGACCAGATGTGGTCGGGTTGGTCACGGACGCTTTGAAGCGACCCCCCCGACTGGGCGGGGAACTGGTAACGCCGGCTGCCAGAGCCATTAAGGCAGTCGGCGTCATCTATATAAGACGATGGAGGCCATCATTGGGGGAGAGGCCCGGCAGACGCGCGTAAGACAAGATCGACCAACGAAGAACAACTGAATTAAATTCACAGGCGTCTGAAACTATGTTTGAACATTGCCGGTGTAGCCTACAAGTGTATATATTCTAATTAATCTCTGCGGTTGTTGTGTTTTAATAAATAATTGTTAAAATCCATCCTCGGCACTGTGTGATCGTCACGACCAGAGCATCTTCCAGTTAGATCGGACTAGGGTCGTGACACCGAAGACACTTTTTACTTTAGATATCATGGAGGAATATTGTAATTCGGAGCAATTTCAGCCGCAATGTCTCAAAAATGAGGCGATACTGATGAGCAGCGCCACCTATGGACGCATGCGCATTGGTCGATGTATTACAGCTAAGGAAGTAACTGCACAACAATCGCTGGCTGGGAGAGATGATCCTCGCATCCTTGGCTGTTCCGCCGATGTCTTGTCCATTCTAGATCGGAAATGTTCTGGAAAAAGTCAATGTGATGTTCGTACCGCCGAACTTTCATACAGCGATGCCAGCCCATGTCTCCCGGGTTTAGTGGCTTATCTTGAAGTCAGCTATGACTGCATAACAGGCTAGTATAATAATATATATCTCTAGATTACATAGCGATGGTTGCATGTAGTTACTCGGTATAATCGGCAATCGGAAACTTTACTTTACTAAACGAATATGAGCTCCTGATAAGAATACTGATTTAAGTAAAACCGTTGAAAGAATAATTTCAGAAGATAAATTCAATATGTAGACCCATGTACCCTCCGATGATGAGTTACACTGAAAGGTGTATAATATAGATGATCTTTGTCAAACTGTGCAATCTTCCTATAGATCTACATCGAGTGATCGATGCGTAGGCCTAATTATCTGTTGCAACTTTTAAAGGTCTTTCTATTATAGCTATAATATGAACTCCACTGTTCCACATAATAATATGCCCGGTTGCGTCTTCTTATAGTTATAAGATATAGGCCTAAGTTATAGTAATAAGGAGACATCGGTACAAAAGGAGTATTTTTTCAAGGTATTTTATGAATACCTTAATATATACAATACAAGAAAATACAATACAATAGAAATTTCACATTTTGTAGTTGCAGACGATGACCGCACATGTGCTGTGGCGCTCACTGTCAATCCAATTCATATAATCGGTTCTATGGCTCAGAAAAACTGTGGAACAGAATTTCATCCGTGGACTGTGGAAGCCCCGGTGGGCCAGCAAATCAGCATAACTCTATTCTATTTCGCAGCGTCAGCTCTTGATGACAGTGAAAGACAAGGGTTAACGTCTCGTTGCATAAGTGAAGGGTTAATTGTTGATAAGACAGGAAAACGAAATAAAACGATCTGCGCTGAAGAAGAACAGAGGACAAAAGAATTCTACACATCCAATGGAAATGCAGTTGACATAATACTTACCGTGGGAAGTCAGAAGAAAAATGTTCACAATGATAGCATATTATTCTTATTGCAACTCCAGGGTTAGTACAATTTTGAGTTTTCTAATAAATATTACTGAGAGCTTTTGAAATTATGTTTATATGAATGTCTTAGATTAGTAAACTAGAACTCGGCTTTAGCCTGCTAATTGGCGAATAATCGTTCCAAAGATTGTCATTTTTGCACATTTATGACCATTTTGTTCTATTTAGATGACCTGGCTAAGGACATCTGACTCTATAGTTCAAGAGATAATTATGCTTACAAAAGTCTTCTTAATTTATTTGCATTCTAACAATAGCTTTGTACTTAATAGAGACCTAATTAAAGGGGCGCTATATACCTCATCATGACGAATGAATGAACGAACTAAAGACAACCGACTCTCAGTTATGACAACTTGCCCAAACGCTTTATTCAATGTGAAAACACGACCATGCAGTCACTAAGAAAGTGTTGTGTTCTATTCAAACGGATTCCCTTCACTTTGAATCTTGGAGCAATTCTGTATCTATAGACTTAGAACCGTAACTGTTGGAGTTCTGAACGCAACTCCTCACCGAACAGTCTACACTATACAGTGTGGTGCTGCACTAGAGCTAGATATATAAGATGCCTGACCTCTTTGCGAGAAACAGCGAAGCATGTGAGCAATCGAGGGTAAATATTTTATTTTCATGAGCGCTTGAAGCTGCCGTATTAGGAACTTCAGAAAGCCCGCAATAGTCCAGTTTCCTGGAGTATGAAAAATCAAAAAACCTGTGTAAGTAGGCCTAATTACAACTGTCACGAGTGATAGATTTTACCATAATACTCAGCAGATTCATCGCAGTGTAGGCCGTCAGCAGGATCTCTCAAGCTAATTATTTTTCACTGAGAATGGCTTAGCATTTCAAAAACCCTCAGGCATTCGCTAAACCTTTGCTTCTAAATTGAAGCTGTTCCATTGCATTGCAAATTGATAGATGGAATGCGACATTGTTATTTTAACAATGCACGTTGGTATCTTGTTTAGTGGTATAATCTATATTATAATTCCGAAACACTTTCCGTATGTTTGTTTATTTGTTTGTACGCTTTTGACTCTCCCCTGCAGAATAGGCTCGGAAATGAAACAGCGTCGGTTTAAAAAAAAATTGCAATCGATTCTTACCCAATTTATAAGGTCAGCGCAACTATTTTCAGGTTTTAATTCAGTTTAAAACAAAAGTTATTAGCGTTTTAAGACATATTTCATCAGTAAATTGATCACGCTAGCGCGTTAGTCAAGAGTCTGCACCACATGACGTCATACCCGCCCAGTAATAATTTCCGTAGCGCCCCGGGGGTGGGTCAAGTTTGGCTTTTTGGGGAAGCGAGGTGGGGTGGGGGGATGGCGAAAACCCGAAATTTAGCAGTCAACGATGGATACCAGAGTGGAGTAGTGTATAAAACCCTAAATTTCACTTTAGAACTCGAGTTATTAGCGTTTTAAGACAGAAGCGTTTTAAGACAGATTTCATCGCTCACGCTTTGGTAAGCAGTATCGAGCTTTAGTAAAGGAGTCTACAGCCCGAATGACGTCATACAAGCCCAGTAATAATTTCCGTAGCACCCCGCAGAGGCGGGTTACGTTTGGCTTTTTGAGGAAGCGGGGTGGGGTAGAGGGTTGGCGAAAACCCTAAATTTAGCGGTCAACGTTGGGTACCACAGTGGAGTAGTGTTTAAAACCCTAAATTTTCCGGGCAACGGCGGGTTACACATCTAGTATTATTATAATTATCATGTGGCCTATATGCATGGTCTATTTCTCCTGTGTGTTCCTTGTCTGTATAGGTATAATAGGCATTGTATGGTAATTTGCCACTGATCAGAAGTATAAATGCTGTTGCAGCAATTGGATGTTCGGATATCATTCCGCCTGAAGATGCCTGGCTAAAACGGAGAGACGGTGAAGTTGTGATTGGCTGTTATTCCAGTCGTAAAACATGGCATCTTCAATGCAAGGAAGGAAGCTGGATTGGTGTTATTGGAAACTGCTCACAGCAAGGTAAAAGCTTCGTACTCATAATAGTGATCTCCAAATCTCTAAAGCGCCACTCCGAAGCCAAGCGCAGGGCACCAGCTTGTTCACGAGCTTCTCAGTTGTTATGAAGACGCTGCTTTCATAAACATTACTTCGTTCAAATCACGGTCAAGCGTCGTCCATTCAAATGACCACCGTTCAAATGTCCGTACACCCAAATCATGCATGGACAAACGCAAAGATGGACGTTTGATCAGAGCAGGAGTCGATTATCAGTAGATCTTTTTCTTATTCGCGTAACTTTATTCCATTTCACTTGCTACGAATAAATTTTTAGTAAGCCCTAATTAAGCACTAATAATATTGAAATTGAATATCTTAAAGAGGAGAATTAATTGATAATTTAGAAGGTAAATTACTAACAGCTCATAGTAGGTCTATTTCTTCTTACCGTGATAATGAAATTCTTAGCCACGATTAATTATAGCAAATAATTGATCAAATTTAATACTGTGCCAGTAGTTTCTCCATCCCTTCGATATTTGATACACAGAATGGCGCTTTGTAGTAAATGACCCGCAATAACTGCATATGTTGCAGAATCGCCTATACAAGATTTGGACGTGGTCTCAGAAACTCGGTCAAAAGTTTCGAATGATGAGCTAGGTATGACTTTAATATGACGCTCTTATTAATTTCGACCACTTTTTATATTTTGGACTTGATTGAAACTGGCAGCCTATTAGGTAATTTCTTGTGTTCGCTTATAACCTAGACACTCCAACATCTGCAGCATCACACTAGCGATTTCGAAATCCTATCACGCTGATGCTAAAATCATGAAAGACAGTTTACTGTAGGTCTACGCTACCTCAAGGGGAGTTGTCTTTGAACTAAGAAAAGGCGTTCTAAGACTATATTATTGTGTCTTTAGCTGGTACCGTTACTTATTTTGTCGCAGTTAGTCGTTGCTGATCGACACGTTTACGCTACTTGCTTATTTGTAATTATGTTAGGCACTTGTAAACGGAAGTCATGCTTAAACTTGGCATAGATGTCCTGCGCTGGTGCTTGACCAAAAGTAGGCTATAATTATTTCTTTCATAGTTTGCATTAGCAATATAGTCTGCGAAAATAAGACGAAAGACAATTTGAAAACCCGATAAATATATGTAGGCCTACTCTGCTTTATCCGGAGGTTTCGAAGAGTTTTTACTTCAAGAATGCGGCATATTTTTTATGCATCAACTATTAAGTTGACAATTGTTTTGGTTATTGTTTTCTTTAGTCGTAACCAGTGTCGCAATTGCTGGATTAACCCTCGCTTTTTGTATGGCAATTGTATGCATCGGAGTTGTCTGTTTAAAAAGGTAAGGAGACTAACAAAATGTTTGTGAACCTTCTGAATTACGGGTATTACGTTTGTATGGAAGTACAAGGTCACTCTTTAAGATGTCTATAATATTCTCGTGTTTTCGACAAACATGCACAATGCACATAATTGTGCAACCAGTGATCAGGAATAACTTTTTTCTACGACAAAAGCAAATCTCAAAGAGTCATTTTAATTAAATTTTGAGGATCGTTGGTAAACATCGTTGGTAAAGAAACTCATTTACTTCGGTCATTTGATGAGGAAACAGGGAGGCTGCATGGAAAATGAAATAATACAGGGTACAATTTCGGGAGCAAGGGTAAGGGGAAGACCGAGGATGGATTGGATCGCTAATATCATCACGTGGATGGAACTACCATTCGAGAGGATACTGAAGGAGACGTAGGACAGGAAAAGTGGCGAAGGCGTGTCCATGAAGCGACCAACCGAGGATGGTTAAAGACAAGACAAGACAAGGTAAACATTAGCTGCTTCTCACGGAAGCGACCTGCAGTCAAAGTGAAGACGAGATAACAGTTACAGCGTTAATGCGGACTAAAGCCGTTTTAGTAAAGGCGTAGAGGTGTAGACTATCATTCAGTTTAAGTAGGCTAATCCGCGCTCTGGGAAGAGAGGGAGAGAGAAAGAGAGACAGACAGACAGACAGGCAGGCAAACAGGTAAACGAGAAAGAGTCAAAACGTTAACGACGAGGACGGAGTCATTTAGAGACAACTGTTAAAAAGGTTTTTATTGCAATTTTTAAAGTTTTTTACGCAACCTTTAGTATAACTTCTAACTGTTGAGGTTTAGACTTTAGAGCATTGCTCGATCTACGTGGAAATAGACAAGCGAATCAGGTGATCTGGTGATGGGACTATTTCAAGTGCCTATTGCCTGCAGCGTTTGATCGCGTCTGGAATAATAATTATAATTGGCTATAAGATGCAAAGCACGTGCTTGTTTAGGCTGCATTATGTTCGTGGGTTCATTTATAGTCAGTTATTCAAATGACGTGTTTCAGAGTCAACGCGAAAGGAAGAAAGGAGCAAGACTACAAAACTCTGAATACACAAGTGAATTCAAGTCGAAATCTGATCATGAACCAGACATTACCATCGAGTGTTGCAACTGACTTTCATGAAAACGGATTGAATATGCAACATGTGCCAACGTATTCAGTCTATGTCGGACACGGTGATGCAGATAACTAGGTTGCGTAGAAACATTCAGAGAAGCGTTTCTCGACTTCTACTATCAGTCAGTGAACTCAATAATGGTGTGCGCCACCGCTTCACGAACTTAACTCTGCCGCGATATTTGTTTTTGTTAGTATCTATAGTGTTTAATCTAGTCCCCCTCCTCTGAGGAGGAATTGAGGTTTCTGGGGGGAGCAATTGAGCGTCCTTCGGACGCTCGTGATGTAGCGACGTATAACTACGCTACGGGTCGCTAATATTATTTTATTTAATTTTTGATCGATTATGGGGTTTCAGGGATCTGATATATTTGTTTTATTTCTGTATTTTTGAGCTGCCTTGTGTGACCTATATTTTAATGTTGATTTGCGCTTGACACGGGTCACAGCGACCGCTGACGTAGGCAGCAGTCGTTGCTGTTCCATTAATTGGTATATGTTCACACGCTCTCAGCGATCGTCGGTCGCTGTCTTCAAAGGCCGTGCCGCTTGCAGTCGATGAGGGTAATTAAACTTTCGCACGCTCTCTGAGGTGGTCTGATGATCAGAGTGAGCGAGGAATACAGCCAGCCAGACAAGCACAGGCACGGACACGGATTGAGAAGGAAACACCGTTGGCGTGTGGGTCTGTGCACGTGTGTTTTCTCAAGGTTGAACTGGTGCATTTGATGCCCACGTGATCAGCGGCAGATGGCGCCTTTCAGAAGGAGAGATAGAAGGAGAAAGATAGTGAGCTACAGACAGACGCAGAGATACACAGGAGAGGACGCACGTGGCAGCTGATTCTTGCCGCCTTGAAACAGCTGCGTTGCTGCTGGGTTTGCGCGCGCGGCTCGCTTGCTGGTCATGCGCAGAAAGGGGGACGCTCTCCTTGTCAGGCAGTAATAAAAGAGCAGCGCAACGCTGAGAGGCTCAGTTGCGCACAGGATCTCAGGGCGGTCGGATGTATTGCGGCGGTTGGTAGTTTTTAGGCTCGATCAAGTTGGTGAAGCATGGCCAGGATAAGCGCCTGCTTGCACTAGTTGCGCATACACGGATTCTGTCGGCGATTCATTCTCTCTCGACATGGAGTCGAATTATTAAGAGAGTTAGTTTGTTGCGAGAAATATATCAGCGTTGTTGCGAGTTTTGCCTTCGCTTTCGCATTGGATCTACTCCTGGATTAATCGGTCAAGGCCTCTCTTCGCCCTGTCACATGGAGTGATTTATCGTGGGCTTCGAATCGTCAGCGCTCTGTTCTCGTTCTTCGGAATTGTGTTGCGAAGCGTTTGTTCGTATTATTTGCCTAAGGGCGTCTTTCTCAAACGGCTGGATACATAGCCGAAATTGTTGTTCATTGCGTGAAATCAGCGACGGATTTAGCTGATCTTTTCGGGCGTTTCAAACTCGACGCCTTGCTTGTGCCTTCGTCGCCTCTCTTGGAATTCGACTTCGTCGATGTTCTTCGCACACGATCGGCTTTGTCCCTTGTCTTCGGACATAAGGTACGCTTTATTGGGGAATTAATACGATCGGTTATTAAGATATTTTGGGCTGAACTGAAATTGGCTGTGGGACTTGAGAGTCAATCGGGATTTAATTTAGGCATACTCCGGTTGATAGGTGTTTGCATTGAATTGTTTGCATTTGATTTTCATTGAATGTCTTTACAAATGATAGGAACTGCTAATTAAACTTCCTGACTTTAATGTTTGATTACTTTGAACATAATTGATGTCAATTGAAGATTCAATTGATTGTGAATAATAAGAAATATTAATTGGACAACTGACTTTGATTATTGATGGCTTTGAATGTGACGGATGTGGATTGAATGCTTGATTTGTTAATAAGAATAACTACTTCGTTCATTGCTAGCGATATTGACTGTGAGCTATAAAGATAGGAGCAATCTATTTAGCGCTATGGATAATTCCAGGGCTAGCACCCCGGCCCAGCCGTCTAGGCCCTCCTCATCATTGGAGGGAGTCATGGAGGCGATAACCTCTATGCACTCGTCGATGCAGACCAACGCTAGGTCTACTCATGAAGCTATGCAGATGCATGCCAGGGACACACAGGAGGCGATTGCCACGGTGGAGTTTAATGTCTTGGCGGTGCAATCAAATGTTAGCGATGCTATTTCCTCGGTGCAATCAAATGTTAGCGATGCTATTTCCTCAGTGCAATCAAATGTAAGAGAAGAGATCTCGGCTGTAAGAGATAATGTCAGGGAAGCGCTGACGGAAGTTGTATCACGATTGGAAAGGCTAGAGGCATCGCCGGTACCTAAGCCTGCTGTGGATTCGAACTCTGGACTGAGGTCCACCGCTATAACCACTGCGGACGTGCCATACCACTCGACCATCGGCCTGGAAGAAACTTTGGGTGCTAGGCCTAAAGATTTCGCACACCCTGGTATATTGCGAAGAAGTGATAGATTGGCTAGTAGGCCGCCAATTGCATATAGGGAGTTCGGCAGTCGAAATCACTGGCCGCTTTTCCATCGTTGGGATTCGAACCCGGAGGTCACCTCCTCCTGTCCTCCCTCTATCTCTAGAGCTCGTCCACAGCAGCACGCGGTCCCATCGAGCGAGGATCCGGAAGTGGCGACTCCGGGGAGGTCGACGGGGGCGGGCGTTACAATTGGTACCAGAAGTGGGGTCAAATTAGTTCTAGAGATTTTGGTGATGATAGGTTAGAAGAGGAAACTGACTATGCTAGAACAGGCGAAATGGCAATGTCTTTTGAAAGAAGGAAGGAAAGGGAATTTGCTGATAATGTGGAAATAATGTCTGATGATGGTAGTGTAGACATTGAAATCAGCAAAATAATGGAATCTAGACCTAAAACTGTTAAAATAATTGATAACAGAATGCATGCAGCACAGCAACCGGAGTTTAGAAATTTTGAAGTGAATAAACCGATCGCTAATAAATTGTTACGGGAGGGGGGTGATAAGGTCAACCCAGTCCCTTTGGCCTCTTCGTCCCTTCCTCTCGTCGAGTATCCTCGACCGGATCCACAATGGAGGCTGCAAGCGCCGCTCGCACACGTCGATCAACAAAGAGTGGAAATGGCACCGAGTCGGGTCGACTTTACACAACCAGCGTCGGTAATGCCGACCTATCAGTCAATGCCTGACTGCGTCCTCGACGGTCGTGCAACGTCGACCATGGTTGGTCGAGACTACGCTCGACCCGACCTTCCTCCTGGACCAGCGGCGATGGCAACGGTCGACTGGATGCAACCATACGCTCGTCCCGACCATTCAAACATGCCGTGGAGGTATGCTCCGACCTACACTCCGAGCGCTTTCTACGGTAGCAGCGACAACCGGGTTTGGGTTGACCCGCTTCGCTGTCTCGACCCGCTTCGACCAAGCGACGCCGTCTTTCCTCGGTGGCCAACGGTCGTGGAATCGGCGAGGATGAGTTCATGCCTCGGCGCGCAAAGCTTCGGATTTAGCCGTGATGCCGAACTACCGCGATGTCAAGTGGTAATGAAGCCGACACCTCTGGAGAGAAATGAAACGACGGCCGATAATAAAGCGACGTCTGCGGTTGGTGAAACGAAAGCACTGGCGCCTACCAACGTTTCGGTCGGTCCTATCAAAATTGTCCCGACGACCACCGTCGCAACGCAAACGACAGGCGACTGGGAGCTACCGTCGATCAGTTCAAAGGGAACAGTCAAGGAACTTGAACCGACCGCGTCTGCAACAGCTAAAGAGGGCGAGGTTAAACAGTCATCGACTTCTCCTCCTAAGCCAACACAATTCCTGAAACTCGGGTCTTTTAGCGGAAAGACGGACGTTGAAACATTCTTACGAAAATTCTCCGTGTGTGCCAGGAATAACAGATGGACGGACGAGGAGAGGTTGAACCAATTAGTAGTCTCATTGGTTGAACCGGCGACTCATTTGCTGAGCGAGTCGAACGCAGATAGCCTGGACACTTGGACGGCTTTGGTCCAGCGACTTCGTGAACGATACGGCAACGCTGAACAACAAGCCCTGTTCCAAACGCAGCTAAGCACCAGGAAACAGAAAGTCGACGAGGACATGGGCGTCCTGGTGGACGACATCCGACGTCTCTCCACGCGAGCCTATCCGGGTTCCTCGACGGCTCACAGCGAAGCAATTGCTGTTCGGGCATTCTTGGATGCCCTGAGAGATAGAACGCTTGCTCTGAAAATCCGAGAGCGAGAACCGAAATCCCTCGACGAAGCATACAAGGTGGCAATGCGATTGGACGGCTATCAGAAAGCAGAGGCCGGCGGCCATGAACAACAAGACCGACGACACGGCCGGGTCAACGCAATTAAAGAACAGGAAGAAGAGTCGAAAGTAAAGGATCTGGAACGGCGGATGGAGCAAATGAGGAGACAAGTGGAGCGACTAGAGAAGAAGGAGCGACAACCAGTGTCGGCGCCACAACCCAGATACAACAATCGTGGACCCGGAAGAGGTCAGAATGAATCAGCTAGAAATGAAGGATCGAACAACAATGGAGGTTATGGACAGGGAGCTCCGCGATGTTACCTGTGTCATCAGTTCGGACATTTTAGTTCGAACTGTAGGCGTCGACCACGTATGGAGATGGAAACGGAAGCAAGAACTGATGTGCGGCGATGCTATGAGTGTTCAGCAACCGACCACCTGGTGCGCAATTGTCCCCAGCGACAAGCGGCCGAAGCAGAAGCCAATGAGGTTCTGAATGGACCGGCAAATGTTTACCATGTACAAGGCAGCACGAATGCGTATTTGGCTCTGAAGATCCATGGTAAGGACGTGTTGGCCTTGGTAGATACCGGAAGCGAAATGTCACTGGTACCTGCATCCCTGGTGAGACGGAAAAATATGACGGCGTCGAAACAACTGCTAACCGCGGCAAATGGTACAGCTATAGAGGTACTTGGAGAGACAGTCCTTCGATGTCGTGCAGCCGACTGCAAGTTCGATGTTCCCTGTTTAGTAACGGCTCAAGTCAGTGAGTTGATTCTTGGACTCGGGTGGTTGACAGAACAACGGGCTCATCTAAGCATTCCGGATAAAACAATAGTACTACAAGGCCGCTCATTTCCTTTGGTAAGTCAAGACCGGAGGGGAATTTGTCGAAGGATAGCCGCCGCGCAGCACGTGAATGTTCCCGCACTGTCGGAAGTGGACGTCGAGGTGTATGCCATACTTCCAGACCTGAGACCGACCAAAACTCAATGGGCGACGCCGCCACACGTGTTGGCATCTGGACTCGTAATCGCCGGAACGCTTCTACCGGAACGGGCGATCGACCTGACAATCAGAGTGTTGAATCCGACCCACAAGATGATTAAATTGTCGAAAGGAATGCAATGTGCCCTGGAAGAAGTGACAGTAGCCGGAGCTGACCAGGACAGCAAGCCCGCTGCAGGCTGCGCCATGGTGAGGGAAGACAAGGACCATGTCAACTCACAAGATGCAGAGGTAATTCTGAGGCCGTTATGGTCGAACATCGCTGAAGACGTTCCCCTTGAGGTACAACAGAGACTACGTGAAATCCTGATGGATCGTCGCGCCGCCTTTTCTCTTGGTGAATGGGATCTGGGATTCACCGACATTCTACGACATGAGATCGACACGGGTAGCGAAACACCCGTTCGTCAGCCGCTGCGACGACAACCGCTTTCGCTACTCCCTGTCATAGACGAACAAGTGCAGGCTATGTTGGATCAAGGACTGATCGAACCGTCACTGTCGCCTTGGGCAAGCAACGTTGTCATGGTCCAGAAACGAGACGGGACCCCTCGCTTTTGTGTCGACTATAGAGCGGTGAACGCCAAGACGCGCAAGGACGCCTACCCGCTTCCGCTGATCAGCGAGAGCCTGGACGCCCTCGGCGAAGCGAAATGGTTCAGTACCTTCGATCTCCGGGCCGGTTATCATCAGTTGGCTGTTCATCCAAGGGATAAACACAAGACTGCCTTCGTCACCCGACGCGGAAGTTTTCAATTCAAAGTACTTCCGTTCGGGCTCTGCGATTCTCCGGCTTCGTTTGGCCGGATGATGAATCTGGTCATGGCGGGGTTAAACTTCGAGATCTGTTTAATCTATCTTGACGATATCATCGTCTTCGCCAGCGATCTGGAAACCCATTTGATTCGATTGGAGCAAGTTCTCGTTCGCCTGGAGGGAGTTAATCTAAAACTGAAACCATCCAAGTGCAAACTACTACAGAAAAAGGTGTTGTTCCTAGGTCACGTGGTCAGCGAACACGGAGTAACTACAGACCCGGAAAAGATTCAAGCCGTCCGTGACTGGCCCACGCCGCGGAAAGTCAAAGATGTTCGAGCATTTCTGGGTTTATGTTCCTACTATCGCAAGTTCGTACCGAGTTTCGCTCAAATAGCCCGGCCACTGCACCAAATGACTAAGAAGGGATACAAGTTTGACTGGTCTGGTCCATGTGAAAACGCGTTCCAAAAGCTAAAGAACTGCTTAACAGAATCCCCCATCTTGGCGCTTCCCAACGATACTGGGATGTACATACTGGATACGGATGCATCCGGGGAGTCCATTGGGGCGGTCTTATCTCAGATGCAGGAATCGCAAGAAAGGGTCATCTGTTACGGGAGCAGAGTGTGTTCTGTGGCGGAACAAAATTATGACGTGACAAGGAGGGAATTGCTGGCGGTAATCAACTTTCTCAAAGCGTTCAGACCATATCTTCTTGGACGGAAATTTATCCTACGAACGGACCACTCAGCGCTCCAATGGCTCCGCAAGACACCATTGCCTATTGGACAGCAGGCACGGTGGCTCTCAGTCATGGAGGAATTTGAATTTGACATACAACATCGGTCCGGTGCCGCGCACCAAAATGCTGATGCGCTGTCTCGAAGGCCAAACCAAGTCAACGTCATCCAAGAACGACGCCTACCATCTCAGCCTGCCTCGACTGAAACGACGGATTGGGATCCGGTGGTCTTAGCAGAAGAACAACGGCAAGATCCTGATCTAAACTGGGTCTTGCAACGGTTAATGAAATCGACCGAGATGCCGACCGGAGAAGAGATACGGAGTTGCAGTGCAATGACTAAGACGTTGATTCATCAATGGCCTCAGTTATCTGTCAGAAATGGACTACTGCATCGAGCTTGGCTGAACTCTGACGGTGAACCGATTCGCTACCAGTTAATACCTCCAGTCGGGCGACGAGAAATCATCATTCGAATTGCGCACGAAGGGATGTCCGGAGGGCATCTGGGAGTTCGGCGGACCACGGCGCAAGTACGGCAGCGAGCATACTGGCCGGGTTGGAGAGACCAAGTGTACCAGCAACTCAAGAGATGCGACAACTGCGCCCGGTACATCCGAGGAAAGCCACCTCGGCAAGGACAATTACAGGACATGGCCGTCGGAGAACCAATGGAATGTCTCGGCGTCGATATAACCGGACCACATCCTGTATCCAGTCGTGGATATCGCTATATCATGACCGTGATCGATCACTACAGCCGTTGGGCGGAGGCCTACCCTATCCGCAACCAGGAAGCCGCGACCGTAGCCCGGATGTTGATGGACCAGTGGATTCCTAGATTCGGCTGCCCTAAACAGCTCCTGACCGACCAGGGTCCCTGCTTCGAGGCCGCCTTATTCCGTGACCTATGCCGCCTGATGCAAATTGACAAGATTAGGACTTCCCCGTACAAACCGAGCACAAACGGAACAGTCGAACGTCTACACAGAACTTTGAATTCCATGCTCGGTAAAGCTGTCTCTCAAAATCAGAAAGACTGGGACGTTCATCTGCCGTGGGTGATGGGAGCGTATAGAGCCAGTCAGCATGAGAGTACGGGATTCACCCCAAACAGACTTTTTCTCGGACGGGAAACCTGCCTCCCCATCGACCTTGTACTAGGTGACTGCAACCAGAACAATGAACAGCTATCCGTGGACGACTACATACAGAAAAGAACGGACGAGATGCGAGACGTGTTCCAGTTAGCTCGGGAATGCATGCAAAAGCAGGCCATTCGCAGAGCTTTCCGGTATGACCTGCGAGTCAGAAAGCCGTCATTTACGAAAGGACAATGGGTGTACGATTACTATCCCCGGAAGTACACCCGTATCAAGGATAAATGGGCTAAGTGGTTCTGTGGCCCTTACCGTATCATGGAGCAAGTGAGTCCGGTCCTGTTCCGGATCCAGAAGTCCGCCAGATCACAAGCGCTGCTTGTGTACGTCGACAAATTGAAGCCGTACCTGGGTGAACCTCCGTCAGGTTGGACCGAACCCGACCTACAACCGCAGGAACCGATCGAGTTCCCAGGAACCGAGGACACTAACGACGCCCCTGTGGAACTGTCAAGGCCCGCCGCACCATTACGAGGCCGGCCCGGTACTGTTCTTAGGAACCGCTTAATTTGCGGCCATTTTGAATGCAGAAGCATCTGTAACACTTGTTTTATTTTGATTTTGATGAATACATTTTTGATTTACATGTGGAAGGCTTTACATGTGTGTGTTACGGTGTAAATAACTGTATTCTTGCATCGTATGTTGTGCATAGTAATAATATTTGTATTGCATTGCCGACTGTCTGATTAATGTTCGCAATGGTGATATATATTAGTATTGTATTGCATTTGCAAGGAAGCGATGGACGATTTTATTATTGCCTTGCTATAGACAGAATTTGGACTGTCATTGCTCCTGCATTGCGCTATATAAATATTGGTTTTACCTGTTGATGTATATATAAGGTTGCCTATTTTAGTTAAGGCCATTGATGACGATTATGTGACCTTGAACTTAGACTTGCAGTGGAATTAGCCATGATGATGTGATTATGTGATATTATGACCTGCGGTGAAATAGTAGGCCTATATGTTTCTGAGTTAATGCTCGGAGGGGAAATTTGCATTAGGCCTATATTCCGCTTCTTCTATAACATGATTAATTAAAAAAAAATAATAATTTTAAAGGATTGGCACAGCTAAATTTTAAGGCTTCTAAGTTCCGTGTATAGAGTTCTTATATGCGTAACTATTGTCATCGCATATATATATATATAATAATAATTGTATGGATGCTTATTAATTAACTTTAGTGAGGCGCTCTATAAATGTTCTATAATAGTCCCTTATTGTCCTTCAGCGCCTTAATGCATTACCGAGGTTTTGAGATTAACAGCGGTGAAATTAATATACATAGCTGCTCTTTGATTAATAGTCCTGCATAGGCCTACATGTTTTGGTTGCAGTACGAATTATTTAGATTGCAATTGATAGACGCTGGATATAAATATATTTAGGCCTACTTTAATGATTGGCCCGTGTACTGTGTGCATCAGCGTTGCTGTTTGAGGCCTAATTTTAATAGTAGCCATGCTCTTGCGATACACAATTTGGTCTTATAATTTTGCAGTGTAGACTATGGTTAAACTGCGGGGCCTAATAAAATTAACTAGGGCCAGGCATATATATAGGAGCTCTATCTGCGCAGGAATAATGTTGGCCGATATAATTTGACATTTGATTTGCAATACGCGTAGATTTGCCATGCCGGGTTTTATTAATATTAATTTAGTAAAGGATTTGCTACGATTTATTGATTGACCTAATTTTGGATTCGTAGAAATAGGCCTAACTTTGTGCACGGACAGGGTGACGTCGGTCGTCGTATGATGCACTTTGGCCTACATGATGGTTTGTTGCCTAATTCCCACGGGATTTTAAGAGACGCACGCGGTAGATGCATAGCGTGGGAGAATAGTGAGCGGCGATTAATTAGCAATCGTTGTTTCCCAGGCGCGTGGGTGGTCCCGTTAGTCTCCGCTGCATCACTGATAGAATGAAGGAAAGATAATAGGCCTTGATGCTATGCAAAGATGCATAAGGATTTATAGTAGACTAAAGTGGCCTAACTGTTGATTTGCGCTTTAGACTAAGATCTCATATTAAAATCATGATAATCCTTTTAGGCCTAGGATTTTTACGATTATGCAATGTGACTGTTTTGTAACGTTAATTGCAATAATATGTTACTTTAGCCTATGTTTAAATGGCCTATTTTAATTCTGTGCATAATCGGTTGCATTTTTAATAATTAAGTAGGCCTACTGAAAGATGTTGGGAAGGGAGCGGCTTATTAAGCTGAAGTTAGGCTTGGTCTCTTACGGTAAGCTTTGATGGGGAGCCTACGGATAGTTATAATGAGCATTGGCCTTTGGAGACTTAAGCTGTGTGTGTAGTCTCAGGTAATTTGCTATGATAGTACCGTTGTTAATGGGATTAGAGACTTAGGTTTAACTGCTTAGATGAGTCTTTAAATGTAGACGTTTGCCTACAGTGAAATGCCTAAAGAAGTCTCGATAGTAAAGGCCATGGGTGGCCTATTAATCAGATGACCTGTTGTAAAGGTAACGGAAGTCTAGTGGTTTTTGTGGCTGTCCCGTGGGTTCTTAAGTCAATGCTTGCCGTGGAGGACTTTGTGCTTAACTAAACTCAAGGAGACCTATATATAGAATTGCTTTTGAGCTTTACTGAACTATTAGCGATGGAGCTATATAATTATAATAATAATAAATGTTTCTTTCGCTTGAACTGACATTTAACGCTAAAATGTGAACTTTGTGATGCTTACGTTGAGGACTGTTCATTGCATATATTTTTAATTCTTGCATTTGAATCATTGATGTAAAAATTGGAGTATGGCCTTACTAACATTTCAGGATCCATTTTTCCAATTAAAGGGATCCTGAAATCAGGGAGGGCCGAGAATAGTGTAGCGACGTATAACTACGCTACGGGTCGCTAATATTATTTTATTTAATTTTTGATCGATTATGGGGTTTCAGGGATCTGATATATTTGTTTTATTTCTGTATTTTTGAGCTGCCTTGTGTGACCTATATTTTAATGTTGATTTGCGCTTGACACGGGTCACAGCGACCGCTGACGTAGGCAGCAGTCGTTGCTGTTCCATTAATTGGTATATGTTCACACGCTCTCAGCGATCGTCGGTCGCTGTCTTCAAAGGCCGTGCCGCTTGCAGTCGATGAGGGTAATTAAACTTTCGCACGCTCTCTGAGGTGGTCTGATGATCAGAGTGAGCGAGGAATACAGCCAGCCAGACAAGCACAGGCAGGGACACGGATTGAGAAGGAAACACCGTTGGCGTGTGGGTCTGTGCACGTGTGTTTTCTCAAGGTTGAACTGGTGCATTTGATGCCTACGTGATCAGCGGCAGATGGCGCCTTTCAGAAGGAGAGATAGAAGGAGAAAGATAGTGAGCTACAGACAGACGCAGAGATACACAGGAGAGGACGCACGTGGCAGCTGATTCTTGCCGCCTTGAAACAGCTGCGTTGCTGCTGGGTTTGCGCGCGCGGCTCGCTTGCTGGTCATGCGCAGAAAGGGGGACGCTCTCCTTGTCAGGCAGTAATAAAAGAGCAGCGCAACGCTGAGAGGCTCAGTTGCGCACAGGATCTCAGGGCGGTCGGATGTATTGCGGCGGTTGGTAGTTTTTAGGCTCGATCAAGTTGGTGAAGCATGGCCAGGATAAGCGCCTGCTTGCACTAGTTGCGCATACACGGATTCTGTCGGCGATTCATTCTCTCTCGACATGGAGTCGAATTATTAAGAGAGTTAGTTTGTTGCGAGAAATATATCAGCGTTGTTGCGAGTTTTGCCTTCGCTTTCGCATTGGATCTACTCCTGGATTAATCGGTCAAGGCCTCTCTTCGCCCTGTCACATGGAGTGATTTATCGTGGGCTTCGAATCGTCAGCGCTCTGTTCTCGTTCTTCGGAATTGTGTTGCGAAGCGTTTGTTCGTATTATTTGCCTAAGGGCGTCTTTCTCAAACGGCTGGATACATAGCCGAAATTGTTGTTCATTGCGTGAAATCAGCGACGGATTTAGCTGATCTTTTCGGGCGTTTCAAACTCGACGCCTTGCTTGTGCCTTCGTCGCCTCTCTTGGAATTCGACTTCGTCGATGTTCTTCGCACACGATCGGCTTTGTCCCTTGTCTTCGGACATAAGGTACGCTTTATTGGGGAATTAATACGATCGGTTATTAAGATATTTTGGGCTGAACTGAAATTGGCTGTGGGACTTGAGAGTCAATCGGGATTTAATTTAGGCATACTCCGGTTGATAGGTGTTTGCATTGAATTGTTTGCATTTGATTTTCATTGAATGTCTTTACAAATGATAGGAACTGCTAATTAAACTTCCTGACTTTAATGTTTGATTACTTTGAACATAATTGATGTCAATTGAAGATTCAATTGATTGTGAATAATAAGAAATATTAATTGGACAACTGACTTTGATTATTGATGGCTTTGAATGTGACGGATGTGGATTGAATGCTTGATTTGTTAATAAGAATAACTACTTCGTTCATTGCTAGCGATATTGACTGTGAGCTATAAAGATAGGAGCAATCTATTTAGCGCTATGGATAATTCCAGGGCTAGCACCCCGGCCCAGCCGTCTAGGCCCTCCTCATCATTGGAGGGAGTCATGGAGGCGATAACCTCTATGCACTCGTCGATGCAGACCAACGCTAGGTCTACTCATGAAGCTATGCAGATGCATGCCAGGGACACACAGGAGGCGATTGCCACGGTGGAGTTTAATGTCTTGGCGGTGCAACCAAATGTTAGCGATGCTATTTCCTCGGTGCAATCAAATGTTAGCGATGCTATTTCCTCAGTGCAATCAAATGTAAGAGAAGAGATCTCGGCTGTAAGAGATAATGTCAGGGAAGCGCTGACGGAAGTTGTATCACGATTGGAAAGGCTAGAGGCATCGCCGGTACCTAAGCCTGCTGTGGATTCGAACTCTGGACTGAGGTCCACCGCTATAACCACTGCGGACGTGCCATACCACTCGACCATCGGCCTGGAAGAAACTTTGGGTGCTAGGCCTAAAGATTTCGCACACCCTGGTATATTGCGAAGAAGTGATAGATTGGCTAGTAGGCCGCCAATTGCATATAGGGAGTTCGGCAGTCGAAATCACTGGCCGCTTTTCCATCGTTGGGATTCGAACCCGGAGGTCACCTCCTCCTGTCCTCCCTCTATCTCTAGAGCTCGTCCACAGCAGCACGCGGTCCCATCGAGCGAGGATCCGGAAGTGGCGACTCCGGGGAGGTCGACGGGGGCGGGCGTTACAGTGATACGCGTAGCACCGAGACTGGGAGGGGAGGGGTATGGGGAGGGGATACGCCCTCCCCGTCAGAAACTTTTTGAATTTCCACATTGCAATGGCAGCATTTTAAGGGGTCCTCCTAACAAAATACCTGTAGCCTACCTTTCCAGTGACCCATTAGAAACTTTTTGAATTTCCACATTGAAATGGCAGCATTTTAAGGGGTCATCTTAACAAAATAGCTGTACTTTTTCAGTGACCAATTAGAAACTTTGAATTTCCACATTGCAATGGCAGCATTTTAAGGTTTCGTCTTAACAAAATGACTGTACTTTTTCAGTGGCCCATCAGAACATTTTTGAATTTCCACATTGCAATGGCAGCATTTTAAGGTGTCATCTTAACAAAATAGCTGTACTTTTTCAGTGACCCATTAGAAAATGTTTGAATTTCCACATTGCAATGGCAGCATTTTAAGGTGTCGTCTTAACAAAATAGCTCTATTTTTTCAGTGACCCATTAGAAACTTTTTGAATTTCCACATTGCAATGACAGCATTTTAAGATGTCGTCTTTACAAAATAGCTGTATTTTGTCAGTGACACATAAGAAAATTTTTGAATTTCCACAATGTAATGGCCGCATTTTAAGGTGTCATCTTAACAAAATAGCTGTATTTTTCAGTGACCCATTAGAAACTTTTTGAATTTCAACATTGCACTAGCAGCATTTTAAATGGGGTCATCTTTACAAAATGGCTGTACTTTTTCAGTGTCCCATTAGAAACTTTCTGAATGTTCACATTGCAATGGCAGCATTTTAAGGTGTCATCTTAACAAAATAGCTGTTCTTTTTCAGTGACCCATTAGAAACTTTCAGAATTTCCACATTGCGATGGCTGCATTTACGGTGTCATCTTAACAAAATAGCTGTGCTTCTTCAGTGACCAATTAGAAACTTTTTGAATTTCCACATTGCAATGGCTGCATTTTAAGGTGTCATCTTAACATGATATTATCATATATTATAGTAGATAATAATGTCATTATAATCATATAATAATAAATAATATCATGGTATATTATAACACTTCATGTAAAACAATGATGAAAACAGTAACTAAAAACCAATATCATTTCGTCAAATTTTTCTGGGGGGGAAATGTCAATCCTGGGGGGAAACTTCCCCCCCCAGAGACGTCTAGATTAAACACTGGTTAGTATCGATATCTTTATTTTTATGCCTGGAGTATAGTAGTCTAAACACGGTGAACGAAATTGACCAAACAGAAGCCCCATACTAACTATGATATTTGATATCATTATTCTGTTGTTTCCTCTCCCATAGCTAGAGAAATCATCGATGGAAGCATAGTTGTAAAAAACGTTTTTTTCGTTTTTTATTGTCTGAGACAATAAAAAACGAAAAAAACGACGTTTTTGGGAGACAATTTGTCTCCCAAAAAACGTCGTTTTTTCGTTTTTTATTTTTCCCGTCGTTTTTTATCGTTTTTTTCGATTTTTATGTAACTTTATTTAATTATTTACTGTCTAATATTATTTTCCTTAATTTAATTTTTGTCTGATATTCCATACGTTTTCACCGTACCCTCACGGATGCAGCTAACTATAGGGTCTTTATGTAATTGAATAAGACATAATTTTGAGAAATACATGTAGTAGTGTAGCGATTTATGAAATCGCTAATAATTATTTTATTTAATGTAATGGCCTGCGTACTTACTTTATTTTTGTAACGCTGCCATGGGTCGACGGTTGGGGCTAAATTTAGCATTTCGTGCAGCTACGCGCTAAAAATAGTATTATGCGGCGAATTTGCATATGCAGATGCGGAATAATCAGCGGTGAAGGTGTGAGGCCTTCTGATTGGTCGATAATAGGCCGAAGCGTCATTCGGCGCGGTTCTGACTAAAAATTGTCAGTTGGCGACCGAGATCTGGGAAAGATAGACCTGTAGTATGGTGAAACGACAATTTTGGAGGTTAAATGTGCAATAAATCGCGAAATAAACGTATTCCGATTGAAATTGGCATGGTAAAGATCTACCCGGGGACGGTGCAACTCACGGTCGAAGTTTGAAACGCAGTTATATCTGAGAAATATGCAAATTTGACTTTTGAATTCTGAAACGAGCAACACGGACCGAAAAGAAATATCACGGACAAGAAATTATCTCAGAAATTATCTCAGGGAGGATCCGAAATTTCTTGGAAGCAGGGAAGTACAGGTTTCGCTAATGTGGATCGAAATTGATAGTGTTGATTGTTGAATTGTGCTAAAATAATATAGTCTTACGATAAATGCTATGTGTCACGATAAATAGAGGATTGTCTGATAACTAAAAATGAATCACTGAAATAATTACTAGTTAGAAATCGAACTAAAAGACTCTGAATCAAAGTGATACTAGTGGACGATAATTGCGGAGATTGTTCTCCCTAGGCTGTAGAGCTATTTCAGTTCGAGATAATCATTTGTACTGTAGTTAAGACTGTTGAATTCTGTAATTAAATATTTTAAATGCACAGTCTAGTGATTAATCTGTACAAATAATGTCTGCACCTGATTCTGAAGAGGCAAGGGAATCCTTTATCTTTGGGTCCCAAGGGGGTGAGGGCAGAAGCCCTACACCAGAAACTTCTGTGAACGTTGATGGGGGTTCTTCTGTAGCGCCCTCTCTTGTGATCGAGAAGCTCCTGAGCATTTTAGAGTTGAGTCAAAAGCGATACACAGAATTAGTAGATAATACCGAGAGGTTATTTGAGCGACAAAGCAGACAGATAAGAAGGCTGGAGGATCAGATGGCAGAGCTCCCTGTAGGGATTTCCGGTGAAGCTGTTGTGTGGGAGGCGGACCCTGACAATGACCCGACTAGTGGTATTGTTGCTGCCCCACAAGGCGCCCCGGACATATGTTCTCCCTCGGCCCTGGTAAGTGAGAGAGAAGATAGAGGATATCCTACAGTGGTGAGCTCTGGGCAAACTGAATCCCTGCGGAGCCGGATAGGTCCCCTTGACTATGACTACTCTGAATCTTTGGACCATCGGTTAAAGCCCACACAACAGTACGTTCGCTCCCTCCCTGAGCAGGCTGGAGAAAGGGGGAACGTTATAGTAGATCCCTACAAGAAATGAAATTTCTAAGAGTTATTTTGATATAAAATTCTTGCGCTTATAATTAATATTTATAAGTAACAATTTTAATCACAAAATAATGTACAATATATAATTTAGTAAACATCTGTGGTTTTGCTTCTGGTTAGATTTTAATTGTGTTATGTCGATCAGCATAAACTTATAATGTGGACTTATGTCTACAATTTAAATTTGAAAAGATTTCAATACCTTTAATTTGTCCGAATTTCTTATTAAAGTTATAAGAAAAAATAACTGTGGTAGATTAATGTTACTTATACCAATTCTTTTGGCCTAATAATAATATTAAAGTTTGTTATTTGCAGTTTCTTAATAAAATTGCATAAGCAATTAAGGTTTGTAAGCTGAAAATGAAATTTCAGATGTAACAAAGGCAAATTATTTTCCGTTTCCGCTTTTTATCGTTTTTTTGTCGTTTTTTATTATTTCGAAAATAACGACGTTTTTTACCGTTTTTTATTTTCTTTTCATCGTTTTTTACATCTATGGAAGGAAGAATGGAGAAAAAAGACACGCGGAAAACCAAGAACAATGCTACTGGACTGGATGACGACGAAGGAAGACTACAGTAAAATGAAAAAGAAAGACACAGAATAGAGATGAGTGGCGTCGTTGGACATACGAGCCTGCCTGAGGGCAGAAAACGAACGAACGATGTTGTTTCCAATAGTCGCTTGTATATATAGAAGCCTATATAAACATATATAGGTATATAGACTATGCACATGATATACATATATAATTGTAATATATACAATATTATGTGTCATAGATCGCATCTTTTGAGGAATGAATTGCATCCACAAAACGGTAGCGCAATGGATAACACGCTGACGTATATAGTGCGAAAGGTAGCGAGTTCGAGCTTCCGTTGGGCGGACATGCTTGAAGGCTGATATTAGCGCCGTGTATTGCAGGCTGTCTGTTTCGTTAATAGTTAAGTTTGATGTTAATTAAGATTAGCCTACTGCATAACTTGTACATGAAAAGCGCAGTGCGTTTGCAGGTGATTCATTAAAAAAGCAACGCTGCAATGACATCGATTGTTTCACTTAATTCGTATCGTAACCTGCATAGTTCCAACCTTTTCTGATCCGACCTGAACCTATTCAAACCGTGGAATTAGATCGAATGAAGTCAGAGTATAGGCTGCATCATGCCTACGGCCGCACCGCATGAACGGGAACATTTAGTCTACTGAACAAAAATGCTCTAGATAGCAAACCGCATTAAGTTGTGATGTTAGGATCATCGTCGTGTTAGCTACTTAAAATATTTCTCTATAAATCTCCACAGAATGAATGAATGTTCGATTTCAGACGAGTCCAAGCTTACACAACACCTATACTGTCTGTAATAGAAGTGCTATCGTATACAGGAGCATATCCAATCAAAACGTAGGCTACACATATTCAAAATAATAACAGCTGAAAATTTATAATATTGTTTGCCGATTAATATTTCTGGTACACGGTACCCGCTAAGCCCAGTCTCCAAAAATAATTCTTCCCTCAGCAGAATATTATCTAGTTAAAATTAATCACGTTTTGAGACGACCCCTGACCTATAAGTTTAATTGTGTGCACTGACATAGCCCAGCCCTAAGAATCCCTACGCCTTGCATCAAATTTATAAGCTGAACGACAGTGATTAGCTCAGAATGCCAATGCAGCCACCATAATAATAATAATATAGGCTACATGTCATGGAAATGCCACAGTAGTCTTCGTCTACAGGTTCAGCAGGTTTTTGACGACACTTTGCTGCACGTTTCAAGACATTGAAGACGATGTTTACACTGACAGGATTATTAATACATGTAATTATTGTTGTGTCGTGCAATCTGATGCTGATGCATTCGAATGCTGAAAAAGTTGGCAGAGAAACAGGTTAGTTACGCTGTTCCAACATCCAAGGATGACATTAAATAAGCAGAAGTTTCGGTAGACTACATTTTCTTTATAGTGCTTATATACTCGCTTATTGCCTAGAGTTTAGAGGATCGTGGATCCACGGCTAAGTTTCAGTCTTCTAGCAGAGAGGGGTTTATTCTTTTCCAGGTAGGAGTTAAATTTACGTTTGATTTAGATGGCAATCCTCATGAGCGAAATGCAGCCATAGACATAATTATCTAGAACAGGAGATAGTCGGAAGTAATGGGGCGTTTGGTTCTGGTGACAAAATTTAATGAATGGCTAACTCGATAACTTATTTTAAATGAGACCTTTGTTTGATTTTGAATGACTCAACCTATTAGCATACAAGAAAATGCTAAAAAAACCTCACCGCAGTCATTTTAAAGACTAAAATTCTAAACCTATGGTAAAATATTGGGCTAAATAGCCTTTGAGAATTGTTCTTTACATATAGATCTAAGCCAAGCCTCTTGCGCCAATAGTTTTAAGCTTTAAAATGTTTTAAATTGGTATATATATATATATATATTCATTTTTGGTCGTGTAAAGCGTTAATTTAATCAGTGGGCCTTTGCCTCTAGCAATTCATCTGTGTAATCGCTAGATGGCACGGGTGAGGATGCTACTGCGTTACGCAGGCGCCCCCCAGTGGTGAGAATCTATGGCCAATCGTAATTTTTAATCGTAATCATAAGCTCGGAGTTTCTACAGCGCCCACAAAAGCCAAGTCATAGACTTGAAGTCTACAGGCCTAGAATTTTCATAATTTGCTATCGATGAGTTGCATGCAGACAAATAAATAAATACTGATTGTACTTCAAAGTTGTGTAAATTGATTTGTAAATTGAAGACGCTTTCTACTTTAGATACCGTGGAGGAACATTGTAATTCAGAGCAATTTCAGCCGCAATGTCTGAAGAATGAGGCGATACTGATGAGAAGCGCCACCTATGGACGCATGCGCATTGGTCGATGTATATCGGCTGAAGAAGTCGATGCACAACGATCGTTCACCGTTGATGCTAATCGCATCCTTGGATGTTCCGCCGATGTCTTGTCCATTCTAGATCGGAAATGTTCGGGAAAGAGTCAATGCGACGTTCGTACTGCAGATGTTTCGTACAATAATGTCAAACCGTGTCTTCCTGGTTTGGTCTCATATCTCGAAGTCAGCTATGATTGCATAACAGGCAAGTATATTAAGACCTGTATCTCTAGATTATGCGGTGCTAGCTACAATAACAACATAATACGATACAATACAATAGAAATTTGGCTTCGCTTTCCTTACAAAGCTCAGAAGTTCATAATTATAGCCTACGCCTCGAATTGTATTGCTTAACAATATATTGTGTGTTGGACTTGCTCTATGACCATACAGGGCCTATACACAGTAACCGCCTTAGACGGAGATCGAATCCGTAGCCTACTCTCCATGGGCGGAGTTTGGTTTCAGTTCATGCCATCATGGAGTGGCTAAAAATAACTCTTTTAGTCCTTAGGTTCGGAATCTCAGAAAAACATAAAAAACATACCATTTTCCCCTTCGAAAATAGAAATCGCACAATTTCCCCGCGAAATTTTTTCCGTGGCCTTCTTAGGGGCTTGGTCCTCTCCTATTCCCTGATATACTCCGCCCATGCTACTCTCCACGTTACAGACCAATCGCTCTAACCAGTCGACCACTGTGCCTCACGATAGTTGAACGCGGTTAGCCTACTCTGTGTATAGAGCGAATGGACAATCAATAACTTTGCTTTTCTAAACGCATAATTATGAGCCCATAATATCGATTTAAGTCAAGAAGTCAAAAGAATAGTTCCATAAGAAAAATTCAGCCTGTATGCCTATATGTATACTTCGATGCAAATAGGATCCCCGAGGGATCAGGTATTCAGGTTTACCTCGGGGGAAAATAATTTAATAACAATTATATACGTCTTCTTTGGCTAAGGAGGTAACTGTGCAAACACAAACAGTTTTATTAATTTTCAATACAATACAATCAAATGCAACACAATACAATAGAAATTTCTCATTTTATAGTTGCAGACGATGACCGCTCATGTGCTGTGGCGCTCACTGTCAATCCAATTCATATAATCGGTTCTATGGTTAAGAAAAACTGTGGAGCAGAATTCCATCCGTGGACTGTGGAAGCCCCGGTGGGCCAGCAAATCAGCATAACCCTATTCTATTTCGCAGCGTCAGCTCTTGAAGACAGTGAAAGACAAGGGTTAACGTCTCGTTGCATAAGTGAAGGGTTAATTGTTGATAAGACAGGAAAACGAAATAAAACGATATGCGCTGATCAAGAACAGAGGACAAAAGAATTCTACACATCCAATGGAAATGCAGTTGACATAATACTTACCGTAGGAAGTCAGAAGAAACATGTTCACAATGACAGCATATTCTTGTTGCAACTCCAGGGTTAGTGCAATTTTGAATTTTCTAATATACTATGTATATTACTGAGAGCTTTTGAAATCATGTTCATATAAAAGTTGATGCCTTAAAATTAGTAAACACCATGACTCGGCCTTAATCTGTTGTTTGCAAAATAATCCGTCATGAGATTTTTCATTTTACATAATTATTTATTTCATTTAGTCCTATTATGGGAGATGGCAAAGGACATCCGACTTTAGCTCACGAGAAATCTTTACACAAAGGCATTCTTCATTTATATAGCGTTGCATTTAATAAAGACCTTAAAGGGGCGCTATACTAAAAGGCCCCTATATAATTCACAGTACCGAACGAATGAATGCACTAAATGCAGCGTTATGAGAATGTTTGTCCAAACGTCTTATTCAATTTAAAAACCATGACTATTGACCATGCAGTGACTAAGAACGGGCAGGGTTCTATAATTCTATTAATAAGGATTCCCGTAACTTTGAAATTTGGGAAAAAATTATAGGCCTATACTTAAAACCGTAATTGTTGGAATTCTGAACTCAACTCTCCTCGCAGAACAGTCTACAGTGTTGTGCTGCACTAGAACTAGATAACGTGTATGCTACTTGACCTCTTTTCGAGAAACAGCGGAGCATGTGAGCAATAGAGATAAATAGTTAAGATGTGTGCATTTGTTCATTTCTTTGGTTATTCATAATTATAATGTCTTTTGATAAGCGATTGAAACTGTCGTATTTGGAACTCCGAAAAGCACGCAATGATCACGTTACCTGGAGTATTAAAAATCAATAATAATGTGTGTAGCCTAGGCCTACAAAAATTACAACAGATACATTTTACATATTATTATTATGAGTCAGATTCAGCGCAGCGTAAAACAGGATCGCCCAAGGTAATTTTTTTTATTGGGAATTTCTTAACATTTTGAATTCCTTTAGGTAGCACCAATTGACTAAAAACTTTGCTTCTGGATTCAAATTGTTCCATTCCCAATCAATAAACTTAGCCTAAGTAGAATGCAAAATTCTTATTTAGCAATGCGTGTTTAGAGTCTATATCATGTTTAGTGGCATAATATTACTATATCAGCTATTGTTCCTCTGTGTTTTTCGTCTGTTATAGGCCTATTAGCCTACGTATTTTATGGTGGACTAATTTGTGAGTGTTCATAGGTAGGCCTACACATTCTATTGTATGTATTGTATTCTATGCATTCTATAGCAATTGGATGTTCGGATATAATTCCGCCTGAGGATGCGTGGCTAAAACGGAAAGACGGTGAAGTTGTGATTGGCTGTTATTCCAGTCGAAAAACATGGCATCTTCAATGCAAGGAAGGAAACTGGATTGGTGTTATTGGAAACTGCTCACAGCAAGGTCAGAGCGTCTCAGTTGCAAAAGAATAATGTGACATACTGCCTACAGCATGACAGATTTGTTGCGATTAGCCAAATAAAGTCTAAACACTTTTGACGATTGAATTGAATTCTAAATTGTAAGCTTATAATGTGAAATACCAAGAGCCTCTCAAAATCACTTAATACTTCGCTATAATCATCCTCAGGAATTCTCTTAAGGTTGCAAGAAGGGTGCCGGAGTCACGTGATATTCTATCCCCATTAAGGCTAAAGGCTAAAGGCTGAATCAATCTATCCCCGGATGGATTTGTCCTATCTAAACTACCCGGGGGATGAACCGTTCTATTCCCTTTATTGAAAATGCGTATAATTGAAAAATTTGTGCTGTAATCAAAATTTAAAGTGGCTCTAATTGTCTTAAGCGTCCTAAGCAATGTTCAGAGAAAGGCAATTCGAATTTATTTAGTGACTCTGAGTGTTCGTAAGTGTTTTAAATGTTCTAAGTGCCCTAAAATCAAGCCAAAAAACTCAAGTAGAATGCAAGATTGATGGATGAAAGACAGTAAGGTCTACGCTACATCAACGAGAGTTGCCATTGAACTAAGAAAAGGCTTTCTAAAACTGTATTGATCATAGATTGAGTATTCGCATTTTACGAATATTAAGATTTTCAAATATTCACGAATATTAACGAATATTAAAACTGCCAACGAATATTATTTCTAGTAAGAATAAACATACCTGTTAGTGTCATTGTCTAAAACGAAGCAGATGGAAATTAATTTGCAAAAATAAATAGGCCTACACGCGTAGGCCTAAGTGGCTTTTTTCGAATTCTCTTCATTTGGGGGTATACGTTTAATACGGGGATATTCTATTTCGTGGCAACGGTATTAACTTACCCGTAGATCAATAATTATGAAGACGCAGTTTAACATTGCTTCATTAAAATCATGCATAAACAAACGCAAAGATGGGCCTTTGCTCAGAGCAGGCAGGAGTCGATTAATTATCAGTAGGACTACTTCTAATTCGCGTAACTTTATTCCATTTAAGTTTTTCGAATAAATTTTTAGTAAGCACTAATTATATTGAAATTGAATGTCTTAAAGAAAAGAAACAATTGATAACTCAGAAGATAAATTATTAACAGCTACTATATAGTAGGCCTATGCTTTCTTGCCTTGGCAATCAAATTTTTAGCCACGATTAGGCCTGATTCTGGCAAATAATTGATGCAAACGCAAGACTGTGTCAGTCGTTTCTCGATACCCTTCGACATTTAATAAACAGAATTTCGCTCTGTGTTAAATGACACTCAACTGCATATGCATGTTGCAGAATCGCCTATGCAAGATTTGGACGTGGTCTCAGAAACTCGGTCAAAAGTTTCGAATGATGAGCTAGGTATGACTCTAATAATTATGACGCTCTTATTAATTTCGATCATTTTTTATATTTGGACTAGATTGAGGCTGACAGCCTATTAGGTAATTTATTGTGTTCGCTTACAACATAGACACTTCAACATTTGCAGCATCACACAAGCGATTTAGAAGTCCTATCACGCTGATGCTATAATCATGAAAGACAGAATAGGTCTACGCTACATCAACGAGAGTTGCTATTGAACTAAGAAAAGGCTTTCTAAAACTGTATTGAATCTTTGTACCGTATCTACTCATTTGTTGCTGTTGACTTAAGTTATTTCTAATCGATCCGTTTATGCCACTTGCCTATTTGCAATTATTTTTTGTCACAAATGAAAGCCAATGTTAATCGTTTGACTGTTGTGCTACGCTGATGCTTGGCCACAGCCATATTTATTTCATAGTTTACTGGAGCAATACAGTTTGCGAAAATAAAACGAAAGATAGTTTGACGAACCGATAGTAGGCCTATTATAATATTATGTGCACTGCCATCGTCGGAGGTTTGAAGAATTTTTAATTCAGGATTGCGAAGCATTTTTCATGCATCTACTATTAAGTTTTAGAATTGTTTTTGTAATTTTTTTCTTTAGTCGTAACCAGTGTCGCAATTGCTGGATTAACCCTCGCCCTTTGTATGGCAATTGTGTGCATTGGAGTTATCTGCTTAAGAAGGTAAGTGGTCTAACATGTGCTCGTGAATCTTCTGATTTAGATCTACGGGTGTAACATTTGTATAGAAATACAAGGTCAGTCTTTATGACATTTCTGATATTCCCATCTGTTTCGACGTCCATGCACATATGCAATCACTGGTCAGAAATAACAGTTTTCAACGACAAAAAAAACAAATCTTAAAGAATCAAATGAATAAAATTGTGAGGATCATCTGCAAGCATTAGCTGTTTCTCATGGAGCCGAACTGCAATCAAAGCAAGACGAAGATTATAACAGCGTCGTTGTTGATTGAAGCGACCCCGTAGAGTCGTAGACTCTCACGCATTCAGCGTTTTGGGGAGAGAGAGATGGAGAGAGGGAGACAGACAGATAAACGAGAAAGGGTCAAAACGTTAGACTTAGAGGTAAAAGTAAAAAAGGTTTTCGCTTGCAGTTTGAATTTTTATGCGTCCTTTAGTATAACTTATAACTTTAGGTCTATAAAGTTTAGAGCATTGCTAGAACTAGGAGGAAATAGACACGTGAAGCAAATAATAATATAATTATATAATGAGTGCCTATATTTCCCGCGGTTGATCGCGCCTGTTATAATAATTGCCATAGGCTGCATTATGTTCGTGGGTTATTTATAGTGAGTAATTCAAATGACGTGTTTCAGAGTCAACGCGAAAGGAAGAAAAGAGCAAGACTACAAAACTCTGAATGCACAAGTGAATTCAAGTCGAAATCTGATCTTGAACCAGACATTACCATCGAGTGTCGCAACTGACTTTCATGAAAACGGATTGAATATGCAACATGTGCCAACCTATTCAGTCTATGTCGGACACGGTGATGCAGATAACTCGGTTGCGTAGAAAATAATAGCGAAGTTTTCGATTACTTGGAATCAAATAATTTATTATTTCTACAGAGACGGTTCGCTGAACTGACACTGCACTGCGATTTTCTCCTGCTATCGATCGGTATCATTAGATCTAAACCTGGAGTAAACGAATTTGGCAAAGAAGATGTTAGATGCTAAAATTTTCCATAGACCTCTATTAGTTTTTTATATTTCCAAGCTGTCATTTTTAGACGTAACTGTATGTTATCTGTCATCGATTAACTTATGTAGCCTAGCCTAAAGCGTATACCGTAGATCAGCGGTTCCCAACCCGTGGCCCGCGGGCCAAAAGTGGCCCGCTAGGCCTCAGAAAATGGCCCGCCAGGTCTCAGAAAATGGCCCTCATCTTTCAAAGAATTATCAAAAATATATAAAAAATTAACATTTTGGACAGGGTAGAACACATTATTATTTTCTATTACGAGTTATTTTATTTTAACGTCGATAAATAACATCAAACATTATATTTTGATTCAATTATAAAAAATTTATATGCTTTTAATTAATGCAATTTTAACTTTGTGGCCCCCTAATGTCCTTCAATTAAGAAAAAGTGGCCCTCGTGTCCTCGAACTTAGAAAAAGTGACCCTCAAGTCAAAAAAGGTTGGGAGCCACTGCCGTAGATGAACTTGCGTCCACAATACATAATTATTTATAGGCTAGATCGCGTTGCAATGAACTGGATCGATCATGATGAAAAATTCTGGACATGTTCTGTGTTGTCTCTGATATTAGTTAATTCGTATTGTACCCTGCAGAGGTCCAACTAAGTCCGATCCGATCCTATCCTATTCAGGTCAGATGAAGTCAGAGCAGGCCGCATCATGTCTTTAGAGCCTACATATAGGCCAAAGCTCGAGGGTACGCGTACCCTAAAATAGAATACGTTAAAATACGTACGTACCTTTCAAAAAATAGAATACGCGTATGGTACGTACAATACACAAAAATTTTATTTCTGCATGGTTTACTCAGCGACCCATAGCCAACGTATAATCTGACGTCAACTGTAGGCCTATGCGTCATTGAAACCGGTGTAAAGGTTTCAAATTACCCCCTCCTAAACATTACCCCCCCCCCCCGGTAACTTGAAACCGGTTTCAGATTACCCCCCGGAAACTAGATTTGCATCAATCATCACATTTATTGCACTAAAAAAATCAGAAAAATCATCCCGCTTTTTGTTTTGGTCTGAAGATTTTCATCCGTCATCCCACTTCGTGGTTTGCTATCAATATTTTGATCCGAAAAAAATAATAGCCTCGAAGCCATTTTCTCCATGTAAACTTCAGAGGCGAATAGTATTTTAGTTACAGATGAAACTATTGATACCAAACCACGACGGATGAAAATCTTCAGACGAAAGCAAGAAGCGGGATGAATTTTTTGATATTTTTGGCGCAATAAATGTGATGATTGATGCAATTTACAGTTTTCAGGGGGGTAATGTTTAGGAGGGGTAATCTGAAACCTTTACACCGGTAAATTTCATCCGACTTCCGGTAGCGTAGCAGTAAATTTAATTCGATAAATTCTTTAGTTATAATTAACTTAATGCAAATTGTAGGCTACTGTCTTTCTGATGAGAGCTAAGTACACGTCGCTGGTTTGCAAATTGGTGTAGCCTAACTTGAAAGTTGCAGTAGGCTATATCTATAAAGCCTACGCATCAGTCAGCGAGTCAGCGATGCCCAGAGAACCTGGGAATGAATGGACGCACGTGAAAGTTTTGAAAAATGCGAAAAACAATTATTTGATTGAATGCAATTTTTTCGATAAGCAGTTATGGGTTGGATCAGGCAATCGCACAAGAACACATCTTTGAAGTGCTGCAGCAGAACTGAGACGACTGACTGACATTAGTGCATTAAGTGCAATGTATGCTGGATAAACATAGACCTACAATATAGCATTGCATCAATTTACTACGCCGTATACTGGGTGGTGAGTGTTTGCTTAAATTAAATTGAACATTCTTATAATGAGCAATGACGTGGTTAACGTATTTTATTTATTGTTTACGTACCCTAAAATAGGGTACGTTAAAATACGTACGTACCTTTCAAAAAATAGAATACGTATGGTACGTACCCTCGAGCTTTGATATAGGCCTATTATACATGAAAAGAAATATTTTGTCTATTCAACAAAAATGATCTGACTCGCCGCATAATTTACGGATTTCGAATTATCGTAAAAACAATGAAAATTGATTGGTTGCTTGAACGACTCGATTTAAAAACAGTTCAAGCTTGCAACAATTAATTAATTTTATCCACTTAAATATAGACGCGTTATACGCTTGCCATCTTATGATAAAGAAACTGGATTAGCTTCAATGCTTAAAGTGTAGGAAAAAGTTCCTGGATGCCCATTGCCTTCCAGACTGTCTAGCCTAACGAGTGGCAGGACGGCGTTCAAATTTGAAAAAAGATCGTGGACGCCGTCCATGACCATCCAATCACCTCTTCAGCTCTGATTGGCTTGTATTAGTTTAGGGCGCTATATATACTGTAAAATTATATTACAGTAGTTCAACTAGAATTTCATACATTGTTTAAAGAAAACTCGCAGGTATATAGACCCAATTTATTTTACGCAGTAGGCTATAACCTGTTGAAGTATACATTGGGGCAAAAGTTAGTTTTATTCAGCACTTTGCAAACGTTGTGTTACCGACAGCATAATTTTATGTAGTTGCACAAGTGTCCAGCAGGTCGTGTAGGCCTACGCGTTAATCTATTATCATAATACGTTGTAAACTCTAGAATATCGAAAGTAGGCCTGCTGCTAAAATTTTACGACTTTCAGTTTTGAGACGACCCCTGACCTACTTACATATTAGTTTGCCACCGTCAAGTCTTAATTCATACGCGGTTTCTAGACTAAATTTATGCTTTGTATCCTCAGTAGCCTATTTAGCTGTAAGAGCTGTAGGTTTCATGGTTTTGAGAAAGGATCTGACGCGCGTTGTGTTTATTTTCCAATGCTGAACAGTAACTGTTCTGTTCTGATGCGTGATTCATGATAATCGTCTGAAGTTAATTTATCCTTTGAAACTACGAACTTGATTTTTAGTCTGCCTAAAGATGAAATTAAGTGGAAGAAATTTATTCTACGTAGGCCTACAAATGACGTTGATGCTAATTGAAGTCTCACAGTCTGAAGACTTCAGGGTTGAAACAGGTAATATTGTAATAGGCCTATTGTTGAGTTTCTTCAAAATTACTGAAAACATAATAATGCATGTACTGTTGTGTTTGTTATAACATGATAGATCTAACTGGCTTGAAATCTTAGCGAAAACGCTGTACACTGTATGAACCTATTACAGTTTGGGGGAAAACGAGAGGTTGAGTGGGGGTATTCGAGTAGGCTCTGAGATTGGGTTGCGAGATGCAAGACTAGACTATGAGAGTAGGCAAGCCGCAAGAAGAGCATACGGTTATAAGAGTAGGTTGCAATACTGGGATACACGAGAGCAGGCAATATGAGTAGCCTATTAAAGTAGGCTATAAGAGTAGTCTATTAAAGTAGGCTATAGATTGCAGATTAGATGCCGATCGGTTATAGGCCCACCCGATGTAATTCGATAATTTTCGATTCATTGTGAAAATGATTTTGCTGAGTACCAGTAAGGACACGTTGATAAGATAGATTTATTCAAAAATATCTAGGATATGTCATTCGGTGGCACGTTTATGTAAAATAATTTTATGCAGTAATACCATTTTTATTGAACTTCCTGGGTTTGTATAGGCTATGACCAAATCTGCCATCGGTTTCAACTTTCATTATAAATTACAAATGTAATGTCTTTTTGTGTCTAGTAATGCCAACCTTTTGCTAGGGTTACAAAATGCCATCTTAGTAGCTATATAAGGAGAGTTTTAAACATTAGTCTATGGCATCTATACATGTACCTTCCAGCGCATTAGCATGGCTAAATCCTTATAATACATGTATATATATAGTTTACGATCTTCTGGCTTCTCGGAAATCAATTTTTATATTTTGCAGGGATAACTAAAGACATCTGCATGCTAGAATCTTTTCAACCTAAGTGTTTGAAAAAGGAAGTCATTCGGATGAGTAGCGCCACCTATGGACGCATGCGCATTGGTCGATGCATAACAGCTAAGGAGATTCACGCAATTGGACCACATTTCGGAGAAGATCCTCGTTATCTCGGTTGTTCAGCTGATGTCCTGTCTATACTGGATCGTAAATGCTCTGGAATGACCGAGTGCAATATACGGTTGTCTGACATTCCAGATGACAATATTCAACCATGCTTTCCTGGTTTAAAAATGTATCTAGAAATCAGCTACCACTGTGTCACCAGTAAGTAATATTTCAGCATCTGACTTAGCATCAACTATATCCTTAGTAAAAATGTGAGCGCTTGACTTGCATTTCTAAGAGACTACATGTACATGCACCTATACTATACCTACTTGCTTTCCTACTTAATTCAACTTTTGCCATGCACCCACTCCACCGACCGATCTCATGAGCTGACTGCATAATTATATGACGCGTTCTGCATGACCGCATTCAAGCAGTGACGAGAATTGAACCCATACTCTCCGCATTACTGGCCGCCGCTCGAACCAATCGGCCACCGTGCCTCACTAATGATGATGGTGTATCTTGCTATTATTATTCATAGTCATATTGGTTCAACGAGTTTATCATTTAGATTGACTTTTCAGAAACGTATAGGCCTAGATATAAATTTCCATGAATTGAATTGTAATGTGGCATAATTCGTATTTCACGTTATTTCTTCACTTAATCATCTAACAAATGGCTGTGAAATATTGACTATTGAGTAATGATGAGTAAAAAAAGTAAAGTCCTATCCTGTTCCATGAGGAACATAGGGAGGCGCTCATCTCCTTTTCCATAGCCCTGAGTCAGCAATGGACGAATCCCAAGGTCCTGGACACGAGGCCAGTGTATCGCAGGACTTGCTGTTTACTTCCCAGCTTACGCCGGTACCAAATTATACTGCTTGGTGACAGAGGCACGTGTGCGTGAACAACTTGCCCAAGGTCGTTACCCGGAGTCGAACCCGCAACCTCCCGCTCCGTAAGCGGACGCGTTACCGGTCTGCCACCAGGCCGCACATGATGAGTACTCAATAACAAATAGACAAATAATGGACTTGACATCATCAGTATTGACAATGTTTTCTATGAACTGCTTCACTAAGAATCATTTGCATCTGTAGTTGCAGATGAGGAGCGTTCGTGTACCGTATCAGTTGCAAAGACTCCAACTAACATAATAGTTAGAGATGTCGATCAGCGAAGATGTGGAACAAACTTCCAGCCATGGACGATCGAGGCGCCGGTTGGTCAGAAGATCGTCATCAGACTCATAGATTTCTCAACACATTCGACTGAGGTCAGAGGTCAAAGTCAACTACAGTCATGTCGTAACAGTGGCGTTATTGTGGATAAGGCAGACAAGAAGAACGCGTCGATCTGTGTTGGTGGAAGTTTGAGAGAAAAGGAAGTTTTTCTATCGTCTGGAAAGGTTGTGGACATATTCCTCATTCCATCAGACCAACCAGACATCAGCGATGACATTCGATTTATACTAGAAGTGAAAGGTATTATTGAATTTTCAGTTATACTCTGCGACAGTATATCAAATAGCGACAATCTATATAGATCTACATGACAACTAAAGTTTTGCCATCTGCAGGTGTTGTCTAATTAGGCTAGGCTGTTGTGCAATCTGCCGGCGGCATTATTGTTGATGGAAAGTTACACAGAATTTTCTGGCTACATCAACGCTCTGCCAATGGTCTTATTAATTTTATGTTAGTTTGCTACACTTAGTGTAAAAAGCTTGAGTATCGCAGGCAGTATATGTATTATACACTTTTTGACACAACAACAGTAATTGTTTGTTTCCTAAAAGCTGTTGGTTGTTCGGATGTAATTCCTCCTGAAGACTCTTGGCTGAAGAGAAAGGATGATGGGATCGTTATTGGATGCTACTCCAGTCGACAGACATGGCATCTCCGATGTGAGACTGGAAAGTGGGTTGGCGTCTTAGGAAACTGCAGTCTGCAAGGTGAGTTAATAATAATTAGCATCAATGCCGCGATTTTATTTGAAAGCTAACCAATGTCATCGTCATCGTCAATATGCTCATTCATCATCGAAGTCAACTTGATCTAAACTATGTATGATGCATCCTATGGTAAAACCGTTGATGTTATAAGAACGAGCAATAATTATTGCGTTTCTATTTCATTCGCTGTATCAACGTTCAACGCTGATACCAAACCATGTTTGCGCCTGTACGGCGCGGGTTATATACAAATGAATTCTCATTTTTCTGCCCACACCAAAGCGCTCGTTTTGTTTCATGATTTTAAACAAGGATTGCTTGCTAAAGAAACATGGACAAAATTAATTTATAGCCTACTTTAATATCTGCTTCATAGGCGTTTGAAGCTGAACATATCATAGTGTAATTAGTGTTCAAATAGCAAAAGTACCTACCGTACTCACCTTGAGAAGGTATACGGTACGAATATCTAACTTGGGTTAACGCTGGCATTTGAGATACATGTGTGACGTTAGTTAAACTATAATTATTAGATGTTGAATGAAGTTCTTGGATTAACCGATTCATTTTGCAGATGCTTCTTTGCAAGAGTCAGCCACTGCGATAGAATACAAAAGCACAATGTCAAGCAAAGGTCAAGGTAGGAATAATGCTACGTTGCAATACGGATTGACTATGTTAAATTTTGACAGATAAAGATGTCAATTTGTTTGATATTCTTCTATTTCCTGTCATGTGAGTAATTATTTGCACTTACATTTTCAGCAAGAATTTTTTTGCACTAGCGTTAATGACCTGTAATCACACGGATTGCGGGGTTGTAGGGTTTCAACCCCTTCAGTCTTTCTTTGAACCCCATAGTAAAGTCTCTTTTCACACCCCAATAAATCATAGTCCAACCCTGCAATTATTTGTCCACAATTTTCACACTGTGTAATCATTTGAATTTATGGCAGCGACCAGATCTATTCAATGATCACTTTAGTATTTATAGATAGGCCTCTAGGCTTCCTGTGCTACAATACTATAGCCTGTCCACCTGTAGGCCTATGCCCTTCCTAATGATAAGAGATGATGATCCTATCTCAGCATTTATAGCTTTATGTTTCGTTACAGTGTTGGCTATTGTTGCCATTGGAGGCTTTACTTTGGCTATTTGTCTGACAATCGCTTGTGTCGGAGCTGTTTATCTACGAAGGTAAGTACATGTAGATCTAATAGTTCAAAAGCTTGAACAGTAAAAACCTGTCCAGTGCCCACCAACTTAAATGCCATCAAATGAAACTCTTCAGATTAGTTGTCACAATATTTTGAATTATCTTTATTGCTGGAATGCAACTTTAACAATCCAACAACCTATCAAGTTGATCGTTTCGCATAATGTCATTCGACATTTGAGATCAGTCTCTAACTTATTTTACATTTTAAAAATTTGCATGTAAAAAAATAATGTCACTAGTAGAATCTAAAACAGGGATTGATATTCTACAATGAAAAGGATGATGGAGTCGAAGCGTATTTGATGTTTCCATGTATTCCATGTATTACATGTGCTTCATGATGAAGTCGTCGTAAATCACATGATATTATAATGGTATACGGACCTTTCGTCCAAGGACGATTCGTCACTCGTATTGTTCGCCATGCAGTTACATAGGTCTAAATGTTTATAGTAAGAATGAAGTCATATGAATTACAAAGTTAATCGTGACAACCAGAGATACCCAGTTGAAAAGTCATATCTGAGCAATATTTTCTACCAGTTTTACTCTACTTGATGCTTATTTAGTTAGGAAGAATATATACACATTACACATGCACTGGTAAATGTAAAAGCAAAAGTGTCTCATGTAAACAGTATTTTCTAACAGTTCTACTCAACTCGACGCTTATCTAGTTAAGTGCACAATATACATGTATACACACATGCACTGGTAAATGTAAAAACAAAAGTGTCTCATGTAGGCTATACTGTTTTTTTCTAATTTTCATTTCTGCACTCCTTCAAGCTTGTCTAAATAAGTGCACAAGCACCAAGAAATGTAAAAAATCTTTGATGGGCGCTACACAGATTCCTGTTCAACTTTGACGGAAGTTATTGAAAGTTGCACATTAATTGCTGGGCGTTTGGGGCTCATGCATTGTTGGCCCGCTCAGAGTGTACATGTGACGAACAATACGGGTGACGAACCGTCCGCATGACGAATCGTCCGTGGACGAAACGTCCGCTTGACGAACAGTCCATGACGAACAGTCCTTGACGAATCGTCCTTTGACGAAACGTCCCTGATTCATTATAATATGGTCATCAACTGACCATCAGCAGAATTATGGACCTTGTTCTTTGTCTTGTTCTAACGTTCTTCACCTAATGTTCATCTTTGTATCCTCCAACTGCATTGTTGCCTGCTTCCATAATCGCAACCACCCTATGGGACCCACGGGACGCGTCTCCCTCAACTTTTGAGTGGTCCCTAACTTTATTATTATCATGGTCCCCCAACTTTTAGGACGTGATTCATTATGGTTCCTCCCCCCCCCAACTTTTAGGACGTGATTGCACCTATGCCTGCTTCAATAAATTCATCTTAACGTGAGTCGAACTAAAAAAAACTTCAGTTAGATCCGTCGTAAATGCTTCAATGTATGATTGCTAAATCGTTGATCAAGTTCCAGTCAATTTCCTCAAAAATAATAATTATATATGTTAAGCATCATAGCTTATACGAAGACCTTGTTTTGAACATAATTAGTCCTTTCCATTAGACTACTACACTAATCTTGGCTGCCAGCTGCCACAATCATTATCATTTTATTATTGCAGATTCTACGTCCGCAGTAAGGAAAAGAAAGATAATAGAACGAGAAACTACACAATTATGTCAACTAGAAGTGAACGTGTGAACTCTGAGAATCCGTTTGGTGAGACGACGATGAGACGACAGCTGCATGACAACGGTGGAGATCAGCATTTCACTAACCAACAGATTCCGCAGACGACTTATTCCGTATTCGTGGGAGATGAGCCCATCCATGATGACGTCAACATAGGATGCAGAGATAACATCAATTTGTCTACGCGTGTGAAATAATAATATTGCCGAGGAGCGACGATCCTTCAAAGCCTTCAGTTGTCACTGATTCATATTCCCTGGATGGCTGCTAAATCATCCCCCAACGCAAAACATGCAATGACACGGAGGGGGTTCAAATAAATAGCAGCAGTTCTTTAGAACAGCGTATTTATGCGAGAGCTGTTAGCAGAATTTTATAATGATATTTGCCTGTAACTTTAATTAGGCTTCTCGTCAATGCCAGAGCGAATTCTAGTACCGCTATGAGTGAGATAGAAAGCGAAGCGCTGAAGTAAATAGGGCAGCGTCTGCTTTACGAATTGCCAAACGTTGATATTTGATTAGATTCCTTGCATTAGACATTGGAATATATTTTTGAAACAATCCTCTTTTGAAAATGTGAATTTTGTCTTTAAGGACCGTTAAACTTAATTAGTGTTGCGCCTCTTTAGATCTCTTGATCATTAAACCACGTTTTAACGCCGTTTAGAATTTTACGACCGCGTCATACAAACATGAATCGCCGCTGTTCTTAGGATCATAATAATTATGTACTTATGCGCATAATAATTATGTGTTTAATCCATCTCAATGCTGAAGTTTCGCCAGCAAATGCAGCCAGTGTTTGCTAAGAAGGCTATTGATCAGCGCAAATTGGTCCACATTTACATGTTTTGAGATGACCCCTTAGCCCCATTTACATAATATTTTCTATAATTTTGCTGAATCAATGCGCGTAGGTGCATCGGAAGCAGAATCTTAGTCTTTGTGAGTAAATCAGGCCACTGTCTCATATTATGGATCATCATTGTTATGATGGAATTGCAATGGTTTGTTTTCAGCTCATAGACATCTAAGTTCGAGTCATATGATAGAGTTGATGTTGTGCGATCAATGTTACAGTGGATAACGTATTAAACCTGTTTCTCGTTAAATCTCCTCTTAATCATGAAATTCATCGTTAGAAATCTCATTGTCGTCGAACTGCTATCGATGTTGGTTCAGAAATCGTTGTCTGAAGAAGTCAGAAAGGAACGAGGTTTGTTACTGATCATTAATTCGTCTCTGCAATTCTATATAATTATATGGAAAGGTGTTTGTTGTGAGCCGTCGTCTTTCTTCTGGGTTCTTTACCGTTCTTATCGTCTATAGGCAGAAGTCTTCTTTGGATTAAAAAGCGATCAATTCGGTTATATAAATCTCTATAATATGGTATATTAGATGATCAATCATTGAAGTAAAATGTAGAGTATAGTTAAGGAGGGTTGCCTATTTGCTGAGCACACGCCTGTCATTCGCATCATGTGCAGTTCAAGCTTGCACTTCATCTGGTAAACATTACATAAGGATTGCGCAGTAATTAGTAGTCTTAAGTACCGGCGGTGACGCTAGATAAATATAGAACTAATATCTATTGCGTCAGCATCGAATCTTAAAATCAGAAAAATATCAATACAAATCTGGACTTGTGGCGTCTGATTATCATTTTGTGCATTATATATTGTAGCCTGTAAGTGGCTTTTGCTTTTAATTGTCTGTAATGTGTTTGTAACAGCTATTACGTACCTATCACAGACAGTCAGTTTGGGAAAAAATATAGAAATGATTATTCTGGGAAGTTAGCCTACGTTGCCTCCTGCTTTTCCCGCTTCTCGTCTTCTTTCTTCTCTCTCCTTCTCTTCACCCTTCTTTCTCATCGTAGGTCTTCCTGTTGAATCATCCCCCCTCCCCGTACAGTCGTACACCCTCTGTCCCTCTCCCTTCGTCTCCCTTCGTGCTTCTCCCATTCTGCTCTCTCATTCACAAGATGGCGCTGCATTTCGCCTGTCACATAGATTAGTATAACTTAAATCGTCAGGTGGCGCCACGGAATCTCTTGTTAACTGCAATCTATTCTAAACAATTCCGATTTTATTTTGTCACTTGCGATGACACTCTTCAATGAGCAGCTGGTCTATCGCGAGCTTAGCTCTAGAGTTTTGTCCTTGAATTGTGCAGCCGATGATCATGCTCTAGTTGTGACAACCTTATCTCTGTCCCATTAGGTGGAATGGAAGACATATGCATGCTGGAGTTGTTTCAACCTCGATGTATGTCGAACGAAGTAATCCTTCTGAGAAGTGCCACATACGGACGGATGCGTATTGGTCGATGTGTGAAGGCAGAGGAAGTTGCAGCACACAAAGCGATCGTGGGAGATGACCCTCGATATCTCGGCTGCTCGGCGGATGTCCTCGCTATATTAGATGAGAAATGCTCTGGAAAAGTGGAGTGCGATATACGTCTCTCGGACATTCCAGATGAAAAGATTCAACCTTGTTTTCCTGGTCTCAAGATGTACATGGAAATCAGCTTCGAGTGTATTAGCAGTAAGTTTTTATGCTTTTAGCAATATCTCAACTCTTGATGAGATTTTGTGCTGCACACTTCCTCAGAACCTAAAAAACAAAAGTCATAGGAGTCAGTTTTTTCACAAATAAACGAACGTAGTGATAGTGTCTAGTGATAGTGTCTAGTGATAGTGTCTAGTTGAGTTCCATGTCAACATTCTGAAACCTGCTGATCAGATTATGTTTAAATTTGTTACGGATAGAGAAATTGTCCTCAAAAAAGAGATGATGAATTCACTGGCCGGAAAACAAATTTATGACGCAGCCTCCTGCTCGAGCAGACATCTTATCCGCAATCTATTCTGAACACTGTAGGCCTATGGCTCTTCGCCCGTATTATTTTGAAGTAGCGTGATATCTATGTTTCCCTAATATTTTGGCCATACCTTTTAGTTGTAGACGAAGAACGTTCGTGTGTTGTAACCGCTTCAAAGACTCCAATTAACATACTAGTCACGAATAGCGCTCAGCCAATTTGTGGGACAAAGTCTCAACCATGGGCAGTCGAAGCACCTCTTGGCCTCAAAATTTCCATCAGTCTGATCGACTTAACAGCCTCAACCACCACTGGCCAGAGGTCAGGAGAGTCTATGCAGCTGTACCGTAATGATGGCGTCATTGTCGACAAGGCAGGAAGCAGGAATGTTTCAATTTACGCTGGAGGACAACAAAGAGAAAAGGAATTATATTTATCAACCGGGAACAATTTAGACATATTCCTGGACTCTTCTTATCAACAAACATCAACTGGTGACAAAAGACGGTTCATCTTGAAAGTGAAAGGCTAGTCTTTATTCTGACAAAATACAAACTAACTTTTATGGCCATTCAGATTGTACTCTGAATTGCCTGGCTCTTATTGTCCATTGAACCTCCTTCATCCACATTGATAGAAATACAGCAAGCGCGTATAAAGACTACATTCTTAAATTTCATATGACAGGCTATAATTTTCAAGATGTCAAAGCAAATAATAATGATTAGCGTACGTATGTGGGGCGCGGTGGTGTAGTGGTGGCGTCGTTGCCTTGAAGCCGGAAGGTTCGAGGTTCGAATCCACCTCAAGTCGCCGCGTAGGGACCTTGGGCTAGTACCTCACTCGCAATTGCTCAGCGCTTCGGCGTGAAACTCCGATGCAGTGTCGGCTCTGCAGTCGGGAGCGCCTCTCAGTAGCGGTTGAGGCTGGAAGAGGCGCTATAACAAGTGCGCATACAAAAATGTTGGTGCTGTTGTTTTGTAGCAATTGGTTGTTCCGACATAATTCCACCGGAAGACGCTTGGCTCAAGAGAAACAGTGACGTAATAGTCATCGGATGTTACTCAAGTCGTCAATCGTGGCAGCTCAGGTGTAAGGAAGGATCGTGGGTCGGAGTTTTAGGAAACTGTACTCACGGTAAGATTTATCAGCAGCACGACTTGTCATATGAAATATGAAAAAACGCTACATTTTCTTGTCTTAGCCAATGATATCCTAGATTCTAGAATCCGTTTAACTAATAATGAAGGGGCTGATGCGCCTCTCAAAAACAGATGACATAAGCTTACACGTAGAGAGTCTTATTTAACTCTGTGTGTGTGTGTGTGTGTGTGTGTGTGTGTGTGTGTGTGTGTGTGTGTGTGTGTGTGTGTGTGTGTGTGTGTGTGTGTGTGTGTGTGTGTGTGTGTGTGTGTGTGTGTGTGTGTGTGTGTGTGTGTGTGTGTGTGTGTGTGTGTGAATCCAGTCAACGCGATCAACCTGCAGAATAGGCCTACGTGCGGGGTTAAGATTAAATTCTGTATTCTACCTGTTCGGTGGTCTTGAACCGATATGTAAGCATTGACCAATAATATTTCTATTTGTAGGCTATAGGCCAACATTTTGGAAAAGAGTGCAAATAGTCTGAATGTTAAATTCATGTTAAAGTGTTTTACATGCTTTATTACCGTACTGTCTGAAAATTTGTTTAGTTACTGTTATTCCATTTTTTAGTAGATATTCGTCGTTTTTATTTATTAATGCAGACGTGATTGAGCGTAAACCGATTGCTGAAAAGGAACACAAGACGGCATTATCAGAAAAGGGACAAGGTAATTTATTGTGCTTTCAAGCAATGGATTAATCAATCAATTTGCTTATTTGTGCATAATAATGTTAGCTGCCACCGACGCAACTGAAACAAACTAGACCATTCAGTTTATTCCAGAGTCAACCACGAATCGTGATGCACAGTAGCCTATAGTGTCAGTCCACAGTATAATTAACGCCAGTAGGGTAAACGTTCTTTCGATGATCTTTGAAAGGTAGCCTATGTGATCTTATCTCCATACTTTTGTTGCCACTTATTATTGATCCAATATTTTCATTCCATATTTCGATCAAAATAAATGGTATGCACTGGCTGTCTGTGACTAAAAATGCATTGAAAATTATATTGCTGAACGTTCAATCTTCGTGGATTAAAATGTAAAAACACTGTAACAGATGATGTGCAACCGAATGTTATGATCTTTTGATAAGGTCAGTTACGAAAAACAATATTATAAATTGCAATACTATAAGGTGACAAATAATGATCTTCAGTTTTAAAATTTCACAGTAATAGAGTGTGGCCAGAATTTGGTTGCCTTCTGCTTATTTCTGTTGCATAAATCTTTCTTCACTTGTCTTGCTTAGTTAATTTCTTTTATTTCATGTGTTTATGGTTTGTAGTGATAGCCATTGTTGGAATTGGTGGATTTACTTTGGCAATTTGTCTCATAATTGTTTGCATGGGTGCTATTTGCCTACGAAAGTAAGTTGACTTTCGCATTCTAATCAATAATATTATGTGAATCTTAGATGTTATTGTAGCCTATTTTGTGCTCCCACGTTCTAAGTCACAATCAAATTTAGCTTTTTTATTGGAAACGATCATAAATGAGGCATTCGATGAGAACGACCACAAAATTCAAATTCAAATTCAAATTGTTTATTCAAAGAGATCAAATGGTCAAATTAATCGGATAAATGGATAAACCTAAACTCATCTTTACACACAAAGGCGCGTAGGGCTTACTGTAGATAAATTTTATCTTATTCCATTTCGCACCTAACAACCATGGAATAACTGCGCCATCCGTATATTACGATAACTGTCCGTATAATCACCCGCCCTTCCTCTTTCAGATTCTACGCGAACAGTAAGAAGCAGCGTACAGAGTACAAGACACTCACTTACAATTTTAATTCTGTGGGAAGTCATCGAATTCCTCCGAGAGATTTAAGAGATGTCTACGCTACGACGAAAGACGACGACGATCTGATGATGATATCACAGCCGATGCCGCATTCAGTCTTCACAAGGGAACTCAACGAAGTCTTTCATCCAATGAACGATCACAGCAACGATGCATCTGCCAAAGTATAGAGCAACAATCAAATCTACGAGAAAATTATTCCTCTAGAAGTCTTTTTGACGTTGACGATGACGTTAAATTCGGTCGTCATACACCTGTTTATAAATTCCGATAACTTGTCAGAGTTTTCCACACAGTAAACCTGCCATGCTTATTACTGTGTGATTTAAAAGTTTTCATCGCTTTCTTTTGTACTTTCAAGATGTACACAGTGCCGTGGTGCAGGTACAACATGAGATCAAGTTCGCCTATTTTAATTTCTGCCCAATGAACTCGAAATAAATAGCCTCGTTACAATTAGCCAGTTTCATAGTATTTTAACTGTTTATTGCAATTAATTATTGATCTACATTGTTTGCCGCAGTTTGAAATTGTTTATTATGTACGAAAACTGGGTCGGGTTATTTAAGTGTTTGTCTTACAATATACAGCGACGAGTTCAAAGTCACTTGAGCTGTCATGCTTAAAAGCGGACTCCCGCCTTGCATCTGCACTAACGACGGATGAATAGCATACATTGCATGTCTTGCTTCCTCGTATCAAAGCATCTACTTACTCCCTTTAAACCCAAAGCTATTTTACTCCGGCAGATACCTTGACCATTTACGACTCATAACCATTGCAAGATGTTATTTCCGGAGCAGATAATTGTATCGCAAGAATAGGCTATATTGTTTGCACACAAAAAGGCGTTTAGGAGTTTATGTGGTACAGGATGTACTTATTGACTTACTTACTGACTTGCCTACCTTAAATCATTAACCATTAATTTTGTTTCACTACGTTCAAAATTCGCAATTATACGTGTAGACATTATTCCGCAGTCCTGTGACTAGTTTGAGCAAAACTGTAGGACACTGTCTTGTAGTTCAGTCATGAGAAAATGATTCTATTAGGTTACATATTTTATATCAAAATATTTTTTGCGATGTGTGTAATAATCTTAAAAATCACTTAAGTTACAGTTATTTCATCGCAACTTGCTTTAGATTTTCCGATTTGTTCATAATAAAATTATTAATGAGGACTTCGTAAACTGTATTATGTTTTGAGACGATCCCTGACCGATTAATCATAATATTTGAGATCGTGGATAGCATTGTCGTATCTCTCCGCGTTTTTAGTAAGCTGTAGATTGTCTCCATTGGTAGGCCATGTGTGTAAAATTATGCTGTTTAGCTCTAATGTATCACGGCATAGCTTAGTGGCATTGCTTTCCGTGTTTGACTGCATCAAATACTCTAGCCTAAGCCATAAGCCAATTTTAGTCATTTTGAAACTGGAGGAGGCATACTGAAAGCAGTAGGCTATAATCATGACATCAGAACAGATTCTACTGGTTATCTTCGTTCTATTCTGTTCTGCCGCATCAGAGAAAGAAGTGTTACGCAAAGGTTCAGGTAGACCTTCACATTATTACATAAATACACTTTGAATTTTGACATTGAGAAAGGCAACATTTGAAACGTCTCAAATGCTAAGTATAGATTTGACAGTAGGCCTATTTGGTCTCCGCCGTTACTTTTAAATCGTTGTAATGTATGATAAGGTAGATTCTTACGCGTCTCAGTTGCTAGACACGTTTCGTCATGTTGGAAATATGTGGCGCCGCACACCGAAATGAGCATTAAGGTGATTTTCAAACATATTGCGTTTGATGCATCATTTCAAAGGCCTTGTCTCAGGCGTCAAAATGACACAAAAATTATACAAGGGAAAAAGTGATCCAATTAAATCAGCGGTTCCAAACCCGTGGCCCGCGGGCCAAAAGTGGCCCGCCATGCCACAAAAAATGGCCCACATCTCTCAAAGAATGAAAAAAAAATTATGAAAAAATTGACAATTTGGACAGGAATGAACACATAAGTATTTTCTATTGAAAGTTATATTATTTTGACGGCTATAAATAACATCAAACATTGTAGTTTGAATCAATTATAACAATTTTATATGCTTTTAGTTAATTAAATTTTAGCCTTGTGGCCCTCTAATGTCCTTCAACTAAGAAAAAGTGGCCCTCGTGTCCACAAACTTAGAAAAAGTGGCCCTGAAGTCAAAAAAGGTTGGGAACCATTGAATTAAATTAATTAATTAATTAAATTTAATTAATTAAAAATAATAATTTGCATATCAAGAGAAGTAAAATAGCTTCGCTACTTGTCTTTTGGGAAAAAGTTTGTAAAAAAATTTCGACAAATTTTTTTTATTAACTTTTTTTCAAAAAATAAAAAAATCCAAAAAATACTATTTCCCTAATATCTCTGATGTGTAATCTCCGACTTAATGCTCATTTCGGTGTGCGGCGCCACATATATATAGGCCTAATCCTTAACCATAGAGAATTATAGATTGGGTAATAAGAACAAGTGATATGATTAAAGTTTGTTTAAACGCGTAGACTCTACGCGGTTATTTCTTCCCCGATCTGTGTGAATCTCGTCCTTCCTAAAAACGATCATTCTTTGAAGATAATAATTCGAATAGAGTCTGCAGTCTATGACTTCGATGACTCAAGGTCAATGTTCTGCAGAATTCATACAGTTAGGGGAAGCCGGGGTAATACCGACCACGGGCTAAATTCAGATGGGATAATATTAGTAACTTTTAGTAACTTTTAATAATAATAATAATATTTATTATTATTATTATCATTATTTATTATTATCATCATCGTCATCATTTTCGGTCTTAGATTAGCATCAAAACGGTTTGTGTTTATGTGTTTAGTTGAAGACTACTGCTTGACAGAGAATTTTCAACCACAATGTCTGAAAAATGAAGTCATACTTATGAAAAGTGCCACCTACGGACGCATGCGCACAGGGCGTTGTATAACAGCAGAAGAAGTTGCTGCACAGAAGAGATTACTAGCAGGCGAAGAAATTCGTTTGCTTGGCTGTTCAGCAGATGTTCTGGGAACTTTAGATCGGAGATGTTCAGGAAGTTCAGAGTGCAATATTCGTGTGTCCGACATTCCTGATGAAACTATTCAGCCTTGCTTTCCTGGTCTGAAGATGTATCTAGAAACCAGCTACGATTGTGTAATAAGTAAGTAATTTACTTCTTTGTACTATGCAGGTACATGCATGTTTACGTCTATTTCAATTGACTTCTTCACACGCCAGTTTTTGTCTATAGTATTGTTCACATCACCATGGTCTGGTTCACTCTGCCTTCTCTCACAAGTCACAACCAAACATACAGTCTTGCAGTTACTTGAAGGCTGATCATTTGGAATACCCAAAACATACGGGAACCTCATACTCACCATAAGTAGACTACACTTTTGCCGTTAAGGTCAAGGTCATTTACGATAATTAACAAATGATGATGCGATGAATATTTTGCAGCTGCAGACGAACATCGTTCGTGCGTTGTTTCTGCTTCTAAGAATCCAATTCACATACTCGGTTCTTTCGCATCTGACAACAGAGGGATTTGTGGAACAACAGCGCAACCATGGATTGTTCAATCATCTGGTGGTCAGAAAGTTAGAGTTGTCCTAATCGATTTCTCATCTGCACCAGACGACACTGACCACCTGCCTCGTAAACAGACATGCCGTAGCAGTGGAACGATCATCGATAAAGATGGAAAGAGAAACATTTCAATCTGTGTTGACGGAAATAGGAGAGAGCAGGAGCTGTATACATCAACTGGAACCACTGTTAGATTGCTTTTTAACCCTTCTGTTCCGCGAAACAGTCAAGTAACTGGACTACCAACTAACTCCGCGCAGTTCATGATTAAAGTAAAAGGTCAGAATAAACTCTTAAGCTTGCTTTCCAGTTTCCAAAGGCTATATACAGGGTGGGCCAATAGGAATGCAACAACTTTGATTCCTTGTAACTTAAACAATTTTTATCCCAGCGTCTTGTCCAATATATCAGATTGAACACAATTATCCATTTTGTCATTCTGCACAATATCTAAGAGATACGTTTACGACGTTTTGAGATAATGCTATTAATATTTGACAAACCATTTTTGCCATTAAACTGCAAGAAAAACACAAAAGTCTGTAACTGAATAATTATGCCAAAAAGCCAATTTTTGCAAACACTGTCGCTCTGAGTGTTTGTTGGCGTCTGAACCGTGAAGGTCGTCTTGTTCTGACGATCTTTTCATCTGTCATTTGCTTCTCGTGTCATGTGTTAGCTTGTTTGTTTCGCATACTCGACTTCTGAAGGGTAGGAAGCTCTTTTCGCGAAGTGTGATGGTGTCGTTGACTGTTTCAAAGCTTGTAAAAAAGGTGCCATTCTTTGTTACTCGAAAGACTAAGGTGAATAGTATTTATTACTGCGATGAAATACTCGCGAGAGGACTGCTACGTGATATTCGCCAACTGTCAGGAGTGGATGATTACAGCTTTCAGCAAGATGGAGCGCTGGTGCATCGTTCACATCATACGGTTGCCTATCTGAATGCTAACGTTTCAGAGTTTATTGAACCGTAGAACTGGCCACCGAACAGTCCGGATTTAAACCCGATTGACTATTCGATCTGGGTTTGTCTTCAGCAACTGGTCTATCATGAACCGATACGTGACGTTGAATATTTGAAAGAAGTGATTCTTTGCTGCTGGGCTGAAATAACCCAAGCACTGGTGGACTCAGGCCATCGATCAGTGGTCGTCTCGTGTTGATGCAGTCATTACAGCATGTGGTGGATATATTGAGTAGCCTAGTCTATTTGTTTGACTGATGGTAAATTCACTCAAGATAGGCCTATTAATTGTTAGTACTAAGTGATCGTTTAGAATTGACATATTCAGTTTCAGACTTTTGTTTTTTACTGCAATTTCATGGCAAAAAATGGCACGTCGAATATCAATAGCATTATCTCAAAATCTCGTAGTAGTAGCCTATCTCTTAGATATTTTGCGGAACGATAAAATGGATAATTATGTTCAATCTGATATATTGGACAAGACGCTCAGATAAACATTGTTCAAGTTATAATGAATCAAAGTTGTTGCATTCCTATTGGCCCACCCTATATACAATTATTCTATGTTGCTGATTTCGTTGATTATTTTGGGAATCATATAAAAGTTAGAAATTATTGTCAAACCACTTTTACGTAGGGCACGCCGCATATGAGTTTTCTAATACGTCAATTAACTATCCATGAGCCTCATGCTAAACTATCAAACATATTTTAAGCCATCAATTTGTCTACAGATATGTGTGGCTAGCTGTGGACGCGTCTTGTGTTAAGAATTTGACAAAGAAGACATTTTTAGTCATAATGCTGAACTATTACAAGGAAATTAATTAGCGCAACAACTATCCTCTACAAGTCACACAACAATAAAACGGCCAGAAATGTTTTTCGATTTTTTTCAGCTGTTGGATGTTCGGATGTTATTCCTCCGGAAGACTCTTGGCTGAGGAGGAATGGTGATGCTATTGTCATTGGTTGCTACTCCAGTCGACAGACATGGCATCTCAGTTGCAAGGAAGACGTGTGGACTGGGGTTGTCGGAAACTGTTCTGTGCAAAGTAAGGCTCTTGACCGCTTGACAACAGCTACCGAGAATAGCATGGCGAAGACAGCGGTAGGCTACGCAAACATTCCCAGTTACATGCAATGATAGGCTAATTATTCTTGTTAAAGCACACGGAATTTGCTCATCACATATCACAATTCAATGAACGATTGAATCTAAACAGAAAATGTATCTTACAAATATCTGAACAAATTATTGTGTGACTATTGCTAAAGTCTGCACAACATCAGCCAGTAAACAGACAGTCATGTCCGCATCCGAGTGATAGCTTTACAAACATTAGTTTGTTTACAGACAGATGAACTGTGTCATTAAATGCTTGGAAAACTAACTGACTAATTCGTGGTTTTCCAATGTGCTGACTGTTTCTTGTTTCCAGCTAATTTGCCAACCGATTCAGCTGTAAAATTAGAGCAACAGTCACTACTGTCAGAGAACGGACAAGGTAAGTCGGAGTAATTCATTCCCTCCAAAATACACAGAAATCGAGAATTAAAAAAAACGACTAGATAAGAGAGATCGAAAATATATGGATGAATATATTGATGGGTAGATTGATTGATGAATTAATTAAATAGATGGATGGATGATTGAATTAATGGATAGATGGATAGAACGATAGATGATGAACAGATTAATGGATATAGGCATAGGCAGTAAGAAAGGCAGAGGAAAGAGATGCAGGCAGGCATTGGCACAGTCAGACAGACAGACAGATACATGCATGGATAGAAACGCTGAACAGTTATATCCGGTCTTTTATGTATTGTCTATAAAGTGTAAACTGTTCTAGTTTTAGCGATGGTGGCTATTGGTGGATTCACATTGGCAATTTGTCTGGCAATTATGAGTATCGGAGCCATTTGTCTGCGTAGGTGAGTATTAATACTGAGTTTCATTGATTAAACGCTTGCAAATAAAACAAGCCTTAATTCAAAACCTGTCATCTAATCTTTTGGTTTCAAGGGGGCCGCTATCACAATTCATCAGGAATCAATCGATGTTTTTAAAGCGAATCCGTTGTAAAAGTAGAAGTGGATCAGCAAAGCCAGAAAGATACTCTGTATTAGAGAAATCAGAAGTTTAGAGCGAATGCTTGCTACAAGTCAGATGGCAGATGGCTTAGCTGATTTGGAAAATGATGTCGATCAGAAGATAGCCATATGATAAGGTATTTCTTTTCTCCGGGGATTCCGTGCTGAGAACTCTTCTCAATAGGTATTCTGCGAGAAGCACTATATAAATTTATAAACATACAATACGATAATTATAGCTTTGCAAATATATAATATTTTATATATACGCAGTCAATGTTTCAGATATTATTCACGAAGCAAGAAAATTCAAACTTACAGAACGTTGCAGTACGACAGCAGTTCCACTCGACGTACAGATCCAAGACACACGAATGGATGCGTTGTTGAGACAGACGTCATTGCAGTGGACAGCGCTGTCTACAGCCAAGACAACACACTGCCAGCAGAAACGTTTTCAGTCTATGCAGAAACTAGTCCGCAAAACTGACTTCTACAATCTACGAAACTACTCTATATTCTGCTGACTTGTTAAATAACTACTTATGTGACCATACAATTAAACTAGGCCTTCTTTACGAAGTATCTTGCATGCGTGCTGTTCTACGTTTATCAGACTCTCAATTTACGAAGTTTGGTATTACTGAGTCAATTGTCCGTATTAGTTCGCACACTAAAGTCGCTTAGGTTAATGTAGCAAAGCATCACCTTAACCAAGATGTATTTACTTTTAACTGCTTTTATACCAGAACAAAACATTTTAGACTTAGCAAGTAAAACACGGTAGGCTTTAGCTTAAAACATTTCACTGCCGTATTGGAGCTTGTAAATTTGAAAGGATAAGATTTCTACGCTTTCACTTTAACGACCAAAGTGTAGTAAATGGTATGGGATATCATATAGGCCACACCCTCAGTCGCTAAAGGGTTAACCCGTTATGCCCAACCCGTAGAAATTGGTCAGGTTTATTGCTTATTATGGCCAATCGGCAATGTGCGTTGTCGATTCATCCAGTTTCTTGCTGAAAAATAATCTATTAACCCATTAGTGCCTAGCTTCCCCCAAAATGGGACACCACTTCAAAAATTCACATAAAATTAAATCTGCATTGTAGATGCAATTTAATGTTATAGCCGTTATGCCAACATGCTGATAAAGTGATTCTGACACAAAATGCGCAAAAAAATATTTTTATCGACTCAAAATTATGTTTTTGATCACGTCATTGACCTATTTTTGCAAATGTAAACATTGTGGGCTTTCCGCGTCCTATTTAAAAATATGTGTCCGCATTTCTACAGATCTGTCTTTGGTTTCACAGAGGTTGGTATATACTATTACATAAATAATTAGATCAAATTCATTTTGCTAAAATATAACGCATGCATTTTGTCACTGAAGTGCTGTCCCATTTTTGGGGACGCAAGGCACGAATGGGTACGTGAAGTTCAATACACGCAGTCTTGCATCTTGTATGGTATTGTAGTCAGATATTGTTTGAAAAGAAGTATAAATGGCTGTTTGTAGACAGAAGTATCACTCGCAGTGAGAGATAGCGTTACATGATGTTATTTGACTCAAAAATTTATTGACAACTTCAACTGTAGGCTACATTGGGCCTATGTATACATGTATAGCCTACATGAATATTTCACATGGATAGAAATCTACTAGGCCTATGCAATGTAGTGCAAAATAATAGTCAAAATGCACTCATTCTGTTGTATGCAGTTGCTAGAAAATTAAATTTGAGAATTTAATTTATTATAATTTATTTGAAATAAATAAGTAAAAAATCAGTCGGTATGTAATTTGTCATTCTAGTCCAAGTTGTCACCCAAACTCAAGAAATGCCGTTGTGAATGAATATCACTTTCCTGTAACATATTCCAGTTAGGCCTGCTAAAATATCAGGTAGGCCTAATGACTAGGCAACGGTATCGCACTATGTTGAATACACCACTCGGCTTTTGGTCTGATCCACATCCATGTGGATGAGTTGGTACATGGATCCAAACCCTGGATTAGTCGGGTGGCATATTGGTTGTCAATTCAGCTGATTCCTACTAACAACTAGTGGTCCTTTACTACTTCTTTACCACTCTCAGCCTCCAACTAAGCCTTTGTTGGCTACACAGAATGCTCATTGAATTCACCACATAGTTACTTTGCTCAGTCAGACCTATAATGGAGTTCGAGTCCATGGGTTCCCAACTTGTTGCGGTTGGTTCATACCAACAACTATGTTGTGTAGGCTGCTATGACTACTTCTTTACCATTATGTGACTGCTACAGCCAAGGCCGTAGCTAAGGGGTGTTTTGGGAGTTTGAACACCTCCCGAAATGGAAAATGTGAAAAATAATATAATGCATTTACAAGCACATGATGTAAGAACCATGAAACAAAACACTGAAAACACCCCCCGAAATGGAAAAATGGAAAACAACAGAAGGGAAATTGGTAAAAACACCCCCGAAATAAAATCCTGGCTACGGCCTTGGCTACAGCAGATGAGCAAAATATACCATTATTGAGACAATGCAAGCCAACAAATATGAAGATTTTCCCTTCCTTTGGTCGAGCTGTACAAAATAGAAAAGTGAGGGCCAGTGCATGGATCTGAACACACAGTTGTCTGTCATGGAAAGGATAAGCTGGCTGGACAAACCAGAAAGTATGAACTTCACTTGCTAGCACCAAATCCCATCTGTTGCAACTCAGATGCATTGTGCGAATGAAAGTCTGCGAAAGTTTGAGAAAAATGAAATGTCGGTCCACATAAGGAGGGCTAGGGCAATAATCTACTACACAAGACTAGTCACTAGTACTTAAGCAATTGAAGAGCTTCATGTAACTGTTTTATGAGCCTTCTGTAACAGTGTTGGTTGCCATTGCCACAGGATATTGATCTGAGACATGAACAGCATTACTATGATTTGCTGCGTGTAAGCAATTCATTTCAAAATGTGAGCAATTTGGCATATAAATGCATTCAAACATGCCAATTTTGTTGCAATTTTGCACATACATTTTATTTTAAGTTATTCTGAGTGCAAATTATTTATCTGTTTTCTTAATTTGACTGTATCAACAGTCTTGAGTGATGTAACCAGCACACATCACAATGTAAATCTTCACGTACCCATTCGTGCCTAGCGTCCCCAAAAATGGGACGCTTCAAAAAACTGTTCCTAAAGCATCAAAAGCTAAAATTGTGCAGAATTTGTGTTAGGTATTGTCCAAACTCATCATTTGCAACAAAGTTTTCATATTTTGAGATGAATTTGAAAAATCAGGCACTAATGGGTTAATAATATTTAACTCATTTAATAAATTGTGTTGAAATCACTGCTTGTAACCATAATTGCTGGATCTTGAGCTCATAATATTTGGACTTGAATAAAGTGTTTTTGTTTGTTTGCTGGCTCTTATAAATAAATTAATTAAAATAATTATTTCCAACATTGACTTTCCGCTTTTCGGCCCAACTTGTGCGTTTTGAGACGACCCCTGACACCAATTATTATGTCTAGACATAATTAGCAGGCAGGCAGCTGATCAGTTTACCCAGGCTAACGCGCCTGAATACCTTCATACAAATCTTGCAGAGACCACAGTCAGTAGGACCTAGAAAAAAGTGAAAACGGTTCGATAGTTGAATTGAATAATACGTTTCTCCATGTTAAAACTGCGCTCTGTTAGGACTATGGGTAGATTTCTGCACAGTTTAATGATTATATCCATTTTATCGCATTTTTCATCACCTGACGAGATTCGACAGAACCAAGGTTGAGTAATAAGTTGATTGTTCTTAGAGCTATTAGGGCCTAAGATTTAAAAATTCATTTATCTTCTGTATAGATAGTACGAGACACTGAGAAAATAATCTAGGACCTAGCGTGTGGTTGGAAAACCCCGTGGTAAAATATTTCGCTTTTAGTCGAAAATTGAATTGTGTAGGCACAGGATCATTCCACCGTTTAGTCATTCGCGACTCATTCCTCAAACAGTTTTTATCCGTAAATGAAACAGCTATCGAAGCAATTCGAAGGTGCTTAGAAGTAAGCGAATCAGTTATAAAAAATTAAAGCAAAATTTAAATTTGAAAATGATCTGTTTGCAGGTGATTTAATTACTAGTTTAGTTAGGCTACTCTTCTGTTTAATAGCTTACTGAGGCAATAATTATCATACAAAGTAAGTTTTTAATATTTTAAATAGTTCTAGAACCAGGGCTGTTTTAAAGGAATTTTTAGGATTCTAGGACGATTGATCACCGGACGTTTGATCATCGACCGATTGATCACCGGACGATTGATCACCGGTCTAGTGGTCACTACAATTTATTAACTGCGGATGAAAGAAAAATGTCGTAATTACCGCTAGTAAAGATAAACATCGTCGACTTCTGTTAATTCTTAAATATACACACAGCAAATAGCACATCTGAGTAAGATTAGTTACCAGTTTAGTAACGCTTGCCGTTCCAGCATATTTTCACATTTCACTTCTTATAATTTCATTACAAATTAAATACATTGAGTCTGTCATATCGTTTCATACAAATGTTTATCTTTACTAGCGGTAATTACGACATTTATCTTTCGTCCTCAGTTAATAGATTCCAATGACCACTAGACCGGTGATCAATCGTCCGGTGATCAATCGTCCGGTGATCAATCGGTCGATGATCAAACGTCCGCAGTGATCAATCGTCCGGTGATCAACCGTCCGGTGATCAACCGTCCGGTGATCAATCGTCCGCGCACCATTTTTAGAACTGCGCAACCCCTTCTTTCCCTTCCCATCATTCATGGTCATAGGCGTAACTTTCTATTGTGACGGTGGTGTCCAGTCACCACCACTTTTAAAAGTGGTGGTGACAGTCACCACCACTTTTTCGTCCGGCAAGTGAATATTTTTAAACATGAAGGCAGTTACCTGTCTAACATAATAATGCCATTGCCATTGCGATGTTAGTCACGAATAGCCTATAAGTTTGGCTATTCGTGATTAACATCGCAAATTCGCTAGTGAATATAGGCCTAATATTTAGACAGCCAAATACTTTCATGTTTTAAAAATATTGATATAGATCTATACAGACAATTCGTCTTACGACAACTTGTCTACATACAACTGATCCAGCGCTTGAGAAATGGAAGACGGATTAAGGTTTTTTACAGGTGAAATGGAGGTTGGATTGATGAAAAAACGCAAGAGAAATGGAATCTGGATGAAGGTTCTTTCACAGGTGAAATAGAAGCTGGATTGGCGAAAATAACGCATGAGAAATAAAAACTGGATGAACGTATTTCTAGATCTGAAATAGATTGATGAAAAACGCTTAACTAATGGAAGCTGGATGAGGGTATCTTTATATCTGAAATAGAAGCTGGATTGACGAAAATAACGAGCGAGAAATAGAAGGTATTTTTAGATCTAAAGTAGAGGGAAGAGTGTGCGAATGGAGAAGGAATGGAGAAGAGTTATCACTAGGCTATAGAGTTTATCCTAAATTCGTATATATTCGTATATGGGGAGGAGACGGAGGAAGCCGATGAAGAGAGAAGTTTAGAGCAGAGGAATAGTCACCACCACTTTTCAGGGGAAAGTTACGCCCATGTTCATGGTAAATTACTTTCAATCGGATGCCAATGACCTTTTTGCTAGTTTCAACTGCACAGAACTTGTGACAGAAGTGCTTCTACAACTGCACAAATCCATTTAGGCTAGAGCTGCACATTTTGTGTTGAACTGCACGTTAAAAAAAGCCCTGTCTAGAACTGTAACAGTTGGGCCCGTAGACCTATGTATGTGGGCTACGCAAAAAACTTTAACAGAGCTAAATTTTACATTATTTTGTTCGTTTCAAATGAGTAACGATGGAAATGGGCAGTCAAAGAAGTCAGAAGAAGTGCTGCAGAAAAAAACAAAATAAACAAAATTCATGTAGGATATTAAAGGCCAGATATATAGGATATACGACGATACATGAATTTAGAAATTTCTTAACCATAAAAAATAATCAAAATTGTGCACTAATACTTAACTCTATTTTTAATCCATAGTAATTCTAATAGACTAATCCATTTAATCTTGACTCGTAAACCGTTTTAATCTGCGTTATCTGCTTACTTTCTGCAGCTACGACAAAGGATGTCTGCTTGTTCGAAACATTTCAACCGCGGTGTCTCAAGGATGAGGTGATATTGATGGAAAGCGCCACCTATGGACGGATGAGTATAGGTCGATGTATAACGTCTGAAGAAGTTGAGGCGCACAGATCTGTCGTCGGTGAAGATTCTCGTTACTTTGGTTGTTCCACGGACGTTCTCAACATCATTGACCAGAAATGTTCGTCAAAACCAGAATGTGAAATTCGCGTTTCGGACATTTCAACGGAAAATGTTAAACCTTGTTTCATGGGTCTAAACGTCTATCTCGAATTGACCTATAGCTGCATCACTGGTAATGATAATGTCTCTTTGAAATATATTTGCTAGGCTGAGCGAATACTAATGCACTAGAACAGAAGATTCCAGATTATTATGCACGCCAATATCACATCCGTAGGCCTAATTCTGTTTTTATATGACATTCTATTGCTCACTTCCCTACCCCTCTACGGTGGATCATCTTGATCTCCTAGTTTCCCGGGCAAGGACGAAGATGGTCAAAAACCGTGCGTTTTCCATTGCGGGTCCTTCTATGTGAAATGACCTTCCCTCCTCAATCCGTAGTAAGATCCTAATTGATACGCCGCCCTCATCCTTCACTGCTTGAAGACTTTCTTATTTCCTCGGGGCTGAGCGCGCCTCCGAATGCTAGTAGGCATACTGTAGAGTGTAGAGGCGCTCTTTAAATTCTCATGCACGATGCTATTCGTTTATATCCCACAAGCCTGTCTTTTCAGTTGTAGATGAAAAGCGTTCATGTGCAGTGACTGCAACCAAGAATGCAGTTCACATTCTTGGTTCACTAGTGTCTCAGAGACTGTGTGGAACCAAAACTCAGCCGTGGAATGTCGGTGCACATGGAGGTCAGAAGGTCAGAATCAGCCTAATCGATTTTACAGCTGAAACTCAAAGCAGCCAGTTATGCATCAGCTACGGAGTTGTTGTTGATAAGGTTGGTCAGAGAAACGCGTCGATATGCCGCCGTCGCCAAGGAACTCAACGATCGACGGAGGTTTTCGTGTCGTCTGGAAGCGAAGTCGACTTGTATTTCAATCCTCTGGATCAAAAGCAAACAACGCCAGTGACGTTTCTATTGAAACTCGAAGGTAGCATACACACGCATGGAAAAATTATTCACTTTAATCTGCAATGTAGTCATTTAATGTGAATCGAGGAAATTCACATCCGTGCACTGCTTGTAAGGATTCTATTCCCTAACAAAGATAAATGATTATACTTTAAAATAAACTTTTCATGACTACCTAATTTAAAAGAAAAGAACTTGCATTGCATAATTAAAATAAAATAATTAAGCATCTTAGAACTTAAGAGTCTTATGGTCTTTATGTTCATATAGGAGGATATCTGCGATTTAATAAGAATAATAATTATTATGAGAGAAAGTTTGCGGCAGTAAGATATGTGAGCTGTAAGTAGAAAGTTGGCTTCATATAATTATATGGTGCTATTATAGAGCATGCATGTGCTTTGCAGCGGTAGGTTGTTCGGATATGATTCCACCAGAAGATGCATGGTTAAAAAGAAAAGGTGACCTGGTTGTTATCGGCTGCTATTCGAATCGTCAAACGTGGCAGCTCAGTTGTCGAACAGGAAAGTGGGTCGGTGTTCTCGGAAACTGTTCGCAAGGTCAGTCGTTTCTTATTTTGGAGTATGACATTTTTTGTTAGAAGCTTGTAAATAATATCGAGGATATTTCTATAAAATTCAGGAATATTCTTTAAAGGCGAGTCTGTTTTGAAATAAATTCAGCATTTGGAGATTATATTTTGAAGCAATTGCTGGGAATTTATAAAGACGGAAAGAATGGATATTGCGCCACTGTCTAAACATCTGAGATTTAAAAATTCCAGTATGTCTTTGCAATTTTATAGAAGTTACTATTTTGAAAAGACATAAATTATTTATGCATTAAATAAAACCAATAACACGGATTTTAAGTAAAACCGCTATTATTAATTTTTTAATTGCAGGTGCTACAGTGCCAGATTCGGTCGTCGAACTCCAGCATCAAGCAACACTTTCCCAAGACGAACAAGGTTAGCCTATAGGCTATACACGGATTTGATTTAAGACTCGTCTGAAGTTAATTATTGGCTCACGCATACTTGCTACCAAAATAGTATTAACTCAGACTATAATGAGTGCGTTATTTCTAACAAGTGAAGACTTCGGACTTAGGTTTGCAACTCACCGTTTTAAATGTAGAGACAATAATAAACTAATAATATCATCTATATTATAATTCTGAAACACTTTCCATATGTTTGTTTGTTTGTTTGTTCGCTTTTGACTCTTCGTCCCAGAAAGCCAAAATTTCACCGGTGGCGCACCGGTGGAGGTCAGAGTTAGTGGTGGCGCGTTGTGGGAAGGGGGGAGTGAGGGTGGGGGGGGAGTGGTGGTAGGTGGGGGTGGAAAGGGGGGTGGTGGGGGGAGAAATTTTGGGGGAAATTTTCCTCCCCGAAAATCAAAATTTCACGGGTGGCGCACCGGTGGAGGTCGGAGTTAGTGGTGGCGCGTTGTGGGGAGGGGAGTGAGGGTGGGGGTGGGAGTGGTGGTAGATGGGGGGTGGAAAGTGAGGTGGGGGGAAGAAATTTTGGGGGAATTTTTTTTCTTCCGAAAACCAAAATTTCACTGGTGGCGCATCGGTGGAGGTCGGAGTTAGTGGTGGCGTGTTGGGGAGGGGTGGGAGAGGGGGTGGGTGGAGAAAATTTGGGGAGAAATTTTTTTCCGAAAACTAAAATTTCACGGGTGGCGTACCAGTGGAGGTCGGATTTAATGGTGGCGTGTTGTGGAGGGGGTGGGAAGAGGGGGAATTTTAGGGGGGAAGAATTTTGGGAGAATTTTTTTTCACCGAAAACCAAAATTTCACGGGTGGCGTACCGGTGCAAGTCGGAGTTAGTGGTGACGTGTTGTGGAGGGGGATGGGAGGAAATTTGGGGGAATGTTTCCCCGAAAACCAAATTTTCACGAGTGACGTACCGGTGGAGGTCGGAGTTAGTGGTGGCGTGTTGTGGAGGGTGTGGGGAGAGGGGAATTTTGGGGAGGGAATTTTGGGGGGAAATTTTTTAACCGAAAAACAAAATTTCACGGGTGACGTACCGGTGGAGCTCGGAGTTAGTGGTGGTGTGTTGTGGAGGGGGTGGGGAGGGAGGCGGGGGAAATTTGGGGGAATTTGTTTCCCCGAAAACCAAAATTTCACGGGTGGCGTACCGGTGGAGGTCGGAGTTAGTGGTGACGTGTTGTGGAGGGGGTGAGGATGGGGTTGGGGAAATTTGGGGGAAAAAATTGACGGAACCCGGGCGAAGCCGGGTATAAAAGCTAGTATTATGATAAAAACGTCACGAAAATTGCAAATGGATTATGAGGTCAATTTGAGTCCATACCGTACTGATTCATGTACATGATTATTGCAGGCTGTCTGTTCAGTTAGTATAGTTAAGATTTGTGTATTCTGTTATCTCCGTTCTTATGAATTGCTTAAACTGCATAATTGCACGCTGTAACCGGTTGCGGTCTGCGGATTGTTGAATAAAGAGAATATTATTATTATTATCTTCTGCCGTTTTTAGTTTTAGCTATGGTCGCTATCGGTGGATGCACTCTGGCAATATGTCTCACAATTATCTGCGTGGGAATGGTGTGTTTGCGCAAGTGAGTAGCCAACAATTTCATCTGATTCCGCTATTCAAGTAAAATATTCACCAAATGATCTCCTAACGTGGCCACTAAAGTCATGCTTGCCTCAGTTCGACTAAAAGCATTTATCTACAACTAGGCCTATTAGTTCACAAGCAGAGAGTTGTGGAAAAATAATTCTTCAAAGACAGTTCCTACTTAACAACAAGTAGCCTAGACCTATCTATCAAACTAACATGGAATTATCGTAAGCAGCTACTAAAAAATATATAGGCCTAGTAACCAGTTGATGAATGTCGTGATTGTTTCTAAAATAAACTAACTATTTGTCGGTTTAAGAGAACAAAAACAGCAATCATAATATATATAACTAGCACCTCAACTAGTCAGCGTCAAGTATTCTCGATTTTTTGCCCACCCGTTTAGAATAAACTTCCGTTGGGGATGCGCCAACCACCTAGAAATATTATCAATAGGGACTACAGCTTTCAAATTGCTGAAATGCAATTTGTACTGCCATAACTGGACTGAGAGCGCCTGGGAAGATTTCTTGAAGAGGCGCTTTAAAAAAACGTTGATATGAATTAAATGAATAGGGGACAAAACATTAATTGTGAGATCAACCTGGTAGCTGTTTGGAGTAATAATTATACGTTTCTGCCAGTCGCTGGTAACTTAGCTTTGGTTGCTTGGTCGTGCAATATTAATTGGACTGCAGCAGAGAAATAAAGAAAATCCACATTGTAGGCATAAAGAAAAAAATAAAAGTGTTTGCATGCTAGTTTACTACTCCTTGCCTACTTTTTGCCTAGTCGATATAATAATTCTTGTATTTAACTACATATTTGTATTTAAAACGGTATTTGACAAGTGCTTCGGCGTGAAACTCCGATGCAGTGTCCGCTCTGCATTCGAAAGCGCCTCTGAGTAGAGAGAGAGAGAGAGAGAGAGAGAGAGAGAGAGAGAGAGAGAGAGAGAGAGAGAGAGAGAGAGAGAGAGAGAGAGAGAGAGAGAGAGAGAGAGAGAGAGCTTGAAGGGGCGCTATAACAAGTGCACATACAAACAAACAAAATACAAACAAAGTGCTTTTACTATTCAGGTTCTATGTCCAGTACAAAAAGAAGCAAGAATACAAAACTGTTGGCTATCAGACAGCAGCGATGCTTCGCGATGACGGTCAAGACATTCGCTTCACCATCGCAAGAGATGCAATGAGAGGAAATGAATCGAGTGGAGTCGAGACACAACCAAAATCAACTTCCTATTCAGGGTTTGTTGGACAAGACGACGACATCAACATTGCCAATGGTACATTTGGTGCTGGCAACAGAAATCCATCCGCCGCTATCTAACCATATTGAGTGGTTTCAAAATCATTTCACAGAACTGCGCCCGAATACATGCGCGTTTGCTGCACAGGGACTCATTCTTCCGAGGCCGGACTTCTGCTCCGATCATCTGAGAGGACTGATTTGCGTGTGCGGAGGATGAGAACGCGCTTCGGTGATCGCGCTGGTCCTCGATGCTGGAACAGACTTCCTCTCGCTATTCGATCGACTGGCTCAGTGGACTCTTTGAAATCCTTGCTAAAAATTTCTTATTCGCTAAAGCTCATCTCTCATGTTTAGCTGGTTCGTAAGGTGACTTTGTTACAAAGGCTTTGTCGTTGCAAAATTGTCGTAATTAGATCTACTATTATTATTCGTGATAACTAGTTATAACCAAATCGTTCTTTTCTATGCGAGCAAATTCCACGTTATCGCAAACAGATCGTCATCCATATTTTCTGAATCTTCAGCTTGAACTTACAGCACATCAAACGGAATCTGCTACTAGGCCCTATATAATTATATAGGCCAATATACATTGGTAATATAGGCCTAGCCTACTGCATTGAAGCGCAAAATGATTACAAGAAATTTAAAATGATCGACAAAAGAGTTGAAGAGAGGAACACGAAAGAAGATAAGATAGAAGAACAGCGAGAAGATATTATTATTATTATTATTATTATTATTATTAAAACACCTTCACAATAATTGATCCTGGCTGGGGGATGGAGAATTGGAGAATTGGAGCTGTGTAATGGGGCTGCGGACTGGGAATTGGAAGTTTGGGACTGGAGAACTGAAGCAGGGTTCCGCGCGTTGCCACCCTCGCGGTGACTCGGCAATGATCGGTAACACAGTAGCAGTCGCTTGGCGACACGATGCATATAAACTTAAAATTGTATATGCAAACGTATTTCGGTTTTCTACCTTTGAGCCGGTAGTAGCAGTGGTAGTAGTAGGAGGCCTAATTGTTCGTCAAACCCTTAGTTAAGCGTGTCGGTCGTGCGTGATGATAGATGTTACTTTGCAGGTGAACAAAGAAAACAATGTTGTTGGAACATCTCTTTAATTTTCAACAGCAGCTTTAATTGACTCGTCCGTATTAGAGTGAGCGTTAACAAAACCATGGCCAGAAAAAACAGACTAGATTATATGAGTACAATCGTTAGGCGAGAAGTGAAGGCGATAATTAATACAGAGTCGATTTGATGTGAGTTAAAAGAAAAATTCTCAACTACATGGAATTAAAGGGTCCTCCAGAACATAATTATAATCAATCAATCAATTTTCGTTTATTCAAAGTTTCATGTTGGCCCAAAACAATCCTCGAGTACGGTGTAGTTTCTATCTACGTTTGCCATACATGCCACATGCATATTTATACAGGTATACGCGACCTGCATGACAGTGCGTGTATAGCCTACTAATTTTATGTTTATGCCTGTCTATTATTATGCATGTAGGCCTATGTCGGTTTCTACATGTGCACAATATAATAATAATTATAATTTCCTTTATAGAACAATACGGTTGGCAGACCGCAACCGGTTAGCCTACACAGTGTACAGTTATGCAATTGAACACAAGAACACAAATTATAATTATCAATCACAAATTGTATGCATGCGTTTACAAACTTGTATTGTACATTCTGTACTCAAAATTGTCTCAGGAAACTCTGATAGCAACTGATCGGATTAGAGTTACGTTATTGAATGCTAGACGAAGTATTGTCACATATTTGCGTCTAATTGATTTTGAGACAACCCCTGACCCAAATATCAAACAGCTGCAGCAAACCAAAACTGTGCGCGTTGCAAGATTATTCCGCGCACCTCGGGTATCGGCCTATTTGATGTAGAAACAGTTTCGGACATCTAGAGACGCAATATTATTTGGTTATTTGTAACATGCTTTAAATATTTATTGCAAAATGACTTTAATAGTTAACTTTTTAGTCGGTAAAGGCATGTACACAATTTTACTGTTTTTATTGCTAAAGCATCCTTTCTTGATGGTCGAAGGAATTGACGAGACTACAGGTTGGTCCCTATGCACATTGTATGAGCATTTTGACGTCTTAAAAACAATTGGATAGGATTTTGGATAGAAGAGAAACGATTGCAATAGGCCTAATTCGTAAGGCCGAGTTTGCACCGTAATATTATGCGACAACAGAAGCGAATTGTGCAAATTTTCTTAGCATACAACCATAGCCACAAGCGTCGATATCTCGAATGTTGTCGCAAACACACTAATTACCTTGTAGCCTAATATTCAACTGTTTCTATATCCGCGTAAACTGAATTTCACGCGTTGCAGACATTTTAAACAAGATATTGAAACAAAGCCGAAGTGGAGAATGGCTCGCAGTAAAGACAGCAGCAGAGAAGTCACAAAGAACAACGGCATTGCTCTTTTGAGACAACAAAATCTATCCACAATTTGTGTACATCTTCACTTAATTATGTTGGCCTAAGCCTAAATAAGGGCTAGTAGGACTAATCTTCTGTGATATATAGGAAAGTATACAGAGAGGTTCTTGGGATATAGGCTAATTATAAAGACACAGCACCAGTAGGTTTAAGAAAAACGTCACCAGACTTCTTAAAAGCCATGTGACAGCTGTCGAGGTTTATCGATATAAACCTACATGACTATATCAAGAGACAGTCTGTTACAGTATCACTTCTGGCTTGTTCCCGTTTTCTTCACGAAGACGCGTTTATATGAGCTTAACATAGGCCTATGATGCATATAATATAATTTATATGCAATATAAGTTATACCAATAGACCTCAAATTGTCCTAATTTTTATGCAATTTTATTCATCTCTACAGCAGCGCTAGAAGAATATTGCCTCTCGGAGACCTTTCAGCCACGTTGTATGAAGAATGAGGCAATTCTGATGAGAAGCGCCACCTATGGACGTATGAGTGTTGGTCGATGTATCCCTGCGCAAGAAGTTGATGCACTTGGCGCTCGTTATCTCGGCTGTTCAGCAGATGTGATGTCAGTGATGGATCGAATATGTTCTGGAAAATCCGAATGTACTATTCGTGTCATCGACATTTCAGATGAAAATTTCAATCCATGCGTTTCAGGTCTCAAAGTTTACCTTGAAACAAGCTACACCTGCATTAGTAGTAAGTTTTTGCATAGCCTATAATTATAAACAAATTACTTCCATCCATCCATCCATCTATTTATCTATCTATCTATCTGTCTGTCTGTCTGTCTGTCTGTCTGTCTATCGCTATCTCTTTGCAATGTTCCGAGTAGGCCTATGAATGGCAGAACTAATATTCGAAGCGCAGACTTTAATTTTATAGCTTCATCTCATGGCGTGCAAACATGCAAGTGCCTAATCGGTCGCTGAAATGAGTCTACAGCCACAAAATATCGTAGACCTAAATATCGAGCGTCTTAATTACAACTTAAGTGTTGCTTCACAATCTAACAACTACCGTATACATAATTAGCTAATAAGTCAAAGATCAAAAATGCGCACCATTGAAAATTATGTAAGCTTACTTTAATCTGAAATTGTATTACAGTTGCAGATGAGAAGCGTTCTTGTGTTGTTGATGTCTCTTCGACTCCAATCCATTTAATTAGTTCTAAGACATGTGGAACAAAATCTCAACCATGGATTGTCGAAGCACCAGTTGGTCAGAAAATAAGCATTGGTCTCATCGTATTTCCTACCATAAATTCGACACAGACACGGAGAAATATTCAACAACCATGCCAGAGCCATGGTGCGATCGTGGATAAAACGGGAAAAACAAACGTCACAATCTGCGCAGCTGGAAATCAACGAGAAAAGAAATTGCATTTGTCAGCAGGAAGTACAGTGGAGATATTTCTGAATTATTTAGAGCAAGGAGGATCTGGTGACAACCAACATGTCATCATAAGTCTTTATGGTCAGAATTAACTTCGATTTTCACTTTATGTTGTCCAATACATCATGTTGCAAAATTTGAAGAAAAAACTTTGTATCGAACTTTGTGCAATACATGCAATGTTCTTAGGGTCCTGTCAGATTACCGAAACAGCAATTCAAATATATTATCACTATAAAATTATACTATACGAGTCAAAGGCAAGTTATGTATTTTATTTCAGCTGTTGGCTGTTCTGATATAATTCCACTTGAAGATGCTTATCTCAAGAGAAGTGGAGATACCGTGATAGTCGGTTGCTACACGAGCCGTAAAACATGGCATCTCAACTGTGAAGATGGAAAATGGATTGGTGTAATTGGTAACTGCTCACAAGGTTAAAGTCTAATCTGCAACGTTATTGTTCTAAAATCTCAAGTTTTTAAAAGTGTGAGTTTTTTTATTTATCCAGTAGGCTACAGTTTTCAATTTCAAATGAAATTGCGTCGATGAGTATCTTTAGTCCTGGGTCACCTTCCTACCCGTATTTCTATATATTTGACGTTTATTTTTTACTTATGCAGCAAATCAACATTTTTAAGAACAGATCATTTAACACAACTAGGTTAGTATAACCTACTAGCAAGTAACTTGAGAATTTCACTTTCTTGCAGCTAATTTCATACTGGAGTCGGAGGCGGAAACTAAACCCAAAGCATCGAACTTAAATAACGAACAAGGTATGGAGAGCAAAAATCAAATTCACAACCATATTTTTACATGGACTTGAAAGTAATCGATTCTTTGAAGTGAATTGAACTTCAGCCTTTATTCCTAATAAATTCAGCCTACTGATATTCAGTGCAAAGGAACGGCCAAATCTGTAAGCGGGATAATGTTAGTCCTTTATAAACTTTCTCTTACAAACTGTCTTTAGCAGTTTATTTCATTGCCTGTGATTGCCCATTTGTGCCCTATAATACACTACCCATATTTTGTTAAGCTCTAAATACTAGACTTGAGCAGCATGATTATAATGATGTGCTTGAATCCATAATCTAATTTATGTAGTGTTTAACCTTAGAAAATGAATGTGGCCTACTTGGCTTTGCTTTTCGCTGACATTGCGAGGTTAATAGGAGGCAATGCGCGGGACAATTTCTAATTGAAGCTTATGCACTCTGGTTTAGCCAACGTGGAATTCAAAGTAAAGCTAAACAGCTCTTTGTTTTCTTGCATCTTTAGTTTTGGTGATTATGGGTCTTGGCGGATTTACACTGGCGATTTGCTTGGCCATCGTTTGTTTCGGAGCAGTTTGTCTGCGACGGTATGGATATGTTCTATATGTACAAACGAATCATAATAATTCACAAGAAACCACATTACAGAAGAAATAAATCTTAACTATAGGCCTACTAACAAAACAGACAGCCTGCAACAGAAATCCATCTATTTCTCTACATGCCTTAACGTTGATAGCTAGTCAAAGCAGATAAGCAAACAGACAAATTGACAGATAAGTAGAGATACTCAAGTATGTCAGTATATGAAGGCACCATCTTCTCTGCTCTACGTGGGTCTAGGGCAATTACCCCCTGGACAATTACCCCCCGGACAATTACCCCCCCGACAATTAACCCCTGGACAATTACCCCCTAGGACAATTACCCCCGGACAACTACCCCCCCGTGCCAATTACCCCCCGGACAACTACCCCCGTGCCAATTACCCCCCCCGGACAATTACCCCCGTACCAATTACCCCCCCGGACAATTACCCCCCCGTACCAATCCACCCGGACAACTACCCACCCTTGGCACAGTGTGAGCTTGTTCTCCCACGCGTATCTTCGTATAGGGAACGAACATTCTCATGCTCATGGTATCACGTATTTTTCAGACCTTCAGCGCTGCCAAAGCCTATCCTACAGTAACTTTACTGACTTTACTGTGTGGACATCTTTCTTCATTGGCTCACTCTACAATACTTACTGTACACACTTATACACACTCCTTGCTATACTACCATTATTTCTCATCTATCTGCGTACATACCTCCTTCTAGCACTCCATGCCTCTCTGTTCCTCTCTCTGTCTTTCTCTATGTATCTGTTTATCTCGCTCTCAGGCATACGTTACCTGTACGCTCTTGGATATAATTTAGCTGACCATTCAATGCAATACTCACAGTCTGCTTAATTTATCCATATCTAGTAGGGTGGTTCTAAAAAATGAAAGTGGTTTAAATTTGTTCTCCAACCAACCATTTGGTGACCCCAGATGTTAGTAGGTCACAGTAAAAAAATTATAAGAAAATATTAAGTTTTAGGACTGGCGCGGAGCTGACGAAATTTTCATAATTTCCTAATGGTTTTCATCAAACTTATCAAGACATCGGCACACGGCAATGGTAGTAATAAATGCATACTAGTCAACCACAAATTCTGAGGTATGCAATTTAATTAATTTTCTAAATAATATTACTACAGTCATCACGGAATAAGTAAATTTTTGGTAGTTTTAAGACATTGACCACAAAAATTAGAAGACAACAATGTCATGAAAATGTAGCCGAGAATATCAACATTTTCCGATGAATTTGTCAGTCATTCGATTTTTACCAACTACATGTAGGCCTAGATGGTTGCCGTCTTCGTTGGCTCATAGCATTGCCTCTTGTGTTTCCCTATGACCTGTAGCCAGAACATTGCCTTTGTTCTGCACTTTGTGCTGGCGAAAAGTTAAATTTTTGAACTGAAGTGTCTACTCAACTTCAGGGATACAGTTAACCACTTTAACGGATTTGAGAATCACATGACTCTTTTATCACATTCGAGCTCCAATAATTATATGGGCTTGGATCAAACTGTAAAAAAGTCATTAGACAGTTCCAGAGAGTTGAAGAATGTCATGAGTGATTTAACGACGGAAATATATTGTGGAGTCCTGTTTTGCTACAGGTTCATTGAATGGTAGGATTCGTTCTAATGATCTCACAGAACCTGAATTTTCGTTTAGGGCCATTGCCATGAGTCTCTTATCATCCACTTAAAAATGATCGTCAAAAAACGCAAGCCCAACCAGCAATTCAGGCAAGTCCTAGAAGTGAAAACTAATTGTGTTTGTGGCAACCTTAGCAACCTCCCTGTTCTTGTCGGTGGGCAGCATGGATAGCAAATTCGTGTCATTTGGAGGAGAAACTGTTGACGCTGCGCTCTGGAAACAGTAGGCCTACTTGGTATTATAATATTATGCGAGTAACAAAGATTGGCACTTCCTTCAGATACTTCCAGACTTGTTCGCCACACGAAAGACACAAGGCTTCCGTGGTTTCGTTGATACTGACAGCAGACCGTGTCAAGGTTCATATTGTGAGAGGAACATCCACATTTTACATGTGTAAATGGCTCTGACCATCATAAAGCCCGACGCACAGCTGCTGGATAGCGGAAACATATTCGATGTGGTGGAATGTCACAGAGAAAAATAGCAGATAGCTCAAGAAGTTCATCAGTAATCATCACCGCAACCTCAATAACCTCGTCCTTCCATGAGACCTGGTCGTTATCTTCTCATCCTCTGTGGGTGTGGAAAAAGTGGCCTGATATATAATGGACCGGAAATCTTTAAAGCGCTTTGATTGCTCCATATTGGAAAAACGTGGATGTATCATAAGGACCTAAGACCTTCTCCAACATGATTTGAGAATTGTTGTGGTGGCATGCTAAATTTAATAGCTCTCAACCTAATTCTCTTTCCGACAAGGAGCACGCGCCATTTTCGGAAGTCTTAAAAATTTAGCGGCACTACCAACTAAACAACTTGGAGTAGCAGCTTGACTTGGTACTTTACTGTTTAACTTTTAATTTCCCGCAGCACATTTAATTCAGGACGGCATCTTTTGCGTGGGGATGCTTATCAGGCTAAGCACCGTCTTATCTGCGTGCGCTCTTCCTCCCACTTTTCAATTGCATAGGTCTACGCGCACTGCACTCTGCTGTTAGTGGTGACTCAATGGTTACTTTCACTCTTACTTAGACAATGTAGAGCCATTCATTCTCTGTGGTTGGTCCAACAACCTGGAGCTTGATTATTCGACACCTTTCAAACTGTTTTCAGTTTTAAAAACGGTCGAAGACTTTTTGTCGCTTGATCTTGGCCGGGAGCGCCTCTGAGTAGGCTTCCTGAAGGTGCGATATATAGATTCTGATTGATTGAATGATTGATTGACTGATTGATTTACTGACCAAGACAAATTTTATACTAAAAAGTAAGTAGTAAAATGGGTCATTATTCATTAGTAAGAAATTGAAAGGAATATGCGCAATCATCTAAACTTCAACTAGTTCGCGCCAGTCCTAAATACGTCTGGAATCTGAAAATATTTTGGATAAAGAGTCTCTATAAGTCGTATCACCAAATGGTGGGTTGGAGAACAAAGAAGAAACAACTTCAAAAGTGGCCATTGTCGATGGAACCACCCTAATATCTAGTCATGGTGGAATTTTATAAATCCGAGAGAGGGAAAGATAAACTTAGTTTCGAAGGTTTTATTTATGTGAAACAGAAGAATTTAGCAAATTGTGTCGTTTCGTTGAGTTCGAAAATAGATGAACATGACATAGACTTCTTTATTGGCGCGGGGGTAATTGTTCGGGGGTAATTGGTACGGGGGGTAATTGTCCGGGGGTTAATTGGCACGGAGGGTAGCTGTCCGGGGGTATATGGCACAGGGGGTAGTTGTCCGGGGGGGGTAATTGTCCGGGGGTAATTGTCCGGGGGGTAATTGTCCAGGGGGTAATTGTCCTGTCACCTTCTACGTATTAGCATTCACTTTACCACAGAACGAGGTTGTGTTTATCGGCTAATAGTGTCATGCAGCGCCTTTGGGACTGCATATTTAATTATGCAAACAAACACAAATGCAAAGTTATGTCTTGAAATCATTTGGGATAGACGGATAGTAAGAATAGAGCTTATTAGGCCAATGGTAATTGTAACAAAACTGGACGAAACCAAAATTTAGGCTACGAAATAGATATCAAAACGCTAGAGACGAAAATCGTGTAGAACAGAGTTGGAGATAATGTCAAAACTAGACGAATAGATTGTACTTTAGATAAGAGCAACACATAGCCTATTTGTTGTTGTATGGGTTTCAATTGCAGCCTATTACAGATTTCTTATCATTGACTAATTCTGTCTACATTGTCAACGTTTGGACTAAACATCCTCTGAGATACACCTCTAACGACAAAAATAGTTAATAGCAAGTGCATAAAATCCAGTACTCAACGGTAGGCCTAATGTTTGACGAAATCGTCATTAACAACCGCTGTAAAGACTAGACTCAACATTAAAAAGTTTCAAGAGTTTATACCAGTGTCATAATCAGCGTAATATTATACATTTCAGGACATATTCAAAAAAGAAAGCGAAGGAAGAGTTTAAGAATATCAACTATCATCAAACTTTGGATAGAAATCAACCGGCAGATCAAACAATTCGCCGTCTCAATGATATGCAAGACACGCATGCATACATTGCACAGCAGACGATGCCAACGTATTCGGTCTTTGCCGGCGACGGAGAATTCAACGACATCAGTTCAACCAGCAGAATAGCATAGATCCACCATGTGCATGATCCTTCACAAAATACTGATCATGCACCTGTTATTGTAAACAGCATCATCAGGGCGACACCATAACCAAGCCCTGACAGTTTAATTGAACTCTACAACATTAGATCTTCGTGTTTAATATCAGCTATTTGTAAATGCGGCCGAACCTCGAAAGGAGGATGGGTGAGAACAGAACAGAACATTTTGTAAACAATAATTTTTTTATCTAAGGTTCTAAGCACAGAAGTGACAGAACCCTCAAAAAGTTTCACAAGCCTAATTTAAACTTGGCGCACAATCTCCCGTTTGGCTTTACGATTAATGCGGTCCAAACCTCTGCCTTTGGAAAAATAGAGTTTGGTGATTAAAGTAAGACACTAATTCCAAGGCGAAAGAAATCACTTGCAAAGACATCTGAGCACGCGGCCTTATGCAAGATGGCTGACATTCGGATGGTCAAGAAAATTGTGCTTAAAGATATACATAGGCTACATCTCAACGACGCCTTTAATTTTTACATGTGTCTTGTTTAGTGTGATCAGTGTTTAACATGACTGTAGTGTTTTAACATATGCAATGCTTTGCCACACGTGTGAGGTTTCTGCTTTCAGATCATTTGCTAATAAACTGCTCAGACTGCCTGATGATCACAATGTCACGTCATTTCTATTATGCAGCTCTAGATTAAACTCAAACGCTTCTAATTAACCAAACTGCAAAGCAGACAGTATGGGTAAGATACCAATTATCCTACTCGTTTTACAATAGAATCAGTAAATTCAGGCACTTAGAATTTCTTACATGCGCTATTTGTTACGAAGACATGACTATGATTTTTCAGATTATTTTAATTATTTTATTATCATCATCAATTTTACCTGAATTAGACCATTAGAATACAAGGATTGACTAAGAAATATTATTGTTAGTTATTTCTCCACGAGGTGCGCAACTGCGCATGATCTCTCAGGCACTAAAATGCTAATTATTGAAATTGAAGTAAAGTCTCGATCGTCTCATCGTCTCATCGTCTCAGTGCAAAGCTATAAAAATGCCGTCAATCGCTTTTGCAAGTGAAAGCCATAATTATGAGAAAGAAAGGTCCGCAGATCTGTTGATAGCGCAGTGAATTCTATAAACGCAGACGAGAGAAATCACTGAAATAATTATTGTAATTAATAATAATTATTTCAATACATTATTATAGGCCTGTTTGCGCCCTATTACAAATCTGATTTCTGTTGAAGAGCTGTGTAGATGCATTAGAAATGACTAGACCTAAACGAAGACGCATGCGTTGTCTCTTTGAAATCTGCGTATAGGGCAGTGCTGTAGCCTGTAGGCCTATGTGCAGCAAGTCACTAATTATATTAATTATAATAAGTCCAAAGTTTAAATAAAATAACCCATCTGATTATTTGCATTAAATGCTTATTGCCTCATTAACGCCTTTTTCAGCAGCATCCAAGATTGTGAGACGACCCCCGGCCTAGTTTACTTACTGGAGGCATTGAATTAGCAATGTGGCTAAGCCAAAATTAATACGCCACCTAAAAGACTTTCGGAACACAGCCATAAGTATCACAGTCACAGTGTTTAGAGCTATAGTTACATTTTCTGAGGTTGAGGGAATGTTTCGTAGTGCTATGGCGTTTCGAATGTACTACTTACTAAGCGTTGTCACGTCGCTACTTGCAATAGAATCGTCTCTTTCTTCTGAAATAACAGAGGAGTTAGCAGGTAAGTCTTATTTAAATTTTTATGTGTACAAATTCGCTAAATTTTCAAGAGCCAACATGGATGCAATTCTCAAACAAGCTTCATTTTTACACAGAGGTAGCGTTAACTTTGACAAATAATGTAATGAATGGTTGCAGAATCAATGACAATCGTACAATTATAAAACTGATGCCAAATTAATCACATCAGCAAGGAGCAATTTGCAGACTATCAGAAAGCACGGTAACCTATGTTGTTTTGTTTCGTACACGAAAAGAACAATTTTACGCCACACCATTAGTGCATCATGTGTATTCAATACCTGTAAGAACGAAATGCAAAATGATTTGCGCTCTAATGATCACAGCCGAGTAAACGTCTTACGGATTTGTATGTTAGAACTTAGAATTCGACATAGATTTGCTTGTGATCTTATATATATTTTAGTAAGGGTTTTTTGGTTGTCAAGTATGCGTGGCCAAAGTACTGAAGAGATCGACCCCAATCCTTCGCAGGGGGGGTCGGGGTGGACCCGACTCTGGTCATTGCGGGGTCGGCGAATCTCTGCCACAATGGGGCCAGGGTGGGGTGGCAAAAACCCTCATTTTCCCTGTTGGACATTTTCCTCACAGGCTTATGACAGCACTTTTCTTTCGGTCCCATACGCATAAAAGCAGCGGTTGACACCGTTTTGGAGGTGTTTAAGGCCAGCTCTTTTGCCAGTCCGAATTTCACGGGTGACGTACCGGGGGAGGTCGGAGTGTGGTGTGAGGGAGGGTGGAAGGGTCGGGGGGTCGGTGGGTGGGAAGGAGGGTGAAAATGAGGGTGGGAGGGAGGGGTGATGGGATTGAGGGAGAGTGGGAGGGAGGTAGGGAGGGTAAGAGGGAGGGAGGGTTGGAAGAAGGGAATGGTGGGAGGGTGGGCGGGAGAGAGGGAGGGTGGGAATGAAGTGAATGGTGGGAGGTGGGTGGGAGGGATGGTGGGAGGGACGGAGGGTTGGAGAGTGGGATGGATGGAGCTGCTGAAAAGAGAGGGTGAGAGGGACGGAGGGAGGGATGGAGGAAGGGTTTGGCGGGAAACGGCCCGAATCCTAAAATTCCCGGGCAACGCTGGGTACCCCAGCTAGTGTCTAAATATTATATTTACAACGTACATGTACGTTGCAATGTCTAGCGGGTTTCTTAATATCTTTGTTGTTTTCTTTATAAGCCGACTATTGTCCAATGGAATCCTTTCAACCACGATGTCTCAAGAATGAGGTCATACTGATGAAAAGCGCCACCTATGGACGCATGCGCATTGGTCGATGTATAACGGCTGAAGAGGTTGATACATTTGGTTCACGTTATATCGGATGTTCAGCGGATATCTTGGCATTACTGGATCGGAAATGTTCGGGGAAGACGGAATGTACGGTTAGAATAATCGATATATCAGCGGATAACATCAAACCGTGTGCAGCAGGTCTAACCGTTTACCTTGAAGCTGACTACGTTTGCATCAATAGTAAGATTAGCATTGAAAGTTGCAGTTTATTTTACTTTAGGCTACTTAGATCAACTTCTCTGTTGCCCAACTTGCTCGTCATCGTCTGGGTAATTTAAAAGGATATTTAGGCCTACATGTTTATGCTATTATCGCTTTGTATTGAAGCGGATACTCAGAGATAGGTCTACAAATTACAATTATAGGCATAGAGCAAGCTCTTATTATCATCAATATCCATAAACATGTACATGTATAATAGGCCTTTTACTATGACCTATCATGTGCTAAATGAGGTATTAACTATTTAGCGGGTTGGGAAACTAAACTGCACCATGGAGAGAGAGATATACATATAACTTGTACATTTTAAAGGTTTAATAATGAACAACTACAGAATCAGCATTATGTCAGTATACAAGAATAACGGAAATAAGACTTACGTAATAAAATGAATATAAGATAATAAAGACATAGAAGCTAGGCTTCTATGGCGCACATACCGATAATAAAAGACTCTCATACTGAAATTGTCAAACTGATCATCAGCCACACAACGATTCGGTTGGACCATGGTTTCCACCCCGAATGCGCGTTCTTTGTCTTCCCGGGTTTATATAGATTCTGGGGGCGTGGGTTGGTCACGTGGTACATCTAGGGCTAGAGAATTCTATTGCGCAACCAAACTTTCCATTGCGCAGTTGCTGGAAGAGTGACTCAACTGTGGGTCCCTACCCCGGTGCCATGGACCAAGGACCTGACAGGAAGATGGATCGGTTCAACCGGAAATGGTGACGACAACTGTATCTGATATGACAGACATTATTGCCAATACCAAGGCAGCTGTTTACCCATTACCAATGTGATATACCAACTATACATCTATATCTAGGTATGACTTCTATAGCACTATTATAATACCTCCTGCTGTCCCAAACGAAACGTCCCCGTTTCGAAAATGTGACCCGGAAATTAAGCCAATTTAGAAGTGGCTGCTGATCAGTGTGCAACAAAAATGAATAAGCAAAAACAATAGCAATCAATAAGCAATAAGCGACAATTGAAAAACAAAGCTCTAAAATATAAAATGCGCGTTTGCAAAAACAACAAAGAAAACTACGACAATAAACGCTAGGAAAATAACATGTTCAAAATGATGACGATGAAATACTAAGAGACAATCGAAGACAAAAATGTTAAAGAAAAGGAACACTGACTCTGTGATAAACTGTGACAACGAAGAAACATGACTTCATAGATATGCAGAATTGCTCAGAGATAAAGTTAATCGCCATGTAGCCTAATGCTTATGTCGACACAAAACGGACAAAAATCAGACGAATGAAAACACAACAGACAGAAAAATATAACCCGACGTAATAAAGTCTACAGTAACTCTCAACCATAAAACACCTTGGCAAACTGTGCCATCCATACTCTTACTTGCACAAACTCTTCTGGAATCAAATGTCACTTCGTAAAAAAAATGCATAGTTAAAACACAAAACGTTGCGCGTATCGGCAATTGAAACTCTGTATACAACTCACTTGATATGTAAAATAAAATGTCTATAACATAATGCTCAGCTTTTGGAGCGAATAAAAAATGAACGTAGGCTATGGGCTACACATCGACACATTCGCAACGGCGAATCGAAACATCAGCATAAGTAGAACTTCCACAAATCCACAACATAATACTTATATTCACGTGGGCATAAATTAACTGGATAACACTTGCACTTCAACATACTGAAAATCGAAACCGTTATGAAGGTGAAACATTACTTGTGATAAGTAGGCCTACAACCGGTGCTTAACAACATGCTATATGAACTCAGAACTTGGCGCGAACATTTAGTCTACATTATCAATTGCTATCAAACATCAACATATGAATTGTAAGTCACGAGTGCGTATAATAATAAACTCGCAGAAATAAAAACTCAAATAAAACTGTAAAACCATGTGAATCTGTGTTCACGTATACATCTCGCTTTGATAACGAAGTCTCGACTGAGCAATGGAGGGTAGCATACGTCCTCGCATTTGCTGCTAAATAAATTGTTCATCTTGATACGTCAACTTAAAATAATCAGATATCGAAATCAGACACTTATGATCTTGCAAACGAAAGATGCCAAGAACTCAGAGTACACAAAACACGCATAACAAACACCAAGAAGTTTTCATTACAAGCACAAAATATGAAGGACTATATATGATATTTATGTTGTATTAGTGTTCATGTGGACCATAATATTATGCAGTCTTTTGACGAAGACAACACAGTTAAACTCGAAATGATAATGATAGAACTTTACAAACGAATGAATGCATTGACGACATAATTATATGATAAACATACTCAAAGCAACAGTAAATGCACGTAATAAGATTTTCCTGGAAACGTATAAAGCACACGAAACTAAAACAATAAAGCATGCAAAATAAAACAAAATTAATAAACAAGCTAGAGCTACGAAATAAATGTATATAGACTAACTGATTTGTTCAGCGTCAATGAAAATGTTTGGAGAGTTGCGTTCGGGCGACGAATTAGACTCTCGGGGCGACGAATGCAAGGTTCTCAAATGACTGGGTCAATTGATGAGTCATCGAAGCGACGAGGTGCTGACATTCGCAGGAAGAGTGAGTGGGACGAAGTTTTCTGCGCTGAATTGGAAAACGAGGATGTCTCAGGACGAAGATAAATGTTTCGAGCGATGGCTCAGAAGTCTTTGCGGTTCAGAGTTCTTTCTTGTTGGTAGATGCGGTTGCATCTTGTTGACGGATGTCACGGGCGTTGGCGAACGGAGTTGGCCAAGGAGCGCGACTTCATTGGTAGAAAATATCGTTCGTGATTGTCCAATATGTGTTAATTCGCCAGAGCAGACCGACAACACTAGAGCTCTTAGTGAAGTAGGAACTGCTGACGAACCACGCCGACGATAACTAAATCGTTCGACAACTGGAATAACTCTGCGTGGCGCCAATTGTCTGTATAGGCAGCCGATCAACATCTAGACACTCGAGCAACGAAATAAGTTCAGAGCATTGTTCTAGCGCGTCGACAATGTCAAGGTCAACGAAAATCGCATTGTCATTAGTTCAAGTTCGGCTTTGGTAAGTGTCTGGCGGATCGTAAGTTTCTGGCAGAGGGCGAAAACGTTTGTCAATGTTCTGAAAAAACACGAACACCGAGACAGCAATCGCTTGAAGATGCATTGTCTTTCATTGTCAATGTTACTGCTGTCTGCGACGTAGCGTGGTAGGAAAAGTTGTTGCAGAGACGTCAGAATTAGTCTCTGGCAATATCGGTATTGACGCTCAGTGACCTTGTGGTAGCACGTAGATGTTCGTCAGTGAGCGTTTGGTTCTCGAGGATGAAGCTGTACGGTTGTAGAATCTTGACGAGATGACGGCCATCAAATGATGACCATCAGCGTCACGTTCTGCCAGCGTAATATGGCTGACAGCGTGGTGAGCTCCTGACGTCACCATGCGTTGGTCGATCGCAGAGGCATGGTAGACATGGTGATGTTGTAGTCGTTAGTTGATTGTTCAGTTGAGTACTGGTGAACAGCGAATTACCAGCACGATGGATGCAGTTAATTGGTAGATGGTTCAGATGACATCTGCTTCGAAGGAAGACGATGTTGGTAGAACACCGCAGAAAGATGAAGGCCTTTTTACGATGTCTTGCGACGAAGTGGATTGATGAATGCGAAAGAGTCCGTGGAGTTGGTTGACGAAGGAATGGATGATGTGCTAATAACGAAGTGCTGAGGGTCTGGGAAAGTGCTGTGCAACTTAAATATAACTTCTGTCCAGTCAGTATATTAATCATAGAATACAACATAATATGCGCAAATTGAATAGTAGTATCTATCGGTATTATAATAATAATGTCTATAAACTGAAGTGATAATAAAAAATATGCATCTTCAAATAAAAATGAGATAGCCAAATAAAACGAACTAATTGAGAACTCGACATATGACCATTGAATAAGTCTGAACAACAAATTATACTTGACTTCGAATCATACAACAGTGTCTGCTATAACTAGAGATGATCATAATGCAGATAAGGCAAGGTGCTGGAACTTTGGCAACAACACAACCAACAACAAACGCAGCAGCTAAAGAGTGCTGAGGCTAATCTGTGGCTGAGTCAGAATGCTGCTGGCATACGCGACAACATTATCATCGGTGTCTATGTCAAATGATCATGAAGGCGAAAGAATATCAGGTTACTCATACGCATCAAATTGGAGGGTGACTTGCAATACCAATACACAGGATTAAAAAGAGGAAGAGGCGTACATAAGCAGAACAGAGGGTTAATGAATTAAAATACTGAAGCATTGGCTAGTATCAGATAAGAGCGACTAGATATCATAGCTGCTGGGCGCTGCATCCGCAGTTGGAAGAGTCCTAGGGTGCAGGGCAAGACAGGCGCTGGGGCTGCTACGGGCTGCATGTCTTGGCTATAGGGTGACAAGCCGAGACGCATCGGCAAACTGTAGCCTACGCTTGTCGGCTATGAGGGAGACAAAGTCGTAAGGTTTAGAATCACTGATGGAATTAGACACACTATAACATTTGAATTATTCATTCACTACAACAACTAAGAGAAAACCCCATTATAATTTTAGGTATAAATGGACTGTGTGATGGTGGTGGTGGAGGTGGTGGTGGGGGATGGTGGAGGTGGTGTGTCAGAATAACACAATAAATGCATTCAGACTAACAAACAAAAATGCACAGTTATAATTGGCATGATTGTACTTGGTAAGATAACTTTTAACCATGGATTAATTTTATGCGTATTATTTTATTTAAACTGTTCAACTGATAATATTATGCATATAATATCATCAAACACTTCAAATGCAAATCGCAGCAAAATTACGTTAAGTAGGCTACTAGACAAGTTATTCATTCAATGCATGAATTGAACTTACCGATATGAGCTGTGCGGCTGATGACAGTATGAGAGATTAAGTTGAATTTAGATAAATAAAACACTATATTTGACCAAAAATTCTGACAATTTTGAAGAAAATAATATGCTAAGACTGCGTTTATAGGTCTATCGGATTTAAAATGTATATATAGAGACAAACTTCGCGAGAGTTAACCAAAGAGGATCAGCGGAAGGGTTAATGAATTCACTTTCGGAACGGAGCGCGAAGCTGACAACGAGGTCTACTGCGTTACAACAAGAAGGATTAATAGAAGATTAAGGCTGCTAAATTAGTCATATAAAGCAAATAGAACAAAGAAAACTTGACCTTAAGGATGTGGGGATCGAAAACGGTTCTCCACCATATAATAGGCCTTTTACTATGACCTATCATGTGCTAAATGAGGTATTAACTATTTAGCGGGTTGGGAAACTAAACTGCACCATGGAGAGAGAGATATACATATAACTTGTACATTTTAAAGGTTTAATAATGAACAACTACAGAATCAGCATTATGTCAGTATACAAGAATAACGGAAATAAGACTTACGTAATAAAATGAATATAAGATAATAAAGACATAGAAGCTAGGCTTCTATGGCGCACATACCGATAATAAAAGACTCTCATACTGAAATTGTCAAACTGATCATCAGCCACACAACGATTCGGTTGGACCATGGTTTCCACCCCGAATGCGCGTTCTTTGTCTTCCCGGGTTTATATAGATTCTGGGGGCGTGGGTTGGTCACGTGGTACATCTAGGGCTAGAGAATTCTATTGCGCAACCAAACTTTCCATTGCGCAGTTGCTGGAAGAGTGACTCAACTGTGGGTCCCTACCCCGGTGCCATGGACCAAGGACCTGACAGGAAGATGGATCGGTTCAACCGGAAATGGTGACGACAACTGTATCTGATATGACAGACATTATTGCCAATACCAAGGCAGCTGTTTACCCATTACCAATGTGATATACCAACTATACATCTATATCTAGGGATGACTTCTATAGCACTATTATACATGTATGCAGGTACGTTATGTTTGTCCAAAATGCACGCACACAGTTCCGTAGTTATTGACCTGAAACCTTGCAGCTAGACAGAGGGCCACTAGGACCACCCAGTGAAGGTTTCCCCAATTCCCACAACCTGGGGCAGGTGGGACGCGAGTCCCAAATTTATTTCACTGACATAAAAGACCCCATATCCACACCTCGGTCACACTCTCCAAACTATTCACCTGAAACCTTGCATCTAGACAAAGACGACCCTATTCCACATCCCTTACCCTCCCTCGGGGCAGGCTTTAGGGCAAAAAACCAAAATTTTCCGGGGACGAGAATATAGCCACAGTTTCGCACCCATTCACCTCAAACCTTTCAGCTAGATAGATGGCCGCATGGACTGCCCAGCCACACCCCCTACTCTGCGGGCAATGGGACAAAAAAGTAATTTCCATTATAACCGGTAACCACATAAGTAGCAAAATAATCAATCCATCGTCTTGCATTCTGTACTTTTAAAAATTTTCGCAATTATATATGAAACACAACGAGGTAAACTGGGATTTCCTTAATGACAAAAAATTGCGACTGCAAGGGCGCTGTGCTTGCCCAAAACATTGGTTGGCTGGTAGGCTGCGTGTCATGATCCTCTGCATTAGAAAGCGTTCGGATTTCGGTTCGCTTCCCGATGCTGTGGGTTACTTTGTAGAATTTAAGCTCTGGCTGGCGACATCCATTCACGGAATCTTTAATAGCGTGGACCCCCACGCAACAGCTCCGCCACTGCTCGCACTCTGGCAATGCCAGTCCCAAGCCTGGGTAAATGAGGAGGGTGACGCTAATTATTTTTCTTATCACATAGTGTCGCCATATTGAAACTTCCAATGAAGCAACGGCTGCTAAGCATCAATCTATTGTAAATGTGTTGGATCGAGGTCACATTGTCGCTGCAACATAAAATATGTGCATTTACATGCGCATTTATAACCTCCAAGATAAAGTGACCAATGTGTTACAAAAACGTAGATTTGATACAAGAAGCTTCTTATTCGCATTTTGGATCACTTAGTTGCAGATGAGAAGCGGTCCTGTTCTGTTGATGTCTCAACGACTCCAATCCATTTAATCGGTTCAAAGACATGTGGATCAAAATCTCAGCCATGGATTGTCGAGGCACCAGTTGGTCAGAAAATAAGCATCAGTCTCATAGCATTCCTGTCTTCAAATATGACGCAGAGACCAGGGAAACTTCAGCAACCATGTCACAACCACGGTGCAATCGTGGATAAAGCGGGGAAAAGAAACATCACAATCTGTGCAACAGGAAATCAGCGTGAGAAGAAATTGTATTTGTCGACAGGAAACACGGTTGAAATCTACCTCAATTCATCAGACCCGGAGAGTTCGAGTAACAGTCAACAAGTCATCATAAGTCTTCATGGTTAGAAATAACTTCACTTTTCTCGTTATGCTCTTGGTTTGCTACAATAGAATTTACAAAGGCTGACAGATCGGCAATTTAATTTGTGATGCATGTCCAATGTGTCTGCGAGTTCGATGTTCTTTGTTCTCTTTGTTACATAAGCAGTTGAACATTTAGTTGCGCTAGTAGGCGTACTTCCTTCTAGTTAGAACCAGTCGACAGCATTTCTGAGTGAAGGTTGATAGAAATGGCTGATTCCAGCATTGTTCAACGTTCGTCAGTGCATCGACCCATCGTTGACTGTTTATCGATTTTTGAAGGCCTACATGTACTACGGTACTCAGCGTCTCTGTAAAAGAGTCTACGACTGGTTAATGATAACTGACCTAAGCATGGCAGAAGGAAGAACCTATCCAGCACTGAATGACATCGTATTTCTTTGAGTTCCTCGATTATTGCTTGGGTTTGTCTTTCTTGTTTGTCCCTTTATCTCACTTTGTTCCACCGAATGTTGAGCAAAGCTGGACGTCAGCCATTTCTTTCAACCCGGTTTATCTTGCGACGGGCTAGAAATTATATACACTGAAGATTATATATACTGAATTATACTGGATTATATATACTGAAGATCCCCACGTTATTCAGACACGTGATAACTGCGTGTCAGTGAACCTAATTGCTTCGCGTGATCAACGTCTTAAAAGTGAAGGTTGCAATCCGGTAACTCATCGCTGTGATGTCATAGAAAGTGTCAATACAACATTAATTAAGCTAAGCGTTCTGATTGAGCATTTTACGTTCAACATGATCTAGTATGGATGGGGAAACCTAAAAGAACCGAAGGTTTTGCAATCAGGGTCACCTATTACAGATATTCAGTCATTACTGTTATTCTTTACAATTCATTATCTTATACTGCATATTCACTTATAGATCAAGGTGTAGTGTACACGAATTAAAAACAAGGTTATTCGTAATTAATAAATAAAACAGGAGAAGAAAAGTCTAGTATACCCTAATTAAATAATTGTAGCCATTGGTTGCTCTGACATCATACCACCTGAAGATGCTTACCTGAAAAGAATTGGTGACGCAGTTGCTGTTGGTTGCTACACAAGTCGAAAAACCTGGCATCTCAGTTGCGAGGACGGAAAGTGGATTGGTGTAATTGGCAACTGCTCACAAGGTGAGATCATACGATTCTATTGAGTGACGACTTAGTAACGCATTATAGCACTCAATATTTACCTGGACTCATTGCATTATTTTGTTTCTACTCATCTATCGTCATCTGCTGCTGCTGCTGCTACTGATGCGGCTGCTGCTGCTGCTGTTGCTTACGAGTTACGATGATGATTAACGATTTGACCGACAACTTAGATTTTCATAATAATAATCTGTATTGGGTCTTCTGCAATCATGCATATTCATTCGGATCTGTGACTTCTTAAGTTTAGACTTTGCCATGGATCTGGGGTAACCTATCAATTGCAATCTTGGATATTATACTTTTTTCCAAAGATACTAGCAAGTAATTTGAAAATTTATATGAATTGAAGATAAGTAGTTTTTTTTATTGTCATCCAATTTACATATAAGGATGACGAAAGTGGCTTGACATGAACCTGAGATGATTATGATGCCAGAACATACGGATTAGCTGATTGTATTAGCAAAAGATGCAGCTAGAGCAAGTGTAGGTCTAGACTCAGTTTGCTTTTTTATTTGGATTAATGTAATTTGTTCCATTGCCGACATTTGATCATAAGTTTAAATAATTTAATAATTTTTGCTTCTGTGTGTGAAAAGAATTCCAACGAGAAGTTGTGATTTTTTACCAATATGGCTATCCAAGTAATGAAATCTTTTGATAAATGCAATCATTACCTATTCCAATTTAACTCGCTATATTGACCTGACTTAAGATTCACTTTGATAACGACATCATCGTAAAGTTTGTGTTGTTTATGATTATGATGAAAGGCAATTCAATACTGGAGTCAGAACCGGACACTGAGCCTACAACTGCACAATTAAATAATGAACAAGGTATGGAATAACGACACTGTAAAAACTATTCACTGAGCCTATTAGACCAAAACACGACACTTTTTGACTTTATGTTGAATTCGAAATCCAATTCCATGCAGTTCTCTCTTGCCTTCTGTGATCGCTGCGATATGTGATCAATATCTTGGTCACGTTATAGTTAACAATATTGTTAGCAAAAAGATGCTAAGTCTCATAGATAGGCTTCTGGCTGAATTCGTGTGGCTTTAAAATATCAATACACTGTTTGCACTGACTTTTAGGCTGAGAATATTTAAATGTTCTAGGTTAGTGCCTATTCAAGTGAAACAGTAAAATAAATTACTGAGCATTGCTGCTTTCCTAAGCGGTTCTGCATCAAGCCTCAAGTTTAACCTTTGGCGCTAAATAAGAAATCTATATAGACTTTTCAATGATCTGTCAAAACTTTTACGAAAATGAAATATGCCAAACGTTTGCAGCTACGAATAGTTTACCACACTAATATTAAACGCAGAATGGAGAAATGCATTAGGTGCATTCAATGCATATCATGCAGGCATTCTAAACATTCATGTGACTTCACATAAGCTACGTATTCTCTATGTACATATAATGATCAATTGTCTGTTTGTTTAGTGCTTGTGATAATGGCTCTCGGTGGATTTACTTTGGCGATTTGTCTGACAATCCTTTGCTTCGGAGCTGTCTGCCTTCGAAGGTCTGTGAAGGGCATCGCTACTCACTCAGTGTCCATGGAGTGAAAATGCTTTCTAGTCTTATTGAAGAATGCATAAAGAATGCACAATAAAGACTTAGGGCAGATTCTACTGAAAATCGGTCTAGGCCCCTATTATCAATCATGCTATGATGTATACGAATGTGTGACTGTCTTGTCTTGTCTTTATCCATCCTCAGATTGGTCGCTCCACAGATAAGTTTTCTCCATCTGTCTCTGTCCTTTATTTCCCTTATCATTCGATCGAAAGGCTTCTCCGTCCAGTCTCTGACATTGGCAATCCTGCTCGTCCGCAGTTTTTCTGTGCTCTTGTGCCTGGTACTGTGCCCTGTATAATTGACTGTCTAATCATACTCAAAGGAAGCCTAGGTAGGCCTAAATGGAAGTGTGATTTTACTGAGATTTTCCATTGCAGAAGTGTTTAGCTTCAAAGAGAATAATTATTCATAATTCGACTGGGGTTCAAACATTAAGCCGATTTTCTATGAGATTCAATAATGTGTCATCAAAAGTAGATCGAAATTTGACTGGGTAATAAAAAATGGTTCTGCTATATTTTTGCCATTTAAAACACCAATCTGGATGTAAAAGGATTTCCATACTTACAATGCATTCGTTTTACTTCGTTAATTTAATAAAAATTAATCAACGTATAATTCTGTGAATAAATTTCAGGTCAAATTTTAAAAAGAAGATGAAGCAAGAATACAAGACGCTTAACTACCCGATCAATTCAACAGTTGACCGCGGATTTCATCCAAATAATATAGCGACCGATTACCATGGCAACGAATTGCGTGGAATGGTTGCACAACCGATGCCAACCTATTCAGTCTTTGTTGGAGACGACGCGGAATTATACAACGACGTCAATAATTCAGTCACCGTGAACAACACAAATCCACTGTGAATATACAAACATTGACTTTCTTTGGAAAGTTATATTCATACATGTATCTGCATTTCTCAAATTGCAGTGTAGCATTAGAACAAGAAACGATGTTTTCTTTATTATTAGATTACTAATTAAGCGAATAATAGCCTATATTACGGCAACGCGTCTTTGTCAGTGGGATAGTATAATAGATCCGGACAAATTTAAGAATCGCTACAGTCAGGAATAATCAACGAATTTTGGAAGGAAGAAGAATTTTGAATACTAGACGCTTAACTATCCGATTAATGTGACTCGATGAAATGAGTATCCTAGTATATAAGACAAACTGTTTCTACAGGTTTTCTATTGATCATGTGTTTATAATCGTTACTTATCTGACGGTGCGCATTCACTACTATACTGAATTAATTGTAATTCAAATGCTATCCATGAGACGCAGTCGCGTATTAATTTTTTGCCTTCCACACGGCAACTGGAGCGGAAGTAGGCCTACTGAAGCGGATGTCGTGTAATTGATTACATTTGAATGCAGAAAAGACGTCGTACGAGTCTACTTCTGCTGGCTGGCCACACAACAAGTGCTGTGAAACAATAATGACAGTGCAAGTAATAAATTAACACCGCAGCTCCATGATTGAAATAAATAATAAAACTAATAGCTCATCGTCGGTAGGCTAATTAGGGAGTGCTTCTGGTCTTGGATTGAAAGTCACACCCTGATTTAAGGGGTAGGCCTATATAAACACAAATCATAGTTCATCGTTGCATTGACCCTGGTTCATACTTCATTCTAGCGAACTTTGATAATTGCGATAAGTTAATTACAAGCCTCTTAGGGTTTTGGTTGCGCTTGCCGCTCGAGTCGTTGTCGTTCACAAGCCGAAATATTTAATACTATAACGCAGAATATGCGATAAATGCTGCACTTGATTTGTTACTGCGGGAAGTTTATTGTAGATCATCTCTTTTTGGGTGAGTCTCTCTTATCGGTACTGCCCGGAATACATCGGCGAGCTCTGTGTTTTGATCTCAAGCTTTCTCGATCGATGATTGTTGTAAAGTAAGTGTGGAGTTCTGCAGAAGCCCCGCTCTCGCACTTCCACTGTGACCCATTGCTAATTATCGTGCATTAAATGTTTTATGCATCATCCTCTTGAGACATCCTTAGTTGCATTTATGCTCTGTCTCATTGGAATCAGTGCAAAAACGCTTTAAAATGGTCTATAAATGCACTTCATATATCTGTCTGGTATCGGTAATTGCAGCGGCTGTTGAGGTACCAAAAGTGCCATATTAGGTGTCTTTACTCTATCTAAATACATGACCAGGCAGACAAAACTGATGAGTAGGCTATACTTTGCATAGGCCTGCATACAGTTTACCTTTTAAGTTACAGCAAGTGCTCATTACTATTTTGTTTAGTCTACTGGGACGTCCCAGTACTTGGACCAGTAATATTGTTAGTGACGACGGGATTCTAAGTATTATATCGCTTTCATGTCTTTTAGAATTTTTCTTTTCTCAATAGCCATTTTAAGTGCGAAAGACAGAAGTTAGTCTAATATTACGCATAATTGTGACTGCGAATTTTAACTCTGTGGCTTGCGTTTCTAATAATCTACTTCTCGATTTTGAGATGACCCCTGACTCAGTTGCATAATAGTTTTGCGTATGAAATAATTAGCCTTCTTACGAATATTAATACGCGAGCTTTATTATATTAGGCATCACACTTCTATTTCTCTCAGTTGCATATTGCTGAAACTGTTTCTAAGATTCGACTAAAATTTGGCTAGTCGTTTAAACGGATTGATCAAGTTCATAGGATATTTTGACAATGGCGTCTCGGGTTCGTTATTTCCTTCAATTAACTGTTGCAACGATGCTGGTGATGGCAGGACTGCAGACATGCTTGACTTTCGATGCCGCTGAAGAATACGCAGGTACGATGAGTAGGGATTTTAGCAATTCTGTGCATATGCAAAGCTGTTTCATGCCAAACTATTCATACCAACATTTAGAACGCCTATAAGAATTAAATTTTCATTATTATAGGCCATGCGATTGTGGCCCATTTCACGGTGACAGGACAATTACCCCCGGACAATTACCCCCGGACAACTACCCCGTGCCAATAACCCCCGGACAATTACCCCCTCCGTGCCAATAACCCTTGGACAGTTACCCGCCCCCCATGACAATAGCCCAGCTTGCTATAAATTAGGGTTAAACATTGACTATCTTCGTGCAGTTGCTCATAACCTTGCTTTTTAAGCTAAATTAACCCAGTACACTATCACTAACGTTTAAATACTTTACTTAGCGTTTAACATGTAGGTTAGATGTTTTCTTGAACGTTTCACACGCAAGTTTGGAAGCGTTTTAATATGACTTTATTTTATAATCAATATGTTTTTAGCACAAACTTAAAGACTTAGTTTTAGTCTGAATAAACTCATTAACACTAATCATTATGCCAATGGTCATGCCATTTTTTGTAACACTCGGCTGTCTCTCAGATAGCTGGGGTTATTGTCATTGGGGTAATTGTCCGGGGTTATTGACGGGGGTAGTTGTTCGGGGGTATTTGTTCGGGGGAATAATTGTCCCGTGGTAATTGTCCGGTAGGTAGTTGTCCGTGGGTAATTGTCCAGGGGTAATTGTCATAGAACCCATTTCACGCTGAACGGGAAAGACTCTATTTCGTAGACGAAGAAAATATTCTCTTTCCCCCCCGGAGACTTTATTTGAGAATATACTCTCCGGGGGGCGAATTTATTCTGAAACAGATTCCTTGGGAGAGAATCTATTTCGAAATAAAGAATCCGGGTGGAGACTTCTAGGTGGGAGACTGTCACGGGACACCGGCTGTGTTTCGGTAGCCTATGTGTAGGCTATATCGCACACGTAGACCTACACAATTTGGTTCCTACAAAGCGCGTTAACTAGTGCCTCTGTGTATATCAACACCACTTGATTGCAGGAGCTGCTAATTATATATTAGAATAAAAATTATGGTGTGTGTTGCAATCTGTCGTTCAGCGTTGCGTGTTCCCACGTTCACTTATAGTCTAATTATCTTTCACGACGCACTTAGACTAGGCCTACTGCAACTCCATATTTGCAGGTGTGCCAACATTCCGATTGCGTCGAAACCAGTTCGTCTCTAACTGCTTTTTCAATCGTGGCTAACAAACCAAAATATTCGTAGGCTATATGCCAAAAATAGGTTATATGAAAGAAATACAATATTGACTTCCAATTTATGTGTACATGATTCAGTCGTAGCAATAGTAAACTGAAATTCGCACCGAATAGACCTACTATAGATTCGTAATAAATATAGGCCCTCAAAATAAAATAGAAAATCGGTAGGCCTAAATGTTGAAGTTGTTGAAACAATATAAGATGAAATAAAAAAATGAAAACAACTTCTCTCGATGTCAACTGAAAAAATGAAAACTAAAGCCTAAAGTCGGACAAATTTCTACAATTAAGTCTATATTTGATATTGATTGGATCTAGCAGCAAAAAGGTCATGGCATTTTCTTGTTGTACTGTTCTCGTATCCTACCATTTGACTTATTCTGCTCTTTATTCTAAGCCTTTAGTTTATTCTAAAATGTCTTTCATAGAGGATTTCTGTCTCACGGAGACTTTTCAACCTCGCTGTCAGAAGAACGAACTCATCGTCATGCAAAGCGCCACCTATGGACGCATGCGCGTTGGGAGGTGTATCCCTGCGGAGGAAGTTGATGCACTTGGAGCTCGATATCTTGGCTGCTCAGCAGATGTTCTATCTTTGTTGGACAGAAAATGTTCTGGAAAGACTGAATGTACCATTCCAGTCATACACATATCAGCTGAAAATATCAAGCCATGCTTCTCAGGCCTGAGTGTTTATCTAGAAGCAAGCTACACCTGTCTTAAAGGTGAGGACTTTCATATTTAATCATAATGTTTCTTATTCTAAAACGCTTATTAGAAATATTATTTCTACTAAGCGTTGGTCCATTCTAAATTTAAAGACTGGTGTTAATTTGTCTGTCTGTCTGTCTGTCTGTCTGTCTTTAGCCATCTTCGCTCCGAAGTTGGGCCGCACCATGAACTGTCTGTCTCCAAATACATCTGTCTTCGGTTGCCCTCATCAGTTGACACATGTTTAGACCAGTCCAAGAACTTATATTCTCCATCCAATTGGCCCTCGGTCTTCCACGGTTAATTTGTACTTAGGTCTATCAGATTTCTGATTAATACCATAATAGACCTAAGTTAATTTGTACTTAGGTCTATTTTGGTATTAATCAGAAATCTGATTTCTGAGGAATCTAAAAAATATTAATTAATCAATCGTATACCCTATAATATTGGTTTTATTTATAGCATGTAATTTGGTCTGGCACCTTTTTGCAGTGGCAGACGAAAAGCGTTCTTGCGTTGTTGATGTCTCTTCGACTCCAATCCATATAATCGGTTCTAAGACATGTGGAACAAAATCTCAACCGTGGATTGTCGAAGCACCAGTCGGTCAGATAATAAGCATCAGTCTCATTGTATTTCCTACTGCAAATTCGACGGGATCACATAGACCAATTCAACAGCCATGTCTTAATAATTACGGTGCAATTGTGGACAAGGCAGGGAAACAAAACCTGACAATCTGTGTATCTGGAAATCAACGAGAGAAGAAACTGTTGTTGTCTAAAGGAAATACAGTCGAAATCTTCCTAAATCCTGCTGAGGAAGAAAGTAGCGGAGATGGACGACACGTCATGATGGGTTTTACAGGTCGGTAAAAACTTGTTGGTTGTTCAATAAATAATGCATAAGGTCCTTTCCGCCTTAAATGTCATTTTGAATTATCTGTGCATTGAAGAGAATCTTCGACCACTGCTGATAAATTATATTACTGTTTCGCAATTTGACATCTAATACAATGGTAATATCAACAGATCTTCAAACTACACCAGATAGCCTTTTTACATTTTATGCAGCCGTCGGGTGTTCGGACATAATCCCACCTGAAGACGCTTACGTGAAAAGAGATGGTGATGCAGTTGTAGTCGGATGCTACATCAGCCGTAAATCCTGGCATCTTCGCTGTAAAGATGGGAGGTGGATCGGAATCATTGGCAACTGCTCAACAGGTGCGACTAAAGTTTTTGTAATGAATGTTTACCACATTCAGTTTTAAAGGAACATAAACTTTTGCAAGATGCTGGCTAAAGGCATTAAGCTTATCTTGAAAAGGAAAGTTTAAAGCCCACGAATTCGTTAATGTGTTAGGTAAATTTTGTGCAGCCTGCCCAGCAGGAATATGAAATATACATATAGAGCTTACTGCAAATTTTATTCGAGATGACAGTAAGATCCGTATTTAAAATGAAGACTCTGAACTTTATTTTGATTACAGATAATTCAGCAGGCCTAGTAGAGATGGATACGCTCTCTGAACCAAAAGCATCAAGCTTTAACAATGAACAAGGTAGGCCTACAGATTTAATTATCTATGTGAAATTGACAAAATTATATGTTTGCATAATTTATGGTACAATGGAATGCAAAACAACTGTGTTTTTATATTGGCCTCATTTCAAGGCTCAGAATACAATGCAACAGGACATCAATGGCGACGAGTACCTGTAAGTTAAGGACGTGCTCAATGTCCCATATAGTAAATGTCTCGGTTGAGGCACGGACCTGTAGGCCTACTCTTAGTGTAATAGACCAACCGCTTTACCCATTCAATCGGCCACCGAGCCTGGAATTGTTTTGGTAATATATGATAAAATAAATTGTTATAGTAAATTTGAAATTATTGCCGATATACATGTATGACTGGTTTTATTTTCAGGTGCCATTGTAATTCAATTCGACATTTATATTACGCACTTAGCCTACACAGAGACTAACCAAAGGCGTTTCCAGGCAAGCCAAACTGATGTAGGCCCACAGTAACTGTCTTTAGTGAAAAACATTAATCAATTAGCAAACGCCTTAGAGAGCTCAATTTATATGCAAGTGTTGAACAGCGGCGGACAACCACTTTATTAATCATTTAACCTTTCCAAATTGGCAGACGCTTGAGGTAAAATCACATTTCCTCTCCTAGCGACGTCATAGATCGACTTGTTCCACAATCGTGCATCTAAAACCAGTCATTTTCTTGATGGACGAAACATAGGCGTTTGACTGTGTTTGATCCATCCGTCTGAAATATGTCGCATGGCAAACTGTGACATCAACTCCTCAGCCTCTCTTTGTATCATTTCAGTTAGTACCTGAAGACCATTCATTTGAACGTGGCTTAATGTTTTTAGACCAAGAGCGCCTCTCGCAAATCATTCATGAAGAGGCGATATATAAATTTGCAATAACAATTAGGCTTGTGATTGCGTTCAAATCTAATCACAATCATCTTACAAATAGTAATCCGATAATGATGTTGCATTAGTTTTAGTTATTCTGGCTGTCGGTGGGTTTACTTTGGCAATATGCTTGGCTATCGTCTGCTTCGGAGCTGTGTGTTGGCGACGGTAAGTACGCATAGACTTTTATTAAATCCAAAGATGGTAGGCAGAGCTGTATTCAGGTTTTGAGGATATGCTGCCATGTGCCGAATAATAATAGTGATGCTCTGCCGGATGAAAATCATCGCCATCTCTGACTTAACAGATTCGATTGGTGTCTGGTGCTAACCTGTAATACGCTGGACTCGAACGAGCGCGATGCCGTTACAGGAATGTTGAATGACAGAAACTATTTCTCTGTCATTTTCTTAAACGCCACTAATGCGCGTCTGAGAAACATTATGTCGTCGCAACACGCTCAATATCAAATGCGCATATCGTCCAATTTAGCAGCAATCAGATGAGTAAAAATAAGGACTCTTATTTATCGTTACAGATGAGACTTAAGCGCCATTGTGTACGGTATGTGCGCACAAGATTGGTAATAATAATAGGCCATAATGTGGGAGAAATGAAGTATGGTGTCTCATGATAGAATTTCGATGGTTTCCCTGGCTCTGTGGTTTGGCAGAACGTTGCGATAATAGACGCCATTAATTTTTACTCCATGATCAATGAAGACCATAATTATGGGAATGCTCAAGCGTCGAAACCGCAGCGAACACGGTAACAGACTTGCTGAAATTTGTACGAGTACGCAACAGTCTGTAATGTTGTCCGTTGAGGTTTTAATGAGGCACTTTTTACGATATGTTGTAATCATTATTGTTGGTTCAATTCTCTAAATATCGGGAAAAGTTTTAGTATTAATTGTCAGACATTGGAGATTGGCCTATATGAAAAATAGTTTGTATTGTACCACGGTGTGTAGATGTGCGGTTTGTGATTGAGGTTGGGCGATCGCCTGTCTATGTGTGAAAAAACCACTGTGTGAACGCTTACCAAGTAGAGTGAGTGAAGCCACTGTAACAGTCCACTACCTGCGTGAGACCCTATAGAGGAATAAACTCATCCACAACTCAGTATGACCGAGCGATGTGGGTCTTATCAATGCGATTCATCAGAAGGCCACTGTCGAGTGTCGACAGTTTTAATCACTGTTTAAAATGTTATTCACAATTTAATTGAAGAGTTATTAGCTTAAAAGACTGTGGTTTGGCAAAAAGGTATTAGTGGTAATAATCCATTATAGCCTACGTGCGCCGTATATAGCTCGCAAGGTCTGATCACTAAGGTTTGGCCACTGACCCTGCAACATAGTGACCTACAGAAGAACCACAATTGCAAACACTGTTTCCATTTGAACATAGCTAATTCAACTACTTTTACGAGTTTTTATGCATCAATTTCAGGATATTGTCGACAAAAAAGGCAAAACAAGAGTGCAAGACACTTAACTACCACTTTCTTTCAAATGGAAATCGACAATTGGATCCAACAAATTGCAATCTCACTGGTAACGATACGCAAGATGTGGTTGGACATCACGTGATGCCAACGTATTCAGTGTTCGTTGGAGACGAAGAATTCAACGGTGTTAACACCGTTGGCGTAAACAACACCAACCCACGAGCATAAGACTTTACAAAGGAAGATCCTTGTTGATTTGCTTGAACCATATACACATTGTATAGGGGAAGGTTGCCAAAGATGGACCAGCGCCTAAGATGGACCACTCCGTGATTGGCCACAAGGATTGAAACTGTATCGTAATTTGATGCTGTCGTATCTAGCAGGTCACAAGATAGATTGAATGAAATAATTAGACATCCGCTACACAGAAACACCTTCGAGAAAACAGACAAAACGTTAATTGACATTGCTTGATCTAATAATAGTTTCGGGGTAAAATGAATACAAAATCGAGGCCGGACCTGCTGAAAAGTTTGGAATTCGTCTAGGAACTAAGTTTTTCAATTCTTTACAAGATATCATAACCAGAAAATCCAATATCAGAACTGTTTAAAAAGTTAAATGAGTTGAAAGTGGGTGTGTGCAAGTTGCCTAAGATGAACCATGTGTGGTCCATGTTAGGCGACTATCTATGAACACGGTCCAATCATCATTGATGCCCATTATTACTAATGCAATTAGCTGCTATAATTATATTCTATTAAGCTAGCATTTGTAATTTATTATAGACAGCGATGTGGTCGATGTTGAACTGTGAGAAAGATTAGAAAATTCTTTGTTTATATTTTTAAATTTTTATTTTTAAGTTTTTAAAATAAAAAAATTACAATATAATATTTTTCTTTTTTTTATTATTTATTTAAATATATTCTACTAAGCTAGCATTTGTAATTTATTATAGACAGCGATGAGGTCGATGTTTAACTGTGAGAAAAATTATAAAATTCTTTGTTTATATTTTAAAAAAATATTTTAAAGTTTTTTAAATAAAAAAATTACAATTTAATATTTTTCTTTTCTTATTATTTATTGAAATATATTTTACTAAGCTAGCATTTGTAATTTATTATTGACAGAGACGTGGACAATGTTGAACTGTGAAAAAATTAGAAAATTCTTTGTTTATATTTAAAAAAATTATTTTTGAGTCTTTAAATTATAAAAAAATACAATTTAATTTTTAATTTTTTTTATTACTTATTGAAAAATTGCATAATATGTACTGTTTAATGTAAGTTCATTTGAGCAGAAGTGGTTTATGAATTAAGACTGTTTATCAGCCTTTAACAATACATTTTTTCCCATGGTCCATCTTTGGCGCCCATGCTCCTAAGATGGACCACTTAAGCGATTTTTATTTTATTTTTATTTTTTCATTCTATTTATGTAAATGAAATTTTTATTGCATCCAATGGTGTCTCAATACCTAATCTATGTAACGACCGGGTTGCATAATTATTTTCTCATAATTTGTGGCGAAAACGGACGATCATCCTTACGTGGTCCATCTTTGGCAACCTTCCCCTACCTTAGGGTGCATATTATAATACAGCCTAAATGTTATGTGCATAATTATAGCTTGTGCACAAGAATGTCAGTAACCTACACGAAGCAGACTCACACAATATAGGCCACAGATTTGAGTTTGCAAATTTAATTAGACATGATTCCGTTGATCTAGGCTACCTTAGTTAATTTCGAATTTTGCTGAAAAGATATTTTAAATAGAGTAATTTTTCAATACTCTGGATTAGGGAATCGTTCGCGACAAATATAGACCTACTAAGATGAGGTAGGCCTAGAGATTAAAAAAAGACAACGGTAATTGATGGGAATAAAAAATTTCCATCGACACGCAATGATACAATAAGTTAACATACATGTAAGTTAAATATGATCCTATATATTGTGATTCAAATAGTGTATGAATATTGAAACCTGTAATTAGAAATTATTGCAGAAAGGTTCATTCTCAATATTTCACAAACCGAAATAGCCTAACACATAAAAATTGTTCGTGCATGATGCTCTTCTCAACCTATGGATCTTACGGTAAGAATGAGATCGGCAATATTTACCTTAATCACATTCACCGCGCTTTTTAAAAATAGGTTTAATTAAGCCTAATAGATCTGTGCGTAGGCTATGTTTATGTTAGCACAGCTGTAGTTGTCTTATGGTGCATATTAAAATAAACAATTTAATCTGTTTATTTTGTTATCTCTAAACGTCTCTTATTCAGATTTGAGACGACCCCCGATCTAGTTACATACATGTAGAAGCCTCATAGTTATAAATAACATGCACGTACAATGTGAATAATCACGCGCAATAATTTCGACCTCATGGAAGCAAACGTCTACTGACAGATTCTGGGTGCAACCTAAGCACGCTCATAATAATATTGGGAGACTTTTATTGCGAAGGAACGTGTGTCGCGACATAATGGAGTTTCAAGCATTTTACATTTTACGTGTTGCAATCACAATGCTGTTTATAATACGAGCAATGTTGACTTCCGATGTAAAAGAAGGAATTTCAGGTAAGCTAATCTAATCTGAAAATCACCGAACTCTCCCAAATAGCCTATAGCTTGGTGCAGGCCTAGGCTTATACATTGCCTAACTTGACCAATCGACGCATGCGAAAGTACATGTATTTAGACTGATTGACATCTTTTAAGAATTTTCCGTTCGTGTGCTGAAAGAGTCACAGATTAGCCATATAGAGGGTTCTAATCATAATCTTATGTTCAATGGCCTCTAATGCAGACTAGTGTTTGTTCTACGGTACAACAGCACAGCTGTCTTAAATCTTAAGACAGTAGGCTATAGGCTACATATTGAATTTCTATGAATGTGGAGGATGTATTGAAGATTGTAGACTAAAATGGATTTCAAATCTTTTAAAGGAAGCGAGAGGTAAGAGGATTCGCTGATGAGGTTAAATCTGAGGGATCAACGATGTCACCAGGCAGGCTATACAATATAATCAGCAGTGGCGGCGCTAGGGGGACTAGGGGCTAAGCCCCCCTATTAAAGGCAACCCGGGGCTAAGCTCCCCTAAAAACGCCATCCGATTTTTTTACAGGCAAAACTTAAATATTTCCACGATTTTCGACCGGATGACAAAAAAGAAAAAAGGTCGTCAGAGATTTTAGCGGATGAAAATGGAAAATTTCCTCCGCGAGGATTCAGCCCCTCTAAAAAATTGAAATTCTGGCGCCGCAACTGAATATCAGTAGGTCGCGTAAGAGTCCTGTGGGTTATTCGAATACAGTAAATATAAAGAAGATATCAAAAATATAAAAAAATAGGCAGGTCAGATAGACTCCCGCGACATCTCTATGTCGCGGGGCATTGGAGCCGCCATTGCAAATAGCACACTAGATTTTAGATTAGATGGTACATGTGCCACTTAGGGTGAATGCTTTCGGTTGAGGTCTACCAATTAGGCCTATACCCTAAAATATTGAAGAAGTGTTCTTTGATTCAAACGAATATAATGGGTTATATGGCTATGACGGAGACGAACTTACTCACATGATCTCTTCTGTCCTGACAGGTATCGCATATCTCAGTGCGTATTTAGTTCAGTTTGTTTATTCTAGTGCTCCATTTTCAATTCTGTTCCATATAATCGGTTCTTATTCTTCTGACGCTACGCTACTCTCTAACCCCTCGTCTTTACATCGAACAGTCGAAGACGTGCATTAATTTTTATGTAGCGCAACTGCAGTGTCCCCTCGAGTAGCCAATAAGTTTCAATAGTTCTTTTTAATTTTGTTAAGCAATTATTCATTCAAATCAGGACAGGCAATTGCATTTGATAATTATGTGAAATTTAGTCCATTATGAACCATAGACCATCGAATTGATGTGGAATTCGCGGTTTAAAAGCTAATTTTACTGTGAAACAATGCACCCATCAACATAGATTCAAGGTGTAAGGACATGTTGAATTGCAATGTTAAATGAATTCTAAATAATATGTTATTTGTTTCAAAAGATGATTTTTGTCTCAATGAAATTTTCCAACCTCAGTGTCTGAAGAGTGAAGTGATACTGATGAAAAGCGCCACCTATGGACGCATGCGCGTTGGTCGATGTATAACAGCTGATGAAGTAAACACGCTTGGATCTCGTTATATGGGATGTTCAGCGGACATCTTGGCATTACTGGATCGGAAATGTTCGGGAATGACTGAATGTACTGTTAGAATTATTGATATATCGACGGAAAACGTCAAACCATGCGCAGCAGGTCTTAGCGTCTACCTTGAGGCCAACTATGAATGCATCAACAGTAAGTCCTCGATGTTATTATTCATTCATTCCTGTCTTGAACTGTCTTGGACATTGTGTCTTGGTCTCGGTCTCGGTCGGTGAACTCAACTGTCTTGGTTGTTTTAATGTGGTCTTGATGCTTTAAACATTTCATACAATTCATGGTTCGCACTGCGGTGAAGTCCAGATATTCTCAGGGAAGACAACTAGTTTCAGTTGCAGATTTGTAATAATATAGTTCTTCTGAAAAGCACATTTGATTGTGTTGTGGCGCCCGAGTAAATTTGAGACACACAATTGCATGGAACGGGAAATTTCTGCTAAGTTCTTAAGAGCTCATGAGTTCATTCCCAGGTCAAGTAGACCTAGAAAAAGCTGCATATCGTTCGCATCGAAGATCTTTATGAGAAGATCCTTTGCTTGCTGAAGTTTTGGGATTTCGATTATTCTAAATCATCATCAAATTGTAAGAGGTCATTTTTATGTCTAACTGTTGGTGTGGCTGCTTTCACGCTCAAAGTGTTCATTACAATGGCAATGATTATAACTGCATATTGCCTCTTCAGGAAGAACTAATTCTAGGCCCTCTAATGCCTCTATAGCCTACGCTAAACAACGACAAAGTTCGTTAATGGTTCTGTAATATTTGTCAGAAAGCACGCAGTGCTTAGATAATAGAAAAATCATAATTGACAGGCATCCACGTAAAATGCCCGGATGCATTTTAAATAATTATTGTGGAACTATAATTATGACAATGGCGGCAATTATAAAGGCGCTATGTTTTAAACCGCCGGTTTGCCGGATTAAGGCATGTTCGACATGTTCGGCCGAACAAGGGCCCCCACACTTTCGGGGGCCCCCACACATGCAATACAAATATTTTTCATCACTGTTAATAATAATAGTAAAAATGAGTAAAATATCTCGGAACAGATTGTCAAATTATTTGAAAACCATTGATTTTAGCATAATATAGACTTACAACTTTTGAGCATGTGTGGGGGCCCTTATTGGAGTTACCAATTCCAAGCAGACTTGTCTTAAAATGGGCCAGAAATTCTAGCAAGGACTATCAGTTTTAACTACTTAGATCTAAATGATTTTAGACACTTAACACCTCTTCCGATCGGAATTCAAGTGATGTGCAACGCATTTATGAAATGGCATCATTATACGCTCTTTGCTTCTACGAATTAGGTCTACTTCTTGCGTAAATGCGAAAATATAGGCCTATAGATCTATTAGTGTGTGATCAATGGCGGTGCTACAGAAGGACAAATCGTGGCAATGCTCTGGTGGAAATCATTTGCCTTGGTCGTTGTCCTGCCATATAAGACTGCCAGAATAATTATTTTCCCTGCCAAGAATTTATTTAGGGCATAAATCGCTTCTGCACAATTTACTTGTATGACTGCCCTGATTATAGATGCCCTGGTTAAAAAAAGTCTGATTCTAATATTCTTATACGGTAATAGATGAATAAGCTACTTAAACACTAGACTGGAATATAAGAAGGCATGTTCATATTGTAACAAAGAAGGATCGAATTACTTACTAATAGACGAGTGTTGATTTGTTGGGACCCCACAGTTTTACCGAACAGGGCCCCCACATTTGTTAATCCGGCCCTGGAAACCGGGTGTGAAATAATGTGTCAAAATGAAAAGAGTTTCTGATGGTCATATAGTTTTAAGATGCGGTCTCATTTTCAGTTGCAGATGAGAAGCGTTCTTGCGTTGTTGATGTCTCTTCGACTCCAATCCATTTAATCGGTTCGAAAACATGTGGAACAAAATCTCAACCATGGATTGTTGAAGCACCTGTTGGTCAGAAAATAAGCATCAGTCTCATCGTATTTCCTACCGGAAATTCGACTCAGACACGGAGAAACATTCAGCAGCCATGCCAGAGTCATGGTGTGATGGTGGATAAAACAGGAAAAACAAATGTCACCATCTGCGCGTCTGGAAATCAACGAGAAAAGAAATTGCATTTGTCGGCAGGAAGTTCAGTGGAGATTTTTCTGAATTCATTGGATCTTGGAAGATCTGGTGACGACCCACGTGTCATCATAAGTCTTTATGGTCAGAAATAGCTTCGATTTTAATTTTGTTTTGTTAATTGGACCTGTGTATGATTGTACATTTAAGTTTTTATCATTTTAGATCTAACTGAGCATTGGACTAGCGCCATGTAAGATGGTTCGCAATGCACTTCAACATATCTAACAGATTTTTAAAGACGCGATTAAATATGAGACTGCTTTTCGTTCTTTGTAAGCTGCGAGTTGCTGTGCAGTCTAACTTTACGTCCATTATAAGAATCATTCTGGCCATTTTGAGTAAACTCTAAGATAGCAATGCATGAAAAGAAAATTCACACAGGTAGGCCTATCTTAGTCTGCTTTTCGATACTCATGGATGTAAGATGTTGAATTATCACTAGAACTTGATAAATTGCAATTCCGAAGTGTTATGAGACCAGATGAATGAATTCGGATGCAATGGTTGAGCTATTCTGTTTGAAGTTATAAGTTAAGTATTAAGCTAGTCTTTTCCTTCGGTGGCAGTAACACTTCCAACAACTTTCAATGTATAAAATGTAAGTATTTTCTAACATTGTTCGAAGACTTCTGGCTTCCTTGTTCAATATTGTTTCTCGTAAGATTTAACGGCTGCTCTTCAATTGAACGATTTCATTGCCCCATTTTTGGATATTTAATCTATGATACATTGATGTAGGCTATTATAATAGCAGGTCTATGAAATTATTGGAACATTTGTAGCTGTTGGCTGTTCTGATATCATCACACCTGAAGACGCTTATTTGAAAAGAAATGGCGATGCAGTTGTGGTCGGATGTTACACGAGTCGTAAATCATGGCATCTTAATTGTGAAGATGGAAAGTGGATTGGTGTAATTGGTAACTGCTCACAAGGTGCAATTTTGAATTTGATTTTATTAATGACATAATATAATCATATATATAATTTATTTGCAACACTAGAATATATTTAGAAAATTTATTGTGATTCATGTCTGCAAATTGACAGACAGAAATTTTTTAAATTTCAATTCTTGTGTTTCAAGTAGCCACTGTAGCTCTGAAAAGGAAATAGGCCTACTATTTAATTTAGAATAGTCATGATTATTAGTTTTTAAATATTTGCTGGAAAATGTTTGTTAATTTACTTTTATGTCTATACTATAGAGTATAGACGCATTTGGTAGGCCAAGACATTAAAAAATGATGTGTATTGGAATCATTTTGATAAAATAGGGCTTTCGCCTACTTTCAACTATGTGCGCTGTTCTATGCATTTCTTGGAATATATCTGCAACAGTGATAAAGTCAGATTATGATAAGCTATTTTAATTTCGGTTCCATGACACTTAATCCCGCGACACTTAATACCGCGACAGTTAGTACCGGACAGTTAATCCCGCGACACTTAATCCCGCGACCAATTAATCCCGCGACAGTTAATCCCAGCGCCATTTAAGCCCGCGACACTTAATCCCGGGAAAGTAAAATAACATTTAAAAGAAATTACAATTCCACAAAAGCAATCTTCACAGCAATGCTTACTTTTTTGATAAAAAATAGCTCCGTTGGCATTGTCGCGATGTTTAATGTATTCTAAGTTTCCATGTATCACAGTTTGTTTGCCTTTGCTACTGCTGCCGAAATTCGCATCCATGTCACGGCCCTATCGTAGACTGAAGTTCTCAAAATCCTGCTTAAAATCTTTTATAATGATCGTTTTATATACAGATGTGCAACAGAAAACCTGAACAGGGAGGTTGGCCTACCTAATTGACTATGTGTACAACAATAGTCGAACCACTAGCTAATTGGTTATGTGGACAACAGTAGGCTAGTCGTACAAATATTCGTACTCACGTGCATACAGGTATTAAGTGTCGCGGTATCAAATGTCGCGGGATTAAGTGTCGCCGGGATTAAATGTCGCCGGGATTAACTGTCGCGGGATTAACTGACGCGGGATTAAATGTCGCCGGGACTAAGTGTCCGGGATTAACTGTCGCGGTATTAAGTGTCGCGGGATTAAATGTCGTGCTACCTTAATTTCATTAAAGGTATTTCACCACTGGAGGTGGAACCGAAAAGTGAGAGAACAGCAGCACGCGTGAATAACGAGCAAGGTATTAAATCGGCTTGCAATAAACAGTACCTAATACCTAATAACCTACTGTTGAAATAATACGTTAGTTACGTATAAAATAAAATTTGTTTGTATGTGCACTTGTTATAGCGCCCCTTCAAGCTCCCTACTCAGAGGCGCTTCCGACTACAGAGCGGACACTGCATCGGAGTTTCACGCCGAAGCGCTGAGCAATTGCGAGTGAATGACTTGCCCAAGGTTCATACGCGTCGACTTGAGGTAGATTCGAACCTGCAACCCTTTGGCTGCAAGACGACGACCATACCACTAGACCACCGCACCCCACAAAAAATGCGCATTGCATATGATGTGATATGCTAAACATAGACCTAGCCCCTTTATGTCCTTCTTAGTAGGCTACTTATGGATATTTACGCCAACTTCAAACATGACCGAATTTTAAGCCTTCTCAGTTTCTAAGTGTGCTAATTTTCATGTCTAACTTTAGCTACCATATTCTTATTCTTCTCTCTACAGAGCACGGGGCAGACCTACGAGTACGACTAGTAAATGTTCTATCTTAAACCTCCAGAGGTTAAAGGTTATTAGCAATGTGCGTTAGGTAAGAAGCCAAGTTCATGCTTTGGAGTTTGTCGGACGATGTCTATGACGTGACAAAAGACGCTTTAGTTTCTTGTAAATGGAAAAAGGCAGCCTACAGCTTAGCGACCATGCAGTAAAATTCACATAGCCCAAAAGAAATTGCAAAGGCTGTCAATTCTTTCAGTCAGATAATAGAGTCTTAACAGGTATTCAGTAATTTCCATTATAAAATATTCTTGAAAACTTGATGAACGGTAGGCCTACCTGTAGCATGTTATAAACCAATTATAAACGCGATTAAACGAAGCGCAAACTAAAGCTGTGGCCAGGGGCGGATCAAGAGGGCCAATCCGGCCATGGCCCCCCATTTAGAAATTTCTTTATTTTTGACCAGCTAATTTGCTCGGAAAGTAGACGTGGCCCCCCATGAGTGGTTCCGTAGGACTTTGGCCCCCCCTTCGAAAATGTCTGTATCCGCCCTTGGCCGTGGCCACATTGAATTGAACGTTGAACAGGATAGGAACTCTGGATTAAGAAACCTTCTAAATTAGGGCTATATATTATATTATATGGAACCTTATACCAACGTTCGTTTTGTAGTTTTGGTGATCACCTCTCTCGGCGGACTCACTGTGGCGGTTTCCCTGTCAATCATTTGTTTCGGAGTGGTTTGCCTACGACGGTATGAATATTTTAATTGCTTAGTTTTGGACTAATGTATAGACTACGGATTTGAAGATGTCTAGGGCCTATAAGTTTGTAACAGCTTGAGATTCATGTAGTTGGAAGATTCCTATTGTTTTCAAACGGGAGAAGTACAGTATAAAATATTGCCGATGTTGCATAAAATGAATGTCGATTTACCAAGACAAACGATTGATCAGACATTGGTACCTTACTCAATATTAGATGACATATAGGTGACAGGAGCAATGTGCATCTAATTCATGGGTTTTTCATCGTCATGCCACCTCAATAATATTTAGAACGACCTATAGCACAGATGTGAAGCTTGCATTACATAGACGAAGGAAGAAGCAATTAAAGGTAACCACATTAAGTAAAATGTGTAAGATAAGAATAAATCGTTTTGCTGCGGCTATTATATCTAGGCCTACGTATGCAAACAAAACAATGCCATGCACTTTAATGTTTTTGCCTCAGTAGTGGAGACGTAAAAATTAGACCGTTTTCGTTGCGAACACGATATGCATAATCTTTAAAGACACATTTGTTTTCTTAGGCTACTTCATATAATTTTGAATTGCCTTGTCACATCGAAGCTTGAAACTTTTCAGATCATATGCGAAGAAAAAGGCGGAGCAAGAGTACAAGACGTTCAGTTACCCATTCAATGCAACTGGAGTTCAACCAATTAACAGCGAAGTGATTCATCCTAATGTAGCGACCGATTTGATTGGAAACGATGTGCATAGAATGATTGCAGCACAACAGATGCCAACTTATTCAGTTTTCAACGGAGAAGATATAGGCTATTAGTCATCGATGGCAATAATTCAATCAGTGTGAACAACACTACTTTGTTTGGATGAACTCATAGGACGCAGCGGTCTTAATAATTTCTAGCAGGGCTTTTTTAACGTGCAGTCGTACACAAAATGTGCAGTTCTAAATGAATTTGTGCAGCTGTAGAAGCACTTCTGTCACAAGTTCTATGCAATTAAAAATATCAAAAAAGGTAATTGTCATCCGATTGGAAGTAATTTACCATGGAGGATGGGAAGGGAAAGAAGGGGTTGTGCAGTTCTAAACATTCCTTAAAAACAGCCCTGATTTCTGGCATCAACATAGGGGCCTAACTGCTTATTTACATCGTATGCACAGACTAGTCTGCACGTCCATTAACTGCACCAATGTAAACAATTTAAATTTTAATATGGATGCGCACAAACTATAGACGAAGAAATTAACCAAAGTTGATTTCAGTAGAATTTGTAAGCAAATGTATAAGCTTTTTGTTAGTCTTATGTTGCGCGATATAAAGCTAAGATGGTTATGCTTGAACCACCTTTGTCAGTGCTTTTACATTTCGTATTCGTAAAGAAAGCAACGCAATATTTGCGTTTCCACTAGTTAATGAAGCAAGAACATTAAATGAATGAAGCATGAACATTAAACGAATGAATGAATCATCAGAGACAGGCAGAATTTCGTGAAGCGAGTGTCAGTAGCGCTGATTACAGCTGCTAATAACTGACGGACCGTTTTTGGCTGATCCTGAATCAATGGCAGTAATTCAACATCAACTGTCTATTTTAACATTGATCAGTTTCCAACGACACCAATCCATTTTCCATCCTGACAATTGAGATGCCATGTCTGTCTACTGGAATAACAACCAATCTGAATAGTATCTTTATTTCTCTTTAACCAAGAGTCTTCAGGTGGAATGATATCCGAACATCCGACGGCTACAAGAAAACATGATTCATTTAATGTGTCTTAATATACATGTACCCTACAATACATTATTCTGTGTTGGCCTAGTAGGAAATGAAACCGAAAATGCTAGTTATATAGTATTTGACTATACTTACTTCCGATGTGAGCTGCTAAATTATAATACTTCTGTCATCATTCCCATGATGGTTCAAACATCAAATGTCCATTCTAATTTTGAGGTCCAATCTAATCTGGGTCAAATATAGGCGACCAACCCTTGCTGTAGAAAGGCAATAATATTCTCTGGTTGCATGTAGCCTACCGTTACTTTCAAAGAAGCGTGAAAAAACGGAGGTTAATGCAATAATATACTCAGTCAAGCAATAATGGCTAAATTTCAGCATGCACTGAAATGATGACAGCAGTTTAGAACAGCACACAAAGAGACTCAAGTATTTTCTTTTACCTTCTAGTTTGAGAACATACTTCACAACATATTTGCTTTGTGATCGATCGATGGAGCTGAAAATTATATGAACTGCATTTCCCAATGATGAATATATCTTCATCTCTCTTTGCATCACGTCTCCACATATAGTCGTGTTTCTCTTTCCTGTTTTGTCTAAGATTGTGCCGAAGTTATTGCATGACTGTTCACCACGGTCTCCTGTCTGTGTTGTTTGCTCAGAAGCAACGTTGAGAAGAACTATGTTGATCCGTTGACCAACTGGAGCTTCAGCTTGCCATGGGTTAGATGTCGTTCCGCAGATTTTTTGAGACACAGATGAACCGATTATATGAATTGGAAGATTATTTGAGACACTCACAGAACAAGAACGTTCTTCATCCACCACTGAAAGCACAACACGATTAAAAGACATTTTAAAGAAAAACCATCCACAAACGAAATAATTATGTGTAGTGATGACATTATAGGGTATCTAAATTGGACTATTTATTCGCGTTGTTATGCGTAGAAATGAAATAAGACTGAATACTTTCTTCTGCATAACATAAATATGAAGAAATAGTTCTGGACTATTTAGAAAATGTTAATTAACAGTTATCATGAATTTACTGCAAGGTATAGGTATATGTCCTTTCTTACCATTGATACAATTGTAGCTGACTTCAAGATACACAACTAAGCCTGACAGACAAGGCTTAACATCTTCAGCTGAGATGTCAGACAGACGAACTTCACAATCCTTGTTTCCCGAACACTTCCTGTCGAGAATTGGCAAAACGTCAGCTGAGCATCCGAGGTAACTCCTTGTATCCTCTAGGTTTGCTCTCTGCAAATCGGAAATTTCATTGGCAGTGACACAACGTCCAATGCGCATTCGTCCAAAAGTGGCGCTTTTCATAAAAATGACCTCGTTTTTCAGACATTTTGGTTGAAATATTTCGTACTGGCAGATGTCTTCTGTCAGAATGTAAGAAAGAAACAAACTGTTAACTGCAGAAGCTGTAATATAATAATAGTCTAATGGTGTAATAATTGTTACCACGATTATCGCTTATGGTTGCGGTTTGACAACCTGCTTTTGCATAATAAACGAATAATTTTAATACTGTTACTATCATATAGACCTAAACTATGCGCTTAATTTTTTTTGCAATGATTTTCTGATTCAGCAATGAAATTGCTTCAAAAATATTCCGACTGTAAGCTTTTAAAACTTTAGACCATGGCTTAACTTGATTAGCCACATAAAACCAGTCTAAATTTCTCTCACCTATTTCAAATCAGCGACAGCAAGAAACTGCTTATCATACCTGACTGTAGCCTAACTGTTCCAGATGAATTTGTGACTGGAAATAGATTAAAGGCTCTCTTACTATTTATTTTATGTTCCTGGCTCGTATGGAGTGCTGAATACTTTAGTCTACTGTAGGCCTATTGTATTGATGGAAAGAGTTGGTGTTTGTCTCTTTAAAGCGCTTAATTGTTGTTTGTAGGACATGTAGTTTATATTGCATTGTACCATTGGTTGCTAAAATGTAGAGTCTCATCAAACTTCTCTGTTGCATATAGGCCGACATTTACTGACATTGCCAAACACGGAACGACACGAACAAATTGCTATGTTCTTATAAGAGATTTAAGAGTGCACGCTGACAGAATTTTATGATTTCAAGAGAAACTTTCCTATAGGAAGTAACCTATTTCCAACGGTAAAACCGGGGATACCCGTACCCGGGATGACTCTATACCCGTACCCGACCCGACCTGTGTAATACGTACCCGACTCGTACCCGACCTGTACCCGACCCGTGGGAACGGGTAAACCCGCGGACACGGGTATAACCTCAGACCCCTACTTCCAACCCATCGTTTTCTTTGCACTCTCGCTCCGCCCCTTCCCATCCCACCCTTGTCTATTTCCAGAGGTGACCCGTTTAAAAGATATTAATCTCGGGGTCCGTGCATGTGTACTGTGTAGGCCAATCTCAAATGGCGCACCGTCTATTTAAACCAGGGGTCTCAAACTCAAGTCAGCATGTGGGCCGCATTTGGACATTTTTTATTACTTGCGGGCCGCAATATAAAAATATTCTCGTGCACGTGAAACTATATAATAAGTTAACTTATGTGTCATTGCAGCATACAATACTATAATGATGATATGACCCTGTAAAATTCACATAGCCTAATATTATATTTTCAGTGTAACTATAATGGTACTACAAACAAAATTGAAAAAACATTCTATCCCAACTATCGATAAATGCATGGGCGCTATAATTGAAGAAATGCTGCTGTAATCAAAACTTAAAATGACTCTAATTTTTTAAGTATCCTAAGTAATGTTCAGAGTAATTCAACTCGAATTTAGTTAGGCCAAGAAACTCTGAGTGTTCTTAAGTGTTCTAATTAAGTCCTCTAAACTAAAGTCACAAAAATTATGGGAATAAACATAGGGCCTACCAGTTAGTGTCATTGTTTAAAACCAAGCAAACGGAAGTTAATTTGCAAAAATAAACACACGCGGAAGTGACATTTTTCAACTTATCAACTTGGGAGATAGAATCATTACGGACACCGGCATAAAACTTCGCTGTAGCATACTTCTGCTCCGGCGTTGAATCGCACTGAAGGTACACTAAGTCCATCTGCAATTCTGCATAATTTATATGCCTATATCTGCTGTTGGGGACTCAATGTCCACACTCCACAGCAAATGGAGTAGAAAGCAGTTTAAGCATTGGTTCAAATCGTAAAGGAACTGCAAAATTCTTTTAAACAGAATTCTAATTTAAAATAATCAAAAACCAGGAGGTTGTTCGCGGGCCGCATTAATCGGGTTCGCGGGCCGCATGCGGCCCGCGGGCCGCGTGTTTGAGACCCCTGATTTAAACAGTCAACGGTAGTGAATGATGTCACCGATCAATTGATCGAAAAATACTCAGCGTCGAGGCCATAAATACACGGTAGCTATAAAAATCGAGAACAATGACAATATTCAGTTACATCTGCGCAGATAATATCTATATGCAAGTGCACATACACACGCGCGCGCACACACATATATGCACGTACACGCGCGCACACGCACACACCCACACACACACACACACACAAAATTTATATACAAACATATGACAAAACATTCACTCATAATAGTCTATAAAAGTTGGTTGATTTCGCAAAAGCTATCTTGGCATCATCATCTTAGACTTGTGTGTCTATCTGAATGAATGAAAACAGACAATATAGACACAGATCAAAACAAGACGAAAATAATGGTCGTGGAGAATTCAGGCAATAAATTCTTTACCAACCGATGTCGTTTTTACTTTCTTGAGAACTTGCTTCAATCACAGCTCGTAGCATAAAGAAGATTCTAAGCCCAACTGCTATTCCAAACACCATCGTTTTTTCATAATTATGTAATCCAGCGATTGAAATTCTTCTATCAAGTAAACGAACTTCGTGCGTCAATGTTTAGATCCAAATGCGTCGGTGTTTTACAGTGTAGCCTAATAATAATTTGCCCGTGTACAAAGACTGTACATCGTCATAATATATAATGTTATGCATTGAGTTGCAATTTGCACCTACGGTGTAGGAATCTTAGAACTGTGTCACTGCATGCATAAACTTAATTTAGTAAGTCGGAGATCATCTCAAAACTGTACACGCCTACATATAAATTCGGACCACGCAGCCTCACAAGTAACTAATTGTTTTATGCTATTTAAACTATAATTGTTAACAATAATGAGCCATCTTAAACGTGTAGGCTATTATTCATACAAAAAGAACGGTGACTTAGTATTATCGGTACCAACGTTGCAGTTTAGCAATCATTCTAACGCTTCATTGTGATGAAATTTAATGTAGAATTGGTGATGTCCTGATGAATGCAATGCACATGCAGCTGTCTTTGCTTATAATGTTAGCAGAGACAGACGCAATATTATAGACTAGTCACATATCTACATGCTCACATGAATGTCGATTAATTCTTTTTAATCTGAAGGCTTCCATTGCGATTTGCGCCCTCTCTGTTTCAAACACATTCGATTGCCAATCAGTGGAGGGTTGCCTTGAAGCCAAAACAGTTGATTCGGAGAAATACTGCATATCCCATCGGGAAGACTGTAGGCTACAACCGAAACTAACAACATATTGATTATTAAATTGAAATTGAGGGCTTTTATTGGGGTGGGGTGATGAGCAAAACGACAGAAAGCTGATAATTTTAAAACCGCAAAACACTCACCTAGAACACCAGGATCTCAACACTAGGGCCTAGAATCAAGGTTCTGCAATTGCTTTCACGAACACTTGAGTGACCGTTGTCTGGTAATATTCTACATGCATCTTGAATGGTTAACAGTATAACTAGGCCTATTGAGAGATTAGCCTGGAAATCACGGTGGTCGGAATGAAAGATTTCCATTTCGTTGATGTACCCATGTGTCATGTCACATGTACCTTATTAAGTTGCTTGAAACAGTGAGGTAGAATTATATTATTTTTTGGTTACAACTCATCCTATATTTACAGAATTATTGGTTGATATGCAGATTTATAGGAGATCTGTTTTTAGACTTTGCTTAAATATCAGTGTAATGCTTGTCCTTTTTATTGCTGAAGGTACTAAACTTACTATAACTTAAAGAGGAATTGATGATTTTTTTTACAGTTGATCGCATGCAAGAGGACTAAAACAGAATCGGGCGCGCCGGTTTAAGAAGATAAGTTCTTTCATAGTTGTAGGATATAGCCTAAGCTCACTGCAAACGATCCGGTAGGGGAGAGTTGCTATGAATGGACCACATAGGGCAAACTCAAGTGTCCTGAAGAAATGCTACCAAATTTCTAAAAGGAAACGATGCTATATGATCGATTAATATGTTAAGTATGCTCACAATCGGCAAAAGACAGAGAATATTGATGGATTTATGAGAAATAACTAAACAAAACTGGAGCTCGAAACGGTCCAGTCAAGGAAACCTGTTTCCGAGAATGGACCACATGGTGTCCTTGACTGGACCAGTTGCCCTGAATGGAACACTGTATTTCAAAGACCTTTAAAAGGTAATTCTGCTATTTAAAAACCACTGGAAACGTTTAGGAACACTTATTGCCTAAAACCACGCAATTAAACGCGTTTAAAACTGTCAAAATACCACAAAGTAGCAGAAATCAACTTAACCATATGACAAGCCTGACCATTGCCAGTTAAACATTTGTCAGAATCGCTAGTTAAATATTAGATAGATAATTACTATTAGATAGTTAAGCCTTTAATCAATAGGCCTAGGCCTATACCTACTTAATATTGATTCAATCCAAAACTTAACACTTAATAGTTATATGAATCGCATACAGTTAGCATAGAGGATGTGCTGCATAATAGGACTGATTATTATTCGCAGAAGCACAATATAACATTGCAAGTGCTGGTGTCCTTAAATGGACCATGGCAAAATATCGGTCCAATTCAGGAAACTTTTGGTGGTCCATTTCAGGCACAAGGACTACTTCTATTTAAACTGCAATAGTTCAGCAAGCGTCAGTCTTAAAGTAAAACCACTCATTGTCGCTCGAACATGAAACATTCTTCTAATTAAAGGAAAGATGATTGCATTTTTTTAAACTTAACTAAAATGTCTACCCTCGTTGTTAGGGATGGCTAAAATTACATCAAAACTACACGAAATGAATTTTCAGCAGCAATTTATTAAATATTCAGCATTCCGCAAAACCGACTACAGCGATATGACTAATATTCAATTGCCCAAGAATACAGCAGTTGAAACCATGGTTAAATTGGCATCTAGGGTGTGAAACGGCTGTGGTCCAATCAAGGCAACGGTCCGTTTACGGCAACTCTCCCCTATGAGAGTTTCACACAGGCTGATATGTCTTGTTCGAAGTCAATATCTTAGCCCATTACGATTGAGCAATAGGCCTATTAGTGAAGTAAGAGTTTAACATATCAGTCATAATTTCATAATTTTCGATATTTGCGCCATTGATGCACATAGCCTATATTCTTCAATTGATATAATAATTAGGTCCTATCCGAGATAAGAATAGATCTAATAACTTCTCAGGTGGTTTTAAGTCGTAATTCGTAATTGTTTTTGATTATAACTATAAGTCACACTTTTTCTCACTGTATGAATATTGAGAGTAGAGAGTAGCAATGGTCTTAACAATTTACGGAGGGTGGCGGTGATAATTTATTCTTACCCGTCGCCGCCAAATTGTTCGCGTCAGGAATTGATGATAGCATGATGATATGCAATTTCAACCCATCCTTACCACGTCGTCTTATCATTAACTGAGTCTTTATAGATGGGTTTAATGAGTTGTGACGACGCTGTCTGCTTTAGCTGACGCAGAATAGAAGTTATGATAAATACAACGATTGGAGGTTGTTTGGACGAGTTTGACAATTTTATTTAGTCCAAATAATAGTGCAACTTGACTAATCAACACAGGAAAGATAAACTCGAATTAAGTTGCCTACATTAAGTTCGTAAACAATAGTTTTCAAATGAGGACATGTTACATCGTTAATCAATGAAAATGTCATCTCTTGACTAGCAGATCTATACGCGTATAGCCTAATATGCTAAGAAGAAGGAAGAAACTGCAACAAAGAACATTAAGATGAACAAACGGTTCTTCCAAAGGTTTCATAGCACAGATCCAGTATTTCGCACTATAACAAAACTAAAAAATCTATTACAAACAATAGTAGAAGCAAACGAGATGCAGCTATGTACAATGTCGATAAAAAAATAGATTTGGTGCCATAATAAATATAAAATAATATAGGGCCTAAGACGACAACCGTTCACCTTTAACCCTAAAGTTGTATTCGTTGTAATTACAACATAAACGTTTGCGCTTTATAGCAGTGTTGCATCGTTTTATTTTCCTCCATTGTTGAAGCAGAAAGCATGTTCACTTTAATAACGTCAAAACTGGTGTGGCGTACACTAATAACGTCACAGAACAGACACTTTGACATAGAACAAGTAGCAGAAACGAATGGTTGTTTCAACATCTAAGCCGATTGCATAGCAGACATTGCGCGAGTGTCCTCATCTTCTTGACCCGAATACGTTGGCATCTGTTGACTGTTCAGACCATGTGCTGCACTTCCGTTTAAACAGTCTGCAGTCATGACGTCATTGTTCATGATCCTCTGTTGACTTCTGGTTGAGTAGTTCAACGTCTTGTACTCTTGCTTTTTCTGCGTTTTAATATAGTATCTGGAAAAAGATTATATAGATAATATATATTTAAATAATTGTAATATTAATATTTATTGGTAGAAAACAACTACAGCGAATGCAATTTCAGTGAACTCATACAGTTCTAGTGAAGCTTATATAATTTGAATTTAAGCTTTATTGATGCACACTAAAAGTGAAACAATTTGTAGAATAAATGCCACCCAGTCATAGTTAATATTTATTCAGGCCTATGCAGCGTGTGCTTGCTAGAAATATAATTATAGGGTATCACGTCTTTATTTAACACATGGACCATTGGACATTGGCATCTGAGACCATAGGCGCAACCACCCTATGGGACCCACGGGACGCGTCCCCCAACTTTTGAGTGGTCCCCTAACTTTATTATTATGGTCCCCCAACTTTTAGGATGTGATTCATTATGGTCCCCCCAACTTTTAGGACGTGATTGCACCTATGTCTGAGACTTAGAACAACGTTATACAAGTTCTTACCTTCGCAAGCAAACAGCTCCGATGCATATAATCATCAAACAAATTGCCAGAGTAAATCCACATATTGCGATTATGGCTAAAACTGAAACGAAACCAAAAAAAGATGCATTTAGATTTGACATCAGCTAGGGCCAATAGAATACAATGTTCTAAAGTCTGAACTATTCATTTCATAATCTAAAGCTTCAATAAAAGAGTATGCATTCCGTGTGTAGGGCTACTGCGATAGGTAACTTTTGGGTCATTTAGTTTTATCAATTGCTCGCCACGTAGATGAATTAATACCTTGTCCGTTACTTGATAGCGATGGCATAATTTTCGTTTCAACTTCCTGCCTGTGTGATGAAAAGTCTGTAACGTAAGAAAGGGCAAAGCGATGAATTCTAGTATGGCATAGAAAGTGATCCAACAATCTGCTCTTGAGATTTTGATTTACAAAGCGCCGGTCACTGTGGTCTCTCTGATGAGACTTTAATGTAAAACTGAGAAAATCAAGAAAATTGCGTTAGGCCTATATTACATTCATCAACAAAATGCCATGGGCATAGGTTACCATTTGTTTCTTTTAGCAATGCGCACTAGCTAAATGGAATTTCACTCATTAGCAAATAGCACTATATGGTTTTATCAAGACTCAGCATTGCAATGGCAGTTAACATGAAGGTTATTTTAGCCACAGTTTGTATATGCGGAAAGTTTCAATTGAGCATTTTACTCAATATGAAAGCAACAGATAGGCTAGTTAGGAATAGGTCTAATTAACTTTAACCAGTGTCTCATGTTCAATTTCATAGAACTACATTGACTACAGTCATTGTCATTGTTTAGAAAACTTGCATGAAGTATTTATTTCGATCGGCCAAAAGAGACCTGTTACGATGGGCAAAAGAGACAGTCAATGAGAGAAAAAACCGAGTAGGAGAGAAAGATATTATTGGCATGGATTGAGTTGAAAAAGATTGAGACAGACATACAATACGAAGGAATCCAATACGAAGGAGGTAGAGCGCAGAAGCAGTGGATCAAAGGATGCCGAGGAAGAGTATTGTATTGAAAGATTGGAAAGTTGAAGGACAGAGGAATCGGGAAAACAAGACGAGAAGCACATTTTGTCCAATTAGATCGAGTATAATTAGGTCTAATTGTTCCGGAGTAGTTCATATTCATGATCAGCCTAATTATTATGCAGTGTTACAACAGCCACGAATAAATCATAGAAACTGACATCACTTATAAAAAATCTGAGACCCACATTACAATGAAACATTTGAATTCAGCCGTTATACATCGACCAATGCGCATGCGTCCATAGGTGGCGCTCCTCAACAGAATCGCCTCATTCTGAGCTTTGTCGATTTAGTGACTTATTAAAGAAATCGTCATAATGGAATTCCAATTAACGCTTTCACTTGTCAAAGAAGATGTATTTACCGCTCATAGTCAATGCGCATCTAATTTTAATTATTCGCAAGCTTTCACGATGTCATAATCTAACCATGTGAACAGTTGCCAAGGACACCCGCCCAACTTCCACCTCTGCATGTGAGCTGCCATGTTTGACGACTGGAATAGCAACCAATCTGAATCGTATCATCATGCCTCTTCAACCAAGCGTCTTCCGGAGGAATGATATCGGAACAACCGACAGCTACAATAATAGAATTACATCGAAATCTATGACGCCTTGAAAATGCGAGTTAAGTAGAAGATTGTGAAGTGCTGGTAAAAATCTATAAAAGATTGGAAATAGTAAACTAAAGACAATCTGTAAAGTCCTAATTAAGTTTTATAAATGTACTGCTTTTCAGATCAAGAAAAGTTGAACAAACTACATGTATGCAAATGGTGCTTTGCTTTAGATCACAATTTAGACAATGGAAGATGTCAATGCATTGAATTTTGTTGTATTATCATCTTATTAACGGTGGTAATTTATTCGTACCCGTCGCCAATTTCAAAATATGGTCAGAAGAAATCTATCCGGTGAGTTCAACATATTTTAAAAATATTTAAAACTAGAACTATAGAAGCATATTATAGGACGGTATCTATTTCATTTTGAACTTGAAATAATCTTAGTGGAACCAGTGGCGTAGGCAAGGGGGGTTTCGGGGGTTAAATCCCCCCCATTTGCTCCGGAAAAGGTCTTTTAAGGTTATTTTTCCATTTAAGTAAGAAAAAAGCAAAAACAGGGTTTCTGGCCATAACTTCCCTATCAAAAAGTCCTGGCTACGCCACTGAGTGGAACGGGATATGATTTGATATTCCGCAGACATAGATAAGCATTTTAACCTGAAACTTTCAATATAAATAATATCTTGTTTTCGCTGCTTTCTTTTCCAAGATTTGTCAAACTTAGATAGAGTTCCAACGTGTTTCCGCCCGATAAGTACAACTCCGTTTCTCTTTGTCGTCCACCCACACAGACCGATGTATTTCTTTTTCTAATTTTATCAACGATAACTCCCTGGTCTTGGCACGAATCACCGATTTGCTCCATATTCTGACCACCAGAGGAAGGACCAAGCTGGTAGACGCTGATTCTAAGCTTTTGACCAACTGGTGCTTCCAGAATCCAAGGCTGAGATTTTGTTCCACAGATTCGTTGCGATCCGGATGGACTGACAATGTGAACTGGATTGGCAGAAGCTGTTACCACACAAGAACGTTCTTCGTCTACAACTGAAAAAACGAAACCGAACTCAGTCAATTCCAGACTTTAACAACTTGTTTCTTATATGCAAGTCATGCCTTTCAGAGTGTTCCTATTCTAAAATTGCAACATTGGTTGAAATCCCTGGATCATAAAGGTAAGAACTGCGAGACTTCTCACTTTTTCGACACAAATGTCAATGACCTGAAGCCACTCGTCTCTGAAACTGATTAACCACGTTGCTCAATCCACTCTCTCACTTTCCACATTGAAATGTCTTCACCACATGATGTTAATTTATTTTCCTGTGCGAAGATGCTTGAAAGTCACTACAGACTAGCATCTAATGAATCGTATCATCATGAACTACTCTAATGAGACAAAATAATGTCCTTTACACTTAGCAGAACTCCTGTTCTGAAATCATTAGGCCTACACTTTTTTAAAATAGCTCAAAGTGCAAATTCAAACGCTTTCATGCATCAAGGCTTAATAATCTCAGGTCCCGTATGCTCAGTTGCTCACGAGTACAATTCAGTCATGCACTTTGCTCAACCAATTAGCTCATCTTCAGTAGTTTCGATATCTTGACTTTATGTTACCTCACCTCGAAATTTTGTCACTCCAATTTAAATACTATTCATCCAAAGTACCATGTGACTAACTTTCCTGGCGATCACATGGATTTTAATCTTGTACTCAGTCTATAGATTCTGTTTCATAATGCGTGTGATTAAGCTGGTTTCCACGATTTGGCTCACTTTGAAAGTCATAGAACTCTGAGAAATCTGATTATGCTGCTACAATGTGCCTCATGAAAAATCACAGTACATTGCAATACCGCGGATGAGGATCATAGATGAAGACTAAAAAGCGATAGGCCTACTATGATACGCTCTATTATGTTCTCAGTGTAAGCTCTCCCTTGTTCAGAAGAATAAGGATGTCCCGAAAAGTTAACGACAAGATGGTTGAATGTTAACAGCTTGCAAGAAAATCAAAGGATGCGAGTTTCATACCCGCTGGTCCAATAGGATTCTCTAAAGCCTATTACTCTCTAGGTACGGTTGCAAACTGTCTTAGGAGACTCACCATTGATGCAAGTGTAATCAATTTCTAAATACATCTTCAGACCAGGAAAACACGGTTGAATTGCTTCATCTGAAATATCATTAACACGAATCTCACACGTGACTTTTCCGGAGCATTTCGTATCTAGTATCGACAAGACATCTTCCGAACAACCAAGGAAACGAGGAACATCACTAGCAAGTGATCGTTGAGCAGCAACTTCTTCAGCTGTTATACATCGCCCAATGCGCATGCGTCCATAGGTGGCGCTCCTCATCAGAATCGCCTCATTCTGAGCACATCGAGGTTCAAACGATTCGAAGAGACACACGTCCTTTCCGTTTCCTACAGACAGATCTACAGATTGCAAAGTGAAGGAACTTGAGATGGACAACACAAACTAACTAACAGACACAACTCACAATACAGGAATTGAAATCGTTTGGACGTAACTTAGTCAATATATTTTATTTAATAAATTTCCGAGAAGGTCTGAATGTCCTGTAATAGTCCTAAATACCTAAATACCAAATACCGTCTATGAAATTCCACCATGCTGGTATTTCTACGTACTGTCCAGCAAACATAACAAAATTAAATTGCTAACTTTACAGCGGACTATGCAGTGCCGGCGCTAGGGTATCTGAGGCCCTCCCCACCAAAAAAAAAACTTGAGGCCCCTAAACCTTAAGCTGTCATCTTAAAATTCTCATAATTTAAGAGCTGATAGACATGGTTTAATACTTCAATAAAGGCCCCCTCTCAATTGTTACAATTTGTAAAATCTCCACACTGTAGGCATACAGGTAGAATTTTAAGCTGTCATCGTGACAATAGTGCTCCATTTTTTTCAATGCTGTTATTCATGGTTTAGGACTTCAGAGTGTCGACACCTCCTAATTGCTAAACAAATTTGGAATTTGTTCCCTCTGGCTGTAGCAGAATCGATAATCATGGATAGACAGTGGATAACACTGAAGATATTTACAATATTTATGAAATATTTCTAAAATATTGGGAGAATATAAAGAATCCGTCCCCACCACAAATTTCAGAAATGACCAGTCCTTAAAGGTATAATTACCACCTAAATCTAGAGGCCCCTTACAAACTTGAGACCATACATGTCCCAAGGCATGTAACAGACCGGACATCTGGGGTAGGGTGGATCGATTCCCCATGGCAAAAAACTTTTTCTTCGACAAGTACTATTAAGAGTGAGGGAAAGTTGCCTTTTGGTGTAAGAAGCACACAGTAATTATTTGGTAATTATTGTGGAACATCTTGAACCTCCCCAGCGACTTTGAAGTTTTGCTATATGGGGCCTGTATAAAGGCATTGGATATATTATGGATGATTATGAATCATCGCACATGACATCGTCTTGTATTACAAATAACGTATAAAAATCATTGAATACATGTTTGTGCATAAACTATTGTGCATATAACATGTAAGTTAATGTATATTTTCAACAACGTTCAGGCCACAAGACACGACAATCAATTTTCTCAAATGTTGGAACAACCCATCGAAGGGCCATCGATAAAATGACTTAATGCGATAAAGCCATGTCGCGATTTGGCCATAATAAAACCGCTGATGACAATATCTAACTAACTGGAAACAGCTAGCATTCCACACGTAGACCTATAATGAGGTAACTTGCATAATACATGTAGGAAAGTCAGCTATAGGACTGATGGTCACAAATAATCTAATCTACATGTAATCTTGTGATATTCTGGCCATTTGTAAAGCACTTCTCACAGAAGAGCTATTCAGAAGCGTTCTCAGCAAGACATGCTCGTGAAAATAATGAGAAAGGTCTTTCAGCAGCGAAGAGATGTAGGCCTAGATGAAATCCTCTCCAGTATCCTGCTATCGATGAAGTCACAGTCGGCCAACCTAGGAGCTAAGGCATGTTGAGACTTAGTTGCTACGAGCAGGATCTTTATCTGATTAGAGCCGAGATTGGGAGCCAGTGAATATCATTAATCATTTGGATGCTTACAGCCATAAGTATTGCCAGTCGATCAAGTGGTAGACCTCATGTGCGTCATACCTGAGTTCTGGTAATTATCTTATGCCTAATTCGAATATTTTTTATCGCACTGCAAATTAATGAATCAAGTTGATGTCCATACCTTAAGAATGCGACAAACTCTATGCTCGCTCACATGCTGACTGTAATTAAGGGAAGAAGCAGATTTCCAGATGTACAAAAATGGGCATTAGGTTGTATTGCAAGCTCAGCAATACGTTTTTGTATCGATTGTATACGATAGGCCTACCGGTAACTGGAAAGCTGGATGAAATTAAACAAATGTACAAGTTGCACCATCTTCACACCCTGGTTTAACTTTGGTACTGAACCACCTCTGTGGGTACACCTCCCCAATGTATGCCGTAAGAATATGTGATTATAATAGCCTCCTGTACTTGTCGTGGTAAGCGAGAATGAACTGCAGAAGTCAAACATGTGACACAGGTGGCATTGGACATTTTACCCAGATCTGTTCACCTTTGGCTTCATATTGCTATCAAAATAATATTCCCAACCGTTGACTGCTATTATAGAGTAGGCCTATCGCTTGATTTTAGTTGATAGCTCGGTTGCGTACAGCATCATTACATTGTCGTATGCTGGTAACATCTATAGCTCCTGTGGTGCGCGAAAGACTGGATACATTTTCATATTTCCACGTTTCGGGTTTCTGGCCAGAGGGAGGTGAGGCCATTCTATAGTTGTTAGAGAAATGTCGGTAAAACTGTTACTTTGATACGTGCTGACACTAAGACGTCGTCGCATTGTAGTTCACATTCATCGCTCATCGCATACATTTAAAAGCAGAGTAGAATGCACAAAGTCGTGGCCAAATCAAACTAATTATTACTTTGGTTTTTAAGTTGCAATCGGGTCTTGGTCTGAGATATATTTGCTAAATTGCTATCTCGTACATCGCCCCTCTCTGTCACTACTTTGCTATGCCTTCTTCGATTCACTAATTGGCTTGACCTCTTTCACGATCAATTCAATCCGCCTTTCTCTGGTAGTTTTTCCTCGTCTTTTTCTCAACTCAAATCCTATCTTTCTCTTGGGATTGCTTGCAATGTATGGGAGAGCTTCTCAAAAATTCTTGCTAGAAAGGCGCTATATAAATGACCAAATACAACACAATACAATACAATAGAAGCATATTGTAATAGATAATGATCATTGCAGCTGTAACATGATGCAAATATAACAAGGAATAAACAGAAATTTGCTAAGAACTGCCTGTGAACCGTGCAATTTTTGCCATTGCAGTATAGACGATTTATGATTTCGTTGGGGAGCCTCAAGATTTTGTCCAAATAATAAACAATTTTACACAGTCACTTACGTATGCCAAAGGCAACTTTTCCTCACTCTTAATAGCTGATACGATGAAAAAAATGTTTTCGATCCACCCTAAATTCTGGGGCCCTACACAGGCTTTATTTTGGGGCCTCACCCAGGTTTTATTTTGAGGCCTCACTCTATTAGTGTTTAGAATAAGTTACAGGCTAAACGCTGTTTGAGAAAGTAGACTCAACTGGTCTGATTAGTTTAAAATATGGCTAGCCTCTTCTTACGCCAAAAATCAGTATGATATCTGTAGTATATATATAGGTCTGCTATGGCAGTGTCATGGTATGTTGAGGCATGTAACAGACCGGACCGGGGGCCCCAAGTGAATACGCCAGTGTAAGAAATATACAGTCACAAATAGGTATATTGAGCAGCTAAATTTGGAGGCCCCTTTCAAACTTGAGGCCTCCCCACACGGGGGGCGCGGGGGGTGCTAACGCCGGCACTGGGACTATGAAGAAGAGTCTGCAGACTTTTCGATCCGTTTGGTAAAACGCTCCAAAGCAAAGTAGACAATGTCCTGTAACTCTGATTACATTGAATCTCAAACCGCCAAGGTTCAGACCTCGTCGTTAAAATTAATGTAGGCTAATAGTGTATGCCTAAAAATAAAATGTCAGCGTGTGCGGCCTGCACGGTATGCTTTATGTGGCGTTTCTAGTTAGGGGTCTGCAGACTCTGTACTCCGAAAATTATGATTGCTTTTAAGGATAGTTTCTGAGATTTCTCGGCATAACTTTTCATTTTTGACCGGTTCATTTTCGAGGTCGTTAAAGTCTTAAAGACAAAAGGAACAAATAAATATTAATATCAATTTAATAGACAGCCAAATAATAGCCCCCACGGGTTGGGACACGAAAGGTCACTACCTCTTTGCGAAGTATGGCGATGAAAGAGCAACAGTCTCTGAACTTGAAGACTTCTAAGGAGAATTGACCAAGCTCACGATTAACCATACATGAACCCAAGCTGTAAAAGGGCTGTTCATCTACACATTTAAGCACAAAGTTTAAACAATATGAATCAGTGATAAACATACCTGTTTCTGATCTGACTCCATTTGAAAGTAATGCACCCAACAGAAAGCCAATGACGATCAAAATCTGACAGCTGAATTGTTTGACCTGATTATTCATAATCATCGAACGCATCAACAAGATTTGTGTAAGAAAACACGGGTAGGCTTAATTCAGTTGAAGTCGCCTACTGCAGAAAATAAAAATTTATCCCAAATGTTTGCACAGACTGCCCTTGCGAATTGATGTAGCCTACAGTAAGGAATTTCTTAATGTAAAAATCGCGCGATCCGTTCCCTCACTAAATGCTAGATCAAGCACAGGTCTATGATCTGAACAGAGTGCGCGATTCCAAACAGTAATACATGTAAACTAAGTCTTCGTGTGTTGTGTAATCCCCAAATGCAGGAATCACATGGATACAGGCTAGTTAGCATAAAACGCGCAGGAATTTGATAACTCCTACGGTCACATCTATTAATAAGAAATCGGGGGTGGTCTCAAAATTCACAAGTCGATGACATGCAGCAACTATGACATATTATTTGAAATCGATGCACACTAATTACCATAGCTATTACAAAGGCTAGAAATGTGTTATAGTTGCTGTAGGCTATATCAGTAACTTGTGATTAGTAGGCCCACCCATTAATCACTTTTGATTCAAATCTTAATGAATCCCATGAATCAATCAATAGTCATTTATTGTGAATGACCAGCAACTTGTAATAGGTCTAATGAAAACTGATTCTTAGTTTAACTGGGTGTCAAGTGCGCGCACAGACAGAATTATGGCTTCAGGGTAGATAAAAGGTTAGATCGGGTGTCAATGTGGGACAATGTTTATTTAGTTAACAGGGCCCTCCCGATAAAATTTCGATCGTCTTCTAAAAGAAGATGATGTCTGAAATGATGCATTGGGTTCGACGATAGGCCTACGCTAAGTAATATTTGAGACAGTTTCTTGGAGTACATGGCTTGGACCTATAGCGGAAAATAGGCGGTCATCCACCGCACTTGCCATAACCTTGGCGCTCGCCGCACGGAGTAGAGCGAGGGCGGACCTACTGCGCTTCAGCATGCTAAGCAATTTCTCAATTCTTCTCATTTTCCTGGAACTCGATAACCAGTCAGTCTGTGATGCGTGTAAGTTTTATAATGTATATGCAACAGCTATCATCATTGCAGCTTCATGTAGTGCAGCGGGGTAGGCCATGAAATCGGACAAACCTGAGAGAACACAATGAGAAAACATCATCTGAGCAATCGACCATGCTAAGTTCCGATCCTAGGATGAGATGAACAGATTGAATCAAGACGTTCAGACTCCGGGGGTTTAGGGTTTTTATGACCTTGCCGGATGCCCTTCCTGACACCAACCCAATAGTATTACAGCAAATAAAATGTGAATAAAGTAACAAAGAGGATAAAGTAAGAAAAACTATTGTTACTACAAGCAATTGTTTTATTTTTTCTGTTTAAGTAGATAATTAACCTTACAAAACTTTTTCTCTTAGCCAATGGGGGATTTAATCCCCGAAACCCCGCTTGGCTGCGCCACTGGCTATAGGACCAGCACCAGAAAAACCCTAGAGCTGTCCCTGCTGAACGGTTAGGAAAATAGACGAATCCAAGAATCTATGAAACATGTTAGAATTATTAGGTTGTTATCTATTACATACACTAAAAACACACCAGGATTCTATACAACGTTACAACACGTATGAAAAGTTACAACAGATAAGCATGACGTTTGCTGTTTATCCGCATCCAAAGTAACATACAATGAAAGTTACTGGAGAGGGGAGTAGGCCAATAGCAGCATGATACATTCAGCCAAAAAGTCTAACGAAGAATGCACGACTCCAAATCTGCAAATCTAAGTAATTAATAGAAGTCATGACAATAATAATACGGGTAACTAATATGTCATTAAACGTCTAGAAAAATTCTCTGTAGCTCTTGCAAAGTTCGGGCAAAGTGCTTCAAAGCTGCAGATTGTGATTGCCGTTCTCTGTCGCTGGAGTGTTATAAACGACGTTGAGTTCGTTGTCTCCATCGTAGACTGAATACAATGGCAATTGTTGTTGTCCACCAAATCCATTCAACTGATTCCCAGCAACATTAGACGCAACTCTCATAATATCCGATTCATGTTGTTGACTTCTGACTGTGTTGACTTGATAGCTAAGCGTCTTATATTCGTCGCGTCTCTTGCTTTTCCTGTTAAAGCTGAAATAATTATTAGGCCTATTTGCAGTAGGTGTAATTATATTTTAGTAGATATATAGTTATATATATATGCATAATATATTTAGGGAAACAAGACTAAAAGACAAAATCTCAAATTAGCCTCTTGCTCTGTCGAGTTGTGTGTAGGCCAACTTGTTGTTTTCAGGCAGCAGTAATTTGCCTTAGACAACACATGCATCATTTTGAAAACTATGCTGCAACCTTTGACGAGAGAAGTTCCTGGGATCCAGGGCAGAGCAGTCGCGGGTCACTGAACTATCTTAAGGTTGTATAAGAAAACACTTATAGAAATAATTAAAATAGAAAAAGTGCAGATATGACCTACGATTTCATATTGATATGTACAATATGATTTTATTCCGTTGTTAATTTGAAGTTTAGACTGATTGTAGGTCTACATGTAGGTTAGTTAATTCTCTTTAGGCCTAATATTATATTTAAGAAGGTATAAATCACGCACTTTTATATATAACTGCCCATAAAAGTTGCTGGGCCCATGGGCATTTGTTTTACCTGCACCCACCTTTCGGCCGCCCAGCCTTTGTGTGAGCGCCTTTAAAAGGCGCTACACAAATTCTCATAATTAATAAATAATGAATCAAGGCCTACCGTCGCAAGCAAATTGCACCGATGCAAATGACCGCAATGCAAATTGCAACAGTAAATCCACCAATGGCGACAATCGCTAATACTAAAAGAAACAGATAGAATAGCAAAAACACTGTTCACAAATTAATGTAGGCTATGTTAATACATAGTGATCACATGAATGCCTAGAAATTAGCTCATTATTCAAAGATCAAAATAGAACATTTTATGAACAACACTATTAAATATGACGCCTTTTTAGTTTTGAATTTTAAATCTGATGAGTAATGGGTCTAGCCTAAAAAACCGTTAGGCCTATCCTTTAAAAATTTGAGATTCATTTCAATTGAAACCATTCAGCCTTCTTACGCTTAAATGTTTATCCTAAAATAAATAAATTGATGAGATTCGCCTTCTATGTCATAAACTAATGTCTAAGCTGACCCGGCAAAATTTTCCCTTTCACTGTTGCTTCCTTTGTACATCGTTTTGGATGCTGATACTTATTAAAAGCAAAGTAGGCTAAAGCAAATACCTAGTTCTGTGCCAGAAAACTTGCTGTCACTTTCAGATGTTCCGCTTACGTCACGTGAATCGAATTCGGCTTCACCTTAAAATAGTTTAAAAAACAAATGAAGCAGCTCAATGTTACAATTGTTACATATCAATATTTAAAAGTATGGTCAAAGAGCATACGTTGTATTGAGCGAGGTCACAAAATTGAACAATTGCTCTATTCCGTCAGTGACACGAAACGACTAAACATAATAATTGTGTTCTTACCACGTTCACTATGAGAACAGTTTCCAACGACGCCAATCCATTTTCCATCTTGACAATTGAGATGCCATGTCTGTCTACTGGAGTAACACCCAATCTGAATAGTATCTTTATTTCTCTTTAACCAAGAGTCTTCAGGTGGAATGATATCCGAACATCCAATGGCTACAAGAAAACAAATGTTTGCATAGCACATAAAAACTCTTTTTATAGAGCCTAATACTTAACTGACTACCCAAAGAGTACAATTTGAAGGGTTTTTGGTTTGTCTCCCGCTAATGCAGACAATAACATGCAGATAATTCGGTGCATTAGGTTCGTTCTAAATAGGACAATTAATTTTGATTTATAGTCTAGTCCTATTCTGAAGAAATATAAATTTCGAATTTCAACTTTTATGATCTTTAGAAACCAATTCACTGGTGAACCAACAGCAAACATTTTTACCTTAGATCAAGAACAGAATTATAGGCGTAGCGCGTTTCACTTACATTGTGCGTGCGCCTTCGAATTCAGACATGAAGCCGCCTTGTTTGACATAATATTTCCACAACACGACACAAAATTATCATCATATTAAATTATAAACAAAATGCGAGAACGTATTTGTAGCTCTGATCATTATTGTCCCTGTGTCTTTCCATAATAATTAGAAATATTGGAAGCCCTTTAAGCGTTTCAGCTAAAGGTGTAGGCCTAATACAAATTCCTACAATTTTCAATTTCTTCATTTTGTTCAAACCTCCATTACTGTGGCTAATCTGCTTATGATTAAGCATGTTAACAGACCTGACCATGATCTCACCTTCCAGTTTCAGAATAAACTTTGTAGAATAGTCGATTTGTAGCTGATCACGTGGTTTGAAAATGACATGAATTGCATTTCCTGTTGATGAATATATTTTCATCTCCCTTTGCATGACATCCCCACAAATAGTCGCGTTTCTTTTTCCTGTTTTGTCTAAGACTATGCCGAAGTTATTGCAGGACTGTTCACCACGGTCTCCAATCTGTGAAGTGGGCGTGGTTGCAAGGTTGATAAGAACTATGTTGATCCTTTGGCCAACTGGAGCTTCAACAAACCATGGCTGAGATGTCGTTCCGCAGATTCTTTGAGAGGCAGATGAACCGATGATATGAATCGGAAAATTATTTGAGACACTCACAGTACAAGAACGTTCCTCGTCTACAACTGAAAATATCACAATACCTTTAAAGAAAAAATCAAAACAAGAAGAATTTTTCGTGATCAATATTTATGGAATCTCTACTTCTGTGTTCAAACAAACTTCAAACTAAACTGGAATATTCAAACACTCTGCTCTGCTCCCGTATCAAAGGCAGAATTTTATACCACAGCCGTCCTCTTCCATTTAGCGTGTATGTTTATATGTTCAAACAATGACCACAAATCTGTTGCAAAATATGTTTGTCCTACCACTTATGCAACTGTAGCTGACTTCTAGGTATACGACTAATCCAGGAAGACATGGCATAACATCCTCAGCTGAGATGTCAGACAGACGAACTTCACAATCTTTGTTTCCAGAACACTTCCTGTCGAGAATCGGCAAAACGTCAGCTGAGCATCCGAGGTAACTCCTTGTATCCTCTAGGTTTGCTCTTTGTAGAGCAGCAATTTCATTGGCAGTAACACAACGTCCGATGCGCATTCGACCATAGGTGGCGCTTTTCATAAGAATGACTTCGCTTTTCAAGCATCGTGGTTGAAGAGTCTCGAACATGCATATGTCTTCTGATATATATTGAAAAAGAAACGTAGCAAAATTAATCACGCCAGTGACATTGGCGACACGCGTAATGTTTGTCTAAATCCTTGAATTGGCTCTCTGTTCAGCCGAAGGTCTGTTTGAGATTGGAACTCGAACTTTACCAAATGCACAGTAGTGGCCGACCAGCAAATTAAATTGATAGTCACTTCTTAGGACCTATTGCTGACACTTGCCATTATTCAACGATGTCAAGTTTTGGTGAAACATTTTGTTTGCTACCGGAAGATTTTTTTAACACTCTGCAGGTCTGTGCATGTCCTTTTCACTCTCTCTTTCCCTCTCTTCCTCTCTCTTTCTCCTTTTGTTTCTCTGTCTCTCTCTGTCTCTCTCTGTCTCTCTGTCTGTCTGTCTCTAGACTCTATCTGTCTGTCTGTCTCGATCTGTCTGTCTGTCTGTCTGCTTGTCTCTCTCTCTCTCTCTCTCAACTGCTTATGAACTCTTGTTTGGTTAACCATTTTTTGTAATAATCAAGATTGAACCAATTCCATGGTTTGATGTTGCAATAAATATAATCACAAAATGGTTTCGCCATAATAGCAGCAAATAGCTTAAGAACGCAACGTCAGACAATTTTGTAAGCAATATTTTTTTAAGCATAGGCTAATGTAATCGTAGACTCGCATGTCTGAACGAATGAAAATAGACCAAAAAAAGAAATAAAAACGATGACTGGCTCGTAAAGATTGGTTACCTCTGTCGTCTTTGCTTTCTTCAGGACTGGCTTCAGTCATAGCTCGTAGCATAAAAATAATTTTCAGCGCAACTGTTATTCCAAACATCATCTTTGGTTAATTTGTGATCCAGCCACCGAAATTTTGCTGTAAACGAACGTCTTCGTCTGTCAATGTTTAGGTTCAAATGCGCCGGAATAGGAATGTAATTATGTTTATGCACATTGTCATATGCTATTCAGTGAGTAGCAGTTTTCACGCGAGGTGTAGGGATCTGACAACGGCCTGCCTTTATAATGCATAAAATCAAGTTAGTAGGTCGGGGATCATCTCAAAAGCCCGTTAAAATATTAGTCAATGAATTGACTTAACCACGTAAACTAAAAAACCTGCGCATTCAAGTCATAATTATTTCATTAGATGTAAACTATTTGTCCCGAATAGCGCTGCACACAAACACGCACGCATACTTTGTGCCCGGTGGCGCATTGGATGACACTGTGGCATATAGATCAGCGGACTCAGGTTCGATCCCGAAGTCCTCGTAGGATAGACGTGCTTTGTAGGCTGCCAATAGTTACCTTGTATTGCAGGTCGTCTGTTCTGTTAGTAGTTAATATCTGTGATTTGTGTTCTTGTGAATTGTTTCAATTGCATAATTGTAGACTGTAACCGGTTGCGGTCTGTCAACCAGATTGTTCAATAAAGGAAATTATTATCATCTTTTTTTACCCGAGGAACCTAGGATCCCTCGGGATTTCAAAACATTATGCTTATTATTATTATTATTATTATTATTATTATTATTATTATTATTAATATTATTATTATTATTATTAAAGTTGGCTAATCATTCTAGCTCTTTATTGCTATGGAATGTAGATTTCTTGGCAGAGACAGGTTAGAACCGTCCAGGTAAGGAATCGTCCTTAGGCCTACTGATTTTTTTAATAGATTAGGTCTATAGATTATTAATTATCTGCGTACTCATCAGTTTGAATACCGTTCTCTTTTCATGGGCCTGCCACGCTGCGAGCGCCTCTGAATAGCTCTGCTGTCAGAAGCGCTTTACAAATGTTATAACTAGATTAGATTAGATACGACTATGAACCATAATTATTTATGAATCAAGGCTATGTACAGAGATGATGTTATGTAAGGAAATAACCGTTCACCTTTGACAATAAAGTTATTACTTTGACAATAATTAGTCTACAACAGAAACATTGCGATTTATATTAGTGCCATATACTAAATTTCATTTTTCAGCGTCTTATTAGTGAGCCAATTAGATCTTCTTCATTGCTCGGTGGGCATAACGGTCGCCCTAACCCACTTCAAGTTCACGTATTCACTTCAATCCAGTCAAGCGTAGCGCGGTGTAGGCTACATTTAATAACGTCACAGAACAGAACAGAAAATTTGGCATAGAACCAGTGACAGAAAAAGCATATATGTCTTTCAACATCTAAGCTGATACACTGTTAAAAAAAATCGTGGATATTTCCACTAAAGTTGGTGGTCCACAAACAACACCCTAGGGTGGAAATATTTCCACCCTTTAACAAGGGTGGTCCAGTTCCACCCTTGACTTTTGGTGGAAAATTACACCATGTCTGGGAAGTTTCCACCGCATCTGAAAGGTGGAAAATGCCGTCCCTCTTAGGAAATTTCCATCTTTGCACAGTGGTGGAAAAATCCACTCCATCTTTTGGAAATTTACACTTTGACTCAATCGTGGAGAACACCATTAATTCCTTGGAAACTTCCATCCTTGCTCAATCGTGGAGAAAACCAATAATTCTTTGGAAATTTCCATCTTAGCTCAATCGTGGAGAGAACCATTAATTCCTTGGAAATTTCCATCTTAGCTCAATCGTGGAGAAAACCATTAATTCTTTGGAAATTTCCATCTTAGCTCAATCGTGGAGAAAACCATTAATTCTTAGGATATTTCCATCTGGGTTCATTGGTGGAAATAACCAATAGTTCTTTGGAAACTTCCCCTTTGGCTCAATGGTGGAAATTGCCACTCCTACTTTAGAAATTTCCACTTTGGCTCAATGGTGGGAAATGCTACTTATTCTTTGGAAACTTCCACGTTGACTCATTATGGAATATGCCATCCCTTCTTTAGAAATCTCCACTTAAGCTCATTATTAGAAATTCCCACTCATTTGGGTGGTGGTGCTATAAAAAATTTCAAGGGTTTGCCTAACCTACACGTCAAGTATGCAAGAGAAATCATATTCACAATATTTAATGACAGAAAACGGTCATAGCTGTATAATTTGAAAAGCTCGATTACAAAAATTAGCCTGCATGCACAAAGGGGAAAAAAACGAAATCCTAGTCCAGAAAATACTGTAAAAAATTAAACTGTTCAAAGGAATTATGCTGCAGCCATCATACAAAACCATCATCTGGCTTAAAACTCTTATTATTCCACAAGTATTGATTATGGCATCATACAATAAATATTACATCTTATCGGGTACCCAGTGGATAATCCTATAAGACACATATTTATATGAATATTGAGGAATAATTAGATATGATTCTGAAATGGTGCCATGCATCATATCATTTATCAATAAACAAATGACAAAACGTTGCTGAATAATTATTAACAAATACCTTCCCCTAAAAAAATAGGAAATTTCTTACATGTACAAAATATTTGTACATCATGTGCAGCACACGTGATTTTTAGAAATTCATCACGTACTACTCCATTACAGTCTTTTTACAAACTACATGTAACTAGTGAGGAAATGAAAATACGATTTTAAACTGTAACATCAACTAAAAAACTGGCATTTGTAGAACGAAGTCAATACTGTCGATCCATATCATTCAACAATGTAGCATACTGCAAGGCTATTAAGTCCAAAACTTCTATATTGTCATTATCATAATGCATACAACAAGAATAAAATTCAGTCAGAAATCTGAAAACAGGTGGACAAGTTGAAACAGAAGCGTCTTATTATCAGCTCTGAATAATATTCCGACTGAGAGAATGCACAATCAGAGTGGTGTATACAGTTCATGCTGCGGAAGATTGCTTATTGTCTGCAACTTTGACGTGAAACTTGAAACAGTTGATGGAGAATTCCGGCCCTGTGATTTTACGTTTTTCCTCACGTGTTGGTAAGTCCTGCAGCAGAAATACCAACACAACAAGTCAGTCACGAACATCATGGCTGTAGAAAATTCTCGCAAAATCCACCACTTCAAATGTGGCATAACAGTAATGTTATCCGTAAGAATACTAAACTTTAATAGACTTATTAGCTCTATGTATGAAAGTGGAACGCAGCATCATAATGATGGTAGGTTACAGAATAATTTATAATTTAATTTACTTTTTACAATGCTGATAATGCAATGTAGTGTAATTAGTAATTCCTATAGCACCGAAGAAAAAGAGAGCCATATTTAAAAAAACAGGACTTTGTGGTTTATGAAAAAGCAGTAGATAGTTTATTTGGGGAAGGCTGCTACATGCACTGAGACGAAATGGGAATACTTTGAAATGATAAGTCCTGCAGCCTCAGAAGTTCAATTAAAAACTTTTATATCCATAGAGCATGAATCAGTTATATTTTATAGTACAGGAATCAGTGATATTTTAGTTCCTAGGGTAATTTTCATTCTGGTTTTTATTCAGTCCTGTTGACGTGATTTCACTTCTACGTCTACTTCTAATTCTCAAATAATTTCACTTCCAGTTAGACCTTAGACATAATTTTACTTATCCGTGCACTTGTCAGTTTTTCTCGCACTTGCAATTTGCCAATTAGCCTATATTCACGATGATAGACCTATAGCCTTCTGAGTGAAAACACTTTCCGGTAGTGCTTTATTAGAAGCTTGGAATTTAAGGCCATGATATTATAAAAATATAAAGCTTCAAATTTGTGGATTCTTTCTGGGGATTAAACTCCATGCCTGGTACCAGTTTTGTCGAATACATGGTTTTCCTTGCCAAGAGCCGACCATTCTCCTTTTCATAGCCAGCCTCACCATGACAGAGTCTCCCTTGCCCGCAGACAAAAGGTTCGTTGACTGCTTGTGTTCAGCCTCAGGTGCCTGAATCTTGTCTCTCCCTATTCACTGGCCAACCATAATTATACATAATTCCTTTTGTCACCCTGCCGGTCGGCCCTGGCTTCCGACGACGACCGGTGTTATCACCTCAGCCCTGCATGACACCAATTTGCATTTAAATACAAGGCCGTAGCAATGGAAAATGTAAAAAATTATTATAATGCATTTTTGAGCACATGATGTAAAAACCATGAAATAAAACCATGAAAGCGCCTATCCCCCAAATGGAAAATTGTGGGGAAAAATAGAATTAATTTATTGGTGACATTTTGTGAATATTTCAGAAAAAAGGTCATCAGTTTTTAAGAAATTATCGAAAGGTAATGACAACATTAGATATTTATGTGGAAACAGCAGGAGCAATTTATGATAGAGTTATTACATAGAATCATAGATGCTAGATAAACCGGAGCATAAGGAGAAACTTAGTACTGTTGTAACGAAACATTTTTCTAAGTTATATAGCAATTGATAGGAAATTCTATTCACAATTGAACAAATTCTAAGGTGTTCATGCTGGTTCCAGTATATGGGAGTGCACTGTAATAAAAACACACAACGTCACAATTAACCAAAGACTATAATCAATATTGTTTCCCAACACTGGCACATCAAATGAAAAATAACCACCAAGGGCATTTCACTGAGCACGCTTGATGGCAAGTGCAATCAATGTAATTTTTAAACTTCAAGTTTTAGGCACTAGGGTATGTACGTGTGAAATCACCGAAGACCATTAACTGACCCATCTCAGATTTAGCTATATTTTGCTTTGTTGTAGTCTGCTATTTTTGCATAATCATACTGAAATCTTTAGCGGCCTATCACAAAGTAGGCTATCTGTATTTTGTGGCTGACAGATATAATAATAATAATAATAATAATAATAATAATAATAATAATAATAATAATAATAATGACAATTTATATGGCGCCGTAACGCGGCCATACCGCTACAAGGGCGCCTCACAAACGGCCGACTGCGGGATACGCCTTAGCAAACAGATAAGTTTTAAGCTTTGTTTTAAAAGAGTCCACTGAGGCGGCCAGTCTAATGTCCGGTGGAAGACTGTTCCAGCATCTGGGACCAGCAACCGAGAATGCGCGGTCGCCGAAACGTGTCCTCATCCGCCTTACACGAAGGTCGGTCTTCCCAAGCGACCTGAGTCGCAACCCTGAAGCGGAGGAATGGGTCTCGGAACAGTACTCGCGGATGTATTCAGGCGCTGTCCCATGAAGCGATTTGTAGACCAGCAAACTGAGCTTGAACTCAATTCGGAACGGGACAGGCAGCCAATGTAAGACGTCGCGTAGGAGTGGTGTAACATGATCGTATTTCCTCCTATTACAAATGAGCTTCGCCGCGGCATTTAGCACCGACTGAAGTCCGTCCAAGAGACACGCAGGTGCTCCGGCCAGCAGACTGTTACAGCGGTCCACTTAAGAGATGACGAAAGCAGCGACGGCTGCTCTAGCGGCCTCGAAAGGCAAGGACTTGATACAGCTCCTGATGAGACGGAGCTGGCGTAAACAGTTGCTGACCGTCCTAGCCACATGGCGCCTCATGGATAAGTCAGACTCCAGCACAACGCCCAGATCACGCACCGAGGTCGAAGGCGTGATTGAAGCCCGCAGACGCTGAGCGCACCGGTATCAAGATGAGGGCACCGTCTGCTGGTTGCGCACCACAGAAAGTCTGTCTTCTCGGGGTTGAGCCTCAGTCTGTTCGATCTCATCCACTCTGCGATCCGCTCAATACCAAGCTCCATTCGCTGCCGCTGTTGTACAACCGTTGATGGAAGTCCTGACGTGTAGAGCTGCGTGTCATCGGCGTAGAAGTGTGATGACAGGCCGAGACTCGTAGCAAGCTCTCCCACATCGGCGGTGTAGAGTAGGAAAAGTAGCGGGCCGAGCACGGAGCCCTGAGGGACTCCACAGACGAGGGAGCGGACGGATGAAAGAACCCCGTCGAAGAGCACTGACTGCTGGCGACCACTGAGGTAAGAGTGGAGCCAGTCGAGCGCGACCGATCGGATCCCGAATGTTCTTGATAAGCGCTCAACCAAGATGTCATGGTCGATGGTATCGAACGCGGCTGAGAGGTCCAGCAGACCGAGCAAAGCGTGGTTACCTGCGTCGATCGCCTCGATGATGTCATTGACTACCTTCAGTGCGGTCTCTGTTGAATGACAACTCCGATAGGCCGACTGATTGGCTGGTAGAAGACCGGTCGACGACAGGTACTCGGTCAGCTGGATGCTGGCTACACGTTCGAGAAGCTTTGACAAGAACGGCAGGTTTCAGATCGGTCGGTAACTCGAGAGATCACAGCGAGGAAGCGTCGGCTTCTTGAGGCGTGGAGTGACGTACGCGTCCTTAGATATAGAGGGGTGTGAAGAACTCACGACACTTTTAACGTGACGACTTTTTCAGAGGACAGTATTTCATGAATGTCAGCCCTACATAGTTTCAATATAGGGTGATTTTGTAAACTTTATTATAACTGTTTACACAATTCACAGATAAAACCAGAGCATAAGGAGAAACTTTATATATATATATATATATATATATATACTAGCTGTACCCGGCCACGCGTTGCTGTGGCTGAAAAGACTTCCCGCCTTCCCTACCTCCCTACCCTGCCTCCCTCTCTACGTTCTTATGTACCTCACTACCTCCATACCCCTCCCCTCCCATTCCTTACTCCCCTCAATTTCCCATCCCATCCCCTCCCTCCCTCGCTCCCTCCCTACCTCCCTCCCTCCTTTCCTTTCCTTTGCCTCCCTGCATCCCTCCCTTCCAATTTTCTCCCCTCCCTCCCCTCCCTCCCTCCTTTTCCTCCATCTCTAGAAATATGCGCTATAGAAATACTCGCGTATATAAGCGATAAAACGCGGCCGAAAATGGACGGACGGATGCGTGAGAGTTGAAATCGCATTGAATCGAATCCATCGTCGTATATCGAATCGAACCAAAAGTTACATGTTAATATGCGTTGTTGAAACACCGCGGATGTGCGTGATAAAACGCGGCCGAAAACTGGACGGACGCCGTTGGACGGATGCATGAAAGTTGAAATCGAAATGGGTTGAATCCATTGACGTATAGGCTATCGAATCGAATAGAAAGTTGTGGGTTTTTTTCGAAAAGATTGCGTTTTTCCACAAAAATCATTACACAAACTCGCTCGTAGTCGAATGGAACGTCTTGGTAAAATTTTCAAAACAATCGGTGAAGAAGTTTCCGAGTTCATTGATTAGACACAACTTTTTTACACACACACACACACACACATAAATATATATATATATATATATATATATATGCTTCATGCGAACATACGAAAATGCAGCTTAACTGCAACAACGGGACCTGTCCAGACCCCATTTTTCGGATGTAGGTCATTCGTAAAGAATCATGCGTCAAAGTTAAGATATCAAAAGATAGGAAATTCTATTTACCATTAAACAAATTTGAAGGTGTCCACACTGGTTCCAGGATAATCGAGTACACTGTAACGGAAACACAACGTAACAATTAAGCGCAGATTATCATCATTATATATTTTCCAAACACACACAGCATATGAGAATTAAATACCATAGGCATTTCATAGAGCCCGTTTGATGGCACGTGCAATCTATGCAATTTTGAAACTTCGAATTGTAGATATGGCGAAATGTGAAACCTCAGCAGTTACCACTGTCTATCACGTGCAATAGGGGTCAAAAATGCTATTGTGCGATTTTTGTGATATTCAAAGAGCTAATATTGTTTAAAAAGATGAATAATAATAATAATAATAATAATAATAATAATAATAATAATAATAATAATAATAATAATAATAATAATAATAATAATAATAATAATAAGAGGAAAAAGAGGAAAAGGAGGAATAGGAAAGAATAATAATAATAATAATAATAATAATAATAATAATAATAATAATAATAATAATAATAATAATAATAATAATAATAATAATAATAATAACAACAACAGTAATAGTGATAATAATAATAATAATAATGATGATGATGATGATGATGATGATGATGATGATGATGATGATGATGATGATGATGATGATGATGATGATGATGATGATGATGATGATGATGATGATGATGATGATGATGATGATGATGATGATGATGATGATGATGATGATGATGATACTTCATTGCAAGTCTAATCTCGCTATCATCATCGATAAAAAAAAGATGTCCCAGTTCCAGCCATGTCGCGTATCCGGCGTGTTAAATTAAGCTCCTTGAATAAAGGAAGAAGACGGTTATGGATGAACAACGTGTCCAATGTCCCTACACAGTGGCTAGAAGTGGATTCGAACCTGCGACCGTCGGTCACAAAGTAGCGAACATACCAACACGTCACCGCCATTCACAAACGGTCAATTGCAATTTGCAAGATTCAAAATTATCTCCATTTGGAAAGCATGAATACTACTGTAACAATGCACAATGTATACGGCCTGAGTATTTCTTCATACCCGTGGCTGCCTCAGGGCTAGCTAAAGGCATTGCTTCGCCTCTTCCTCCTCCTCCTCCTTTTCCTCTTCTTCCTCCTCTTCCTCTCATTCCTCTCCCTCGTCGCCGTCCTCCTCTTTCCCTCTCATCGTTCTCCTCTTTTTCTTCGCTTCCTCTTCATCTTTTCCTTTTTCTCTTCCTCTTCTGCCTCCTCCTCCTCTTCTTCATCCTCTCACGTCCTCTTCTCCCATCACCTCCTCCTATTCTTCGTCCTCTTTCTATTCCGTTCCTCTTCCTCCTCTTCCTCCTCCTCTTCCTCCTCTTCCTCCTCTTCCTACACTTCCTCTTCCTCCTCCTTTTCCTCGTCCTCTCCTCCACTTATTCTTCCTCCTCCTCTTCCGCTTTCCTTTCCTATTCCTCCTCTTCCTCTTCTCCCACCTCTTCTTAAACTTCCTCTTCCTCCTCTTCCTCATTGTTCTTTTCTTTCTCTTCCTTCTCCTCCTCTTCATCTTTCTTTCCTATGCCCCATCTTCCTCTTTTTCCACCTGTTCTTCGACTACCTCTTCCTCCTCTTCCCCTATTCCGACTACTCTTTATCCTCTTCTACCTCTTCCTCATTGTCCTCCTCTTTCTCTTTCTCCTCCTCCTTTTTCTTTCCTATTCCTCCTCTTCCTCTTCTTTCACCACTTCTTCGACTTCCTCTTCCTCCACTTCCCCTATTCCACCTTCTCTTTCTCCTCTTCCTCATTGTCCTCCTCTTTATCTTCCTCCTCCTCTTTCTATTTCTTTCCTATTCCTCCTCTTCCTCTTCTTCCACCTCTTCTTTGACTTCCTCTTTTTCCTCTTCCCCTTTTCCAACTCCTCTTCCTCCTCTTCCTCATTGTCATCCTCTTTCTCTTCCTCCTCGTCCTCTTTCTCTTTCTTTCCTATTCCTCCTCTTCCTCTTCTTCCACCTCTTCTTTGATTTCCTCTTTTGACTCTTCCCCTATTCCAACTCCTCTTCCTCCTCTTCCTCATTGTCCTCCTCTTTCTCTTTTTCCTCCTCCTTTTCCTCCTTCCTTCCTATTCCTCCTCTTCCTCTTCTTCCACCTCTTCTTGGACTTCCTCTTCCTCCTTTTCCTACTCTTGATCGTCCTCCTATTCCTCGTCCTCCCCTCCACCTATTCTTCACTTCGTCGTCTTACTCTTTCCTCCTCCTCCTTTTCCTCCTTCTTTCCTATTCCTCCTTTTCCTCTTTTTCCAACTCTTCTTCGCTTCCTCTTTCTCCGTTTCCTCTATTCCACCTCCTCTTCCTCCTCTTCCTCATTGTCGTCTTCTTTCTCTTTCTCCTCTTCCTCTTGTTCCTCCGTTTATTTCTTTACCTCCTCTTGTTCCTCATTCTCTTCCTCCTCCTCTTCTCATTCTCTTCCTTCTCCTGTTCCTCCTCTTCTTCCACCTAATCTTCTCTCTCCTCCTAATTCTTTTTCCTCCTCATTCTCGTCCACCTCGTCCTTCTCGTCTTCCTCCTCTTTCTCCTCTCTTCTTGCTCCTCCTCCTCCTCTCTCTCTTCTTCCTTTTCTAACTCCTCTTCCTCCTCCTCTTCCTCAGTCCTCTTTACTTCCTCTTCCTCTTCCAGTCCTTCCCCTCCCCGTCGTATCTTCCCATCGACAATAACAATTACAGGCCATTTTAATTATTGTGAACAGACTGAAAATATTCGTGAACTTTAAATTTTAAAGGCAACTGAATACCGTACCTTGATTTCTTGTGGTCAACTTTCAAAGTAGTCAGCAGAACGAATCTTGGCAGTGTCGATGTGGGATGTCGGTACGCCTACAGCTAGTATAGACCGATCTTTTATTATACGGACTCAGAAATTTGCATCGCTTTAAACGTGTACATGTATACATGGGCTTAATGTTTAAACAGTGAACACTGACGACTAACATCACGGAGTCTGTCGTGAAATCAGATTAGACACACAGCCTTAATATCAGCGCTCTGCTTAGATCAGATAATTATCCGTAGGATCATTAAGATCATTGGAGTCGGCCAAGCGTTCTTCAGGAACCCTTGATGTGAATCAGACCCCCCTTCTATAGATGAGCCTCTATACATGGATCCGAGTTCAGGGCGTTACACCCTAATTACCCCCGCTGTGCGGACAGCCCGCTCCAACAGTGGTGCCATTAACAATCAAAAGCCCGAAGACTTTGAATCCAGGCGATATCTATAATTATAACGACTTTATCGACACCGGACACATGCTACTGTATGCATAGGTGTGTGTGTGTGTGTGTGTGTGTGTGTGTGTGTGTGTGTGTGTGTGTGTGTGTGTGTGTGTGTGTGTGAACAGACGTGTGACTAGGTATGTGAATGGGTGTGTGTATGTCTGCTTGCTCGTGTGCGTGTTTGTGTAGGTGTGTGAGGACTTTGAAGAGCAGGAGGAGGATCAGCATGACGAGGAGGACGAGGAGGAGGAGGAGGACGAGGAGGATGAGGAGGAAAAGAAACGAGGAGGAGGACGAGGAGAAGGAGAAGGATGAGGAGGACGAGGACGTTGACGAGGACGAGGAGGATAAGGAGGAAAAGAAAGGAGGAGGAGGACGAAGAGAAGGAGAAGGATGAGGAGGACGAGGAGAAGGAGAAGGATGAGGAGGACGAGGACGTTGACGAGGATGAGGAGGAGGACGAGGAAAAGAAAGGAGGAGGAGGACGAGGAGAAGGAGAAGGATGAGGAGGACGAGGACGTTGACGAGGACGAGGAGGATGAGGAGGAAAAGAAAGGAGGAGGAGGACGAGGAGAAGGAGAAGGATGAGGAGGACGAGGAGAAGGAGAAGGATGAGGAGGACGAGGAGAAGGAGAAGGATGAGGAGGACGAGGACGTTGACGAGGATGAGGAGGAGGACGAGGAAAAGAAAGGAGGAGGAGGACGAGGAGAAGGAGGAGGAGGACGAGGACGTTGACGAGGACGAGGAGGATGAGGAGGAAAAGAAAGGAGGAGGAGGACGAGGAGAAGGAGAAGGATGAGGAGGACGAGGAGAAGGAGAAGGATGAGGAGGACGAGGACGTTGACGAGGACGAGGAGGAGGACGAGGAAAAGAAAGGAGGAGGAGGACGAGGAGAAGGAAAAGAAGGAGGAGGACGAGGACGTTGACGAGGACGAGGAGGATGAGGAGGAAAAGAAAGGAGGAGGAGGACGAGGAGAAGGAGAAGGATGAGGAGGACGAGGACGTTGACGAGGAGGATAAGGAGGAAAAGAAAGGAGGAGGAGGACGAGGAGGACGAGGACGTTGACGAGGACGAGGAGGATAAGGAGGAAAAGAAAGGAGGAGGAGGACGAGGAGAAGGAAAAGAAGGAGGAGGACGAGGACGAGGAGGATGAGGAGGAAAAGAAAGGAGGAGGAGGACGAGGAGAAGGAGAGGGAGGAGGACGAGGACGTTGACGAGGACGAGGAGGATGAGGAGGAAAAGAAAGGAGGAGGAGGACGAGGAGAAGGAGAAGGATGAGGAGGACGAGGAGAAGGAGAAGGATGAGGAGGACGAGGACGTTGACGAGGATGAGGAGGAGGACGAGGAAAAGAAAGGAGGAGGAGGACGAGGAGAAGGAGAAGGAGGAGGAGGACGAGGACGTTGACGAGGACGAGGAGGATAAGGAGGAAAAGAAACGAAAAGGAGGACGAGGAGAAGGAGAAGGATGAGGAGGACGAGGACGTTGACGAGGACGAGGAGGAGGACGAGGAAAAGAAAGGAGGAGGAGGACGAGGAGAAGGAGAAGGAGGACGAGGACGTTGACGAGGATGAGGAGGAGGACGAGGAAAAGAAAGGAGGACGAGGAGAAGGAGGACGAGGACGAGGACGTTGACGAGGACGAGGAGGATGAGGAGGAAAAGAAACGAAAAGGAGGACGAGGAGAAGGAGAAGGATGAGGAGGACGAGGACGTTGACGAGGACGAGGAGGAGGACGAGGAAAAGAAAGGAGGAGGAGGACGAGGAGAAGGAGAAGGAGGACGAGGACGTTGACGAGGATGAGGAGGAGGACGAGGAAAAGAAAGGAGGAGGAGGACGAGGAGAAGGAGAAGGAGGACGAGGACGTTGACGAGGATGAGGAGGAGGACGAGGAAAAGAAAGGAGGAGGAGGACGAGGAGAAGGAGAAGGAGGAGGACGAGGACGTTGACGAGGACGAGGAGGATGAGGAGGAAAAGAAACGAGAAGGAGGACGAGGATAAGGAAAAGAAGGAGGAGGACGTTGACGAGGACGAGGAGGATGAGGAGGAAAAGAAAGGAGGAGGAGGACGAGGAGAAGGAGAAGGATGAGGAGGACGAGGACGTTGACGAGGATGAGGAGGAGGACGAGGAAAAGAAAGGAGGAGGAGGACGAGGAGAAGGAGAAGGAGGAGGAGGACGAGGACGTTGACGAGGATGAGGAGGAGGACGAGGAAAAGAAAGGAGGAGGAGGAGGAGGACGAGGAGAAGGAGAAGGATGAGGAGGACGAGGACGTTGACGAGGATGAGGAGGAGGACGAGGAAAAGAAAGGAGGAGGAGGACGAGGAGAAGGAGAAGGATGAGGAGGACGAGGACGTTGACGAGGATGAGGAGGAGGACGAGGAAAAGAAAGGAGGAGGAGGACGAGGAGAAGGAGAAGGAGGAGGAGGACGAGGACGTTGACGAGGATGAGGAGGAGGACGAGGAAAAGAAAGGAGGAGGAGGACGAGGAGAAGGAAAAGAAGGAGGACGAGGACGTTGACGAGGACGAGGAGGATGAGGAGGAAAAGAAAGGAGGAGGAGGACGAGGAGAAGGAGAAGGAGGAGGACGAGGACGTTGACGAGGACGAGGAGGATGAGGAGGAAAAGAAAGGAGGAGGAGGACGAGGATAAGGAAAAGAAGGAGGAGGACGAGGACGTTGACGAGGACGAGGAGGATGAGGAGGAAAAGAAAGGAGGAGGAGGACGAGGAGAAGGAGAAGGATGAGGAGGACGAGGACGTTGACGAGGACGACGAGGATAAGGAGGAAAAGAAAGGAGGAGGAGGACGAGGAGGACGAGGACGTTGACGAGGACGAGGAGGATAAGGAGGAAAAGAAAGGAGGAGGAGGACGAGGAGAAGGAAAAGAAGGAGGAGGACGAGGACGAGGAGGATGAGGAGGAAAAGAAAGGAGGAGGAGGACGAGGAGAAGGAGAAGGAGGAGGACGAGGACGCTGGCGAGTAAAAATGAAACAAATAATAACACAATAATGACTAGTAATTCATGTTTCGCTAGGTGGAGTGCACTTTGCTGGATAAGGGGGTGGCTAATTCCACCACTTTAAAGGTTAAGGATTGAACGTCATGCCCTTCGTGGCAATTTCCGCTAGACAGATCTTCTCCACGGGTAGGTTGGAAGCGATTCCACCAAAACTTGGTTTTAAACACCCCCGCTCCACCCAAAATTTTTACTGTGTAGCGTAGCAGACATAGCACGAGCGTCCTCATCTTCTTGACCCGAATACGTTGGCATCTGTTGACTGGTCAGACCATGTACCGTACTTCCGTTTAAACAGTCTGCAGTCATGACGTCATTGTTCATGATCCTCTGTTGACTTCTGGTTGGGTAGTTCAACGTCTTGTACTCTTGCTTTTTCTGCGTTTTAATATAGTATCTGGAAAAAGATTGTATATTATATAGTTGTATTTACATGTATATACTGCACACAACGATACAGCAAATTTAATTCCAGTGAGCTGATAGAGTTCTAATGAAACTTTATATGACATGAATTAGACTTTTATTCGTGCAAGCTGAAACGTACGTTAGAAAATATCCTCATAAAGGTTAGCTTAAGTGACCCAATGAGCCAATTTCACCACGTGCATTAAATGACATAACAGGGAAATAGCGATCAAAGGGCACATTTTAAAATATGACTGCAAATTTAGGTTGTTTAAATGGCCCTTATGTTTCTACCTGAATGGTTCCTACTTCCTACTAAGGAGGGCTTCTCGCGAAAGCCTTCATACGACGTCGCAAATCAGCATGCCATTTTGGTTTCAAATAAACATCCTGGGCTCGGGATTGTTCGTAACAAAGGTTAAAACAGCAAAAGTCTGTTCAAATATTTTGCTGTCAGGCGACACAGGAGATTGGTTAGGCTAATGAATGGAATAAATATCAATCAACCAGACTTCACAGATATTTGTCTTCATATACAAATAGGATTTTAGGCCTATTCAAAGTTTCAAACCATGAGTTGCATAAAAACACATGGGTTTGAGGAGTTCTAAGAAGGTAAATGCATCATAGGTGAAAAATAAACCTATTTGCGGATGTTTATTAATCACGTGGACAATAAAACATTTGCATCTGAGACTTAGAGCAATCTTATATCAATCTTATAAAGGTTCTTACCTTCGTAGGCACACAGCTCCGATGCATACGATCATCAAACAAATTGCCAGAGTAAATCCACATATTGCGATTATGGCTAAAACTGAAACAAAACAAAAATTCATTCAGATTCTGTGGTCAATGAAGTAAGCTTACAAAGCGACGTCATCTGAAATGTATATATTACGGTATCTAAAACTGCGCTATAAAATATGCCATCTAAAGATATTTAGAAAACTGATTTCGCCAGGGTGTTGCAAGTTTTGGGTTCTATTAATCGTTCGCAATAAAAAATGTAATTAATACCTTGTCCATTGCTTGATAGCGGTGGCACAATTTGCTTTTCAGTTTCTTGCCTATGAGATGGAATATCTGTAACACAGGAAAAGACAAACTGGTTAATTCTAACCGTGCACTGAGAATGACACATCAACCAGTCTCTAGCGATTTTTATTCAAACAGCGCCGCTTTCAACATGCACGCCAGGTAGGCCTATGATAAGGTCTACGTCTGGTCTTATTTTAAGGACATTTTGCTGAAACAACCCCATATTTTTCTACTTACCTGGGTACTTTACTACGATGATAAAAAAATTTGACAATAGCAAAACAGAAATATTAATAGCTGCAGTACCAAAGCAAATTTTATATCGTATTTTAAATGCCTTTCTAAAGAAGTTTTCATTTAGGTATCGAATTAAATGCTTTGACTAATCATAGAGGTGTTCATTGCTCATAATCACAAAATCAATACACTTTCTGTTTAATATTCTCGTGTTTTCTAACCATGTGAACAGTTGCCAAGGACACCAGTCCAACTTCCACCTCTGCATGTGAGCTGCCATGTTTGACGACTGGAATAGCAACCAATTTGAATCGTATCATCATGCCTCTTCAACCAAGCGTCCTCCGGAGGAATGATATCAGAACAACCGATAGCTACAAGAACAGAATTACACGGAATATATGACGCTTTAACAATTATGCCAGCCCGATACGGATTTTGTAAAGTAGACATATTGAACTAAGTCTAGGCTACATTGAAAAAGGCTAGACTTAGGACAATTTTATCTGTGAAAGTCTTAAATTACAAATAAGCAGATATGTTTGCCAGATCAGCAACGAAGAACCTAGGCCTATACTTTACTGCATATGAAACTTATTAGCAGTAATGCTTTTGAACAGCTGAGTATAAGATCAGATCGCAATTCAGACAATATGCCGTCTGTCACAATATTCCACTTTGATTTTCAAATGTGGTCATAATTATCAGAAACATTAACCTAATGCGTGTTTGACCTTTTTTATATATTGCAACCAAAAACGCTTATCAGGTGGTTTCGTATATGTTTTCAATTTCAAACTTTAAAAAACCTTAATGGAACGGCATATGATTTTATATTCCAACGACATGAGTAGAGTTTTAACCTGAAACTTTCAATATAAATAATATCTGGTTATTGTTGTTTTCCTTTCCATGATCTGTCAAACTTAGATAGAGCTCCAACGTGTTTCCACTCGATAAGTACAACTCCGTTTCTCTTTGTCGCCCACCCACACACACCGATGTGTTTCTTTTTCTTATTTTATCAACGATAACTCCCTGGTCTTGGCATGAATCGCCGAGTTGCTCCCTATTCTGACCACCAGAGGAAGGACCAAGCTGGTAGACGCTGATTCTAAGTTTCTGACCAACTGGTGCTTCCAGAATCCAAGGTTGAAATTTTGTTCCACAGATTCGTTGCGATCCGGATGGACTCACAATGTGAACTGGATTGGCAGAAGCTGTTACCAAACAAGAACGTTCTTCGTCTACAACTGAAAAAACAAATTCAGTCAATTCACAGTGTATACACTTATTCACATGAGATAACTTTTCTTTCCAGTGTGAAGACGCTTGAAACTCATCACATCTACGATTCTAATCTACATATAGCTCCTAATGTAACTAAATGTCTTTCACTCTTTCTGAAATCATTACATTTTTATTAAATTACCAGAATGCCTATCAATGTCATGCAGCACAATCTATTATAGGCCAACTCGCCAGTAATTTACAATTCCGCTGCTTTACTCAATCAGATTGCTCCAGTCTCATAGCTACAATGCTCTGTCTTTATGTTACCTCATCTCTAGACTTTGCCATTCCAATTTAAATACAAACCATTTGACTGGCTTCTAATCTGACACACAGATATTAACGTTGAACTGACCTTATTATGTTCATAGATTCTGTTAGTTATCGTCTGCGAATCTGGTTTCCGCGATATTGAGCGCTATAGAAATCTCGAGAATTTAATAATGCAGGTAAGATGTGCCTGATAATAAATCACAACACATTGAGTAAATATTGCGGACGAGACTCACGTCTGACTAAAAAAAGCAATAAAATGCGCTTTGTTACGATACGATACGGTAACTAATGATGTCCCAACCAGTTATATGCAAGATAGTTAAATGGTAACAGCTTTGAAGAAGATCAGAGGACAAGGGGCTCCATGGACGGTGGCCCAATAAGAGCTATCAGCCTACCACTCTCTAGGCACGACTGTAAACTGTCTTAGAAGACTCACCATTGATGCACCAGTAGTCAATTTCTAAATACATTTTCAGACCAGGGAAACACGGTTGAATTTTTTCATCTGAAATGTCGTTCACACGAATCTCACACGTGACTTTTCCAGAGCATTTCGTATCTAGTATCGACAGGACATCCTCCGAACAGCCAAGAAAACGAGGATCATCTCCAGCCAGCGATCGTTGAGCAGCTACTTCTTCAGCCGTTATACATCGACCAATGCGCATGCGCCCATAGGTGGCGCTCCTCATCAGAATCGCCTCATTCTGAGCACATCGAGGTTGAATGGATTCAAAATGACAAACGTCTTCTCTGTGTTCTACAGTCCAAGATATAAAAAACGAAGATATTTATCGCATGTCATCGCATAATAACTAACAGACATAACGCAGAATACAAGAATTTTAATTGTTTGAAAGTAGGCAATATTCGTTTTACAGTGCTTCGGAGCAGGTTTGAATTTTGTGGTAAGCCTAAATCAAGAATATTTATGGTAGGCTATATGATATTCTACTCTGATGGACCTATACTTCAAACTCTGCAGTAGGCTAAATGTAAATACGTTAAAATGTTAACTTTACAGGGGCTTATGAAGAGTCTTCAGACTTTCTATCCATTTGGTAAAACTCTCCACATTCATCGGATTACAAACTGTCAAGGTCCAAAACCTCGCGTTTAAGTGTAGGCTAATGTCCTAGCATAAAAATGTCAGGGTCTTCGGCCTGTTACACTGTGTACACCGTACAGTGTGTCTTTATCCACTTTTTTCCACCTTAAGGGTCTACTAACCGAAAATTTTGACAGGCTTTTAAGAAGTAAGCTTAATTTATGAGATTTCTCGACATACGTTTTTGATTTTTGACCTGTCTATGTGACCATATCGTTAAATAAAAAGAAACAAAGAGATGATAATTATTATAAATTAGACAGTCGAACGATAGCGTTATAGGCTGCGAAACGAAGGCTCACTAACCTACTTCTTTGCAAAAATCTGGTGATAGAAACAGGAAGAACCTCTGAAGCTGAAGACTTCTTAGGAGATGGACCAAACTTGTGATAAACCGCTTATTATTTCACTAGTCAGTACCAATATTCATTCATTCATTCATTTCAGACATTTATATAGCGCCTTTTCAAGAGTATCTACTCAGAAGCGCTCCCGACCCAACCACGTCTAAAGAGAACAGTCTTAAGAGCAGAGTAGAACGTAGTCTCAAAGGCTCTAGGCATTAGACGTATACTCCACAGGAAGCCCATTCCAGGTTGTAGGGCCAACGACAGAAAAGGCACGGCGCTGCATAATAGAAGTGCGCAACCGAATGACAAGAAGCTCAGCCTGTTTAAAGGAGCGGAGTGAGCCAAGACGCTGGACGCTTAGGGTGGAGGCTGTGGAGCAACAGAGCTCCTGCATATATAAACAGGGTCCACACCTGCGAGACAACGCCAAACCAAAAAAGAGATCCGATAAGTGACCCTCTGTGAGCCAAAGCAAGACGTCCCGCATATTATGATCAGTAACATGGCCAAATCTTGGGATGCGACCAACAAGGCGTGCCTCTGTGCGCAAGACCCCATCCAAGCATAGGCTACAACACCCAGTGTGTTTGTAGCTCAGTTGTTTCGATTCGGAAAACTAGTCTTTTCAAATGATGTTTAATATGTTGGAATAAAATACTGATATGCATAACCGGGAAAGCTTCATTTTGCTGAACAATTCGTCTATGAAAATCTGCGACATTTTGTTGCTTTCTCTGTTTCCATAGAGACCAACGAGAATATAATAAAACCTGGCATCAGCCTCATTGCATTTGTAATCTGTTTATAGCGTGAGGTAGCCTACTGACCAAAGTTGTAAAATACGTTGCTAAAACAACAATTTTCAGTATTTTAAACAAAGTCAATGTCACAGTCAGCCCTCGTGAATAAGTCGATGCCCCTCGCTTGACTATCGAGTGGCGCTTTAGAAATTTGGAGATTAGCCTACAATTACGAATGTCGAATCACATAGGCCTACCTGTTTCTGATATGACTTCATTTGTAAGTAATGTACATAACAGGAAGCCAATGACGATCGTTATCTGACAGCCGAATTGTGTGACCTCACTATTCATAATCATCAAATGCATCGTAAAGAAGAAAACACGCGTAGACCTAGTTCAACCGAAGTTGCCTACTGCATGGAACACAGCAAATCTCTAAACCGTTGACACACACTGGCCTTGCGAATTGATGTACAGATAGGTATTTCTTAATGTAAAAACTCATGCGAACCGTTCCTCTCACTAAACGCAAGATCAAGCATTTGTCTCTAGTTATTATGAGCAGAGTGCGCGCTTCCAAACGGTAATAGACTAAGTCTTCCTGTGTTGTGTAATCCACTCAATAATGTAGCTCTGCAAGCGAATCACATGGATATAGTTAGCATAAAGCGCGCAGGAATTTGTTAGCTACTACGGTCACATCTATTAATAGGAAATCAGGGGTCGTCTCAAAATTCACTAGTCGATGGCATGCAGCATCTACCAACTATGACATATTTGAAGGGTTTTCCTATAAACGTTAACAACCAACGTGCTTTCAAAAGTCTCTTAAAAATAACTGGCTGGTTCCTTAGAATATACGACTAAAACGGATTAGCAATGTCGAGTCCGTTTGCTACATTATGCAGATATTTGCGAGGAAGAAATAATTTGTGCATTTGGGCTAATCGTGCAATTCGAACTCTTATAAATGCTAGCTTAATCTGTGGACGATTATATCTCTGTAGGTGATCTTATAAACTCAATATTGTTGAGTCTTTGAAACGACCATGCCACTAATTAACACTATGACATCGATGGTTGATTCTAGTAGCCTAAGCCTTTTTAAGCTATAGTTTTTGTGATGAAAAATTTAAAAAGAGAGAGAATTGTGAAACTCTAGGACAGGCACTTGAAAAACTCTGGAGCCGCCCCTACTGAACGGTTAAGAAAATAGACGAAGCCATGATTCCATGATATATGTTATTATGCTATCATCTATGACAAAGAAACTCACCATAATACTAGCCTACCATGTTACAACACGTATGAAAAGCTACAACATAATTAAGCAAGACGTTGAAGTTTGCCGCTCATCCCCATCCAAAATAACATATCGACCGAATGAGAGTTAAAATGATAGAGAGGAGCCACATACAACATAACACATTCAATTAAAATGATTACGAGGGATGCACGATTCCAAATCTGCAATTTTAAGCAATTCATAGAAGTCATGACAATAATAATAACTAATATGTCATTAAACGTCTAGAAAAATTCTCTGTAGCTTCTGAAAAGTTCAACCAATGTGCACTAAAGCTGCAAATTTTGATTGCCACTCTCTGTCCCTGGAGTGTTATAGACGACGTTGAGTTCGTTGTCTCCATCGTAGACTGAATACAATGGCAATTGTTGTTGTCCAACAAATCCATTCAACTGATTCCCAACAACATTAGACGCACCTCTCATAATATCCGATTGTTGTTGACTTCTGACTGTGTTGACTTGATAGTTAAGTGTCTTATATTCGTCGCGTCTCTTGCTTTTCCGATTAAAGCTGAAATAATTGTTATTTCAGTAGGTATAATTATATTTTAATAGATATATATTTAGGCATAATATATTTAGTAAAACAAGACTAAAAGACAAATATCAAATTAGCCACTTGCTCTGACGAGTTTTGTGTAGGCCAACTTGTTGTTTTCAGGCAGCGGTAAATTACAAAACGCTACAAATGCATCATTGTGAAAACAACGCTGCAATCGTCGACCGGAGACTTTTCGGGCCCACGGGCAGAATAGTCGCGGGTCCCTGAACTGAGACAAAATTTATGGAACAAATTGAAATAATACAAGTGCAGGTATGACCTACGATTTTACATTTACATGTATGGTCTACAATACGATTTTATTCCGTTTTTAATTTGAAGTTTATTTCTCTGAAGAATTAATGATCATATTTAAAAAGACATTAATCATAAGCTTTGTAGGCCTATATGACTACCTATAGCCCGTGCTCCAAGAGTCGCAGGGTTCGTGGACATTTTCTTCCCCTCACCCACCTCTCGATAGCCCTGCCTCTGTGCGGTTCCATTGAAAAGGCGCTACGCAAATTCTCATAATTAATAAATAATTAATTAAGGCCTACCGTCGCAAGCAAATTGCACCGATGCAAATGACCGCAATGCAAATTGCAACCGTAAATCCACCAATGGCAACAATCGCTAATACTAAAAGAAAAAGATGTAATAGCAAAATACACTGTTTCACAAATTAAATTAATTAATGCATGTTAGTATAGCCTATAACAGTATATATATACAGATTACATAGATCATATGAATGCATATAAATTTCTTTTAAAATCGACATAAAATGTTGTATGAATAGCGCTGCTAAAAATCACACTTTCTTAGTCTTGAATTTTTAGCTATAATAGGCCTACCTTAAAAGTAATGGGTCTAGCCACCAGAACATTTATCCTTAAGAAATTTTGCGATTCATTCCAAGTGAAACCATTCAGCTTTCTTTCGCATCATTACGTTTATCCCAAAATAAATCAATTAATGAGGTTCACCTTCTTAGTCCTTCTATGTAATGAAATAATGTCTAAGCTCTGATCCAGTGAAATTTTACCCAGCTTTCACTGATCCTTTCTTGGTATCTCGCTTTGGATGCTGTAAAGGCTACTTATTAAAAGCAAAGTAAATCAAATACCTAGTTCTGTGCCAGAAAACTTGCTGTCACTTTCAGATGTTCCGCTTACGTCACGTGAATCGGATTCGGCATCACCTTAACATAGTTTAAATAAACAAATGAAGCAACTCAATGTTACGGATCAATATTTAGAAGTATGGTCAAGGAGCAGACGTTGCATTGAGCGAAGTGAGAATTGAACAATTTCGCTAATCCGACAGTGAAACGAAACGACTAAACATAATGATGTTTTTTGAGGGAATTAGATAGCCTATTCAATAAATTTCAACTACTATCGCCCAGAGCTATTTGTAATTTAGATGACAATTTACATGGATTTTTGGATCTGAAAATGATAACTGAGCTACCCGTGTCAACGGAAACACTGAAAAAGTATCAAACTAAAGAAAAATTCTTAAAGTCTAAGAATTAAAAAATCAGTGGTGAAAAATAAAGAAATCTTTCAAAAGTTTAGAAATGAAGAAAACTCTCACAAAGCCTCATGAAAAAGAAAACTCTTGCAAGTCTCAAATTAGAACGCAATCCATGATCACGATTTTCTAGAGCGTCAATAATAGATGACTATTTCAATAAGAAATTGAACAACACGCATTTTAAAAATAAAGATTTTAATAAAAAGATTGGATAAATCTTTATCAATTTATCTTCCCGGCTGTTTTTAGAAATTGTGAGTAAATATTTACTATGACTCGGATCCGGTCAAAATCGCTGTTCCTTTGGTTTAAGTCCTTATTATTTTTTGGTCCCCAAGCCTCAATGGATCTTGCAGCCTCTCTTGCTCCGAAGTTGTGATCTTAAACTTCGCCCTATCTGCCACTTCGATGCGTTCACTTAGGTTTTCTGCTCCTTTTTATTATAGACCTGCGACACAGTGCTTGTCTCTTCTGAAACTGTGTCCTTACCACGTTCACTATGAGAACAGTTTCCAACGACGCCAATCCATTTTCCATCCTGACAGTTGAGATGCCATGTCTGTCTACTCGAATAACACCCAATCTGAATAGTATCTTTGTTTCTCTTTAACCAAGAGTCTTCAGGTGGAATGATATCCGAACATCCAATGGCTGCAAGAAAGCAAAATATATGTATAACACAAAAATACTCTTTTAATATAATACTTATTGACCACCCGAAGATAACAATTTTATGGGGTTGTGGTCTATTGCTTACTTCACATTCGTGGCTCATAATAAACAAATCAAGACAACGCATTTCCAACTCAGGTTATTTTTTAAAATTCGCTCAAAATAGAAATTATCTTTGTATTTTAGAGATATTGATAACCCATATAACGTTTCAGCTAAGGTTGCTTAAAAAATTAATCACAAGTTTGAAGTTCTTCGTGTTTTTGAAACATCCATTATTGTAACTAATCTGCTCATGATGAAATATGTTTACAGGCCTGACTATGATCTCACCTTCCAGTTTCAGAATGAA